>QODF01000029.1:3152073-3538294 GCA_024372805.1 Oostethus manadensis
TGCCTCCATCTAACTCTGTCTTCTGTATCCTCTTCTCTTGCGCCAACTACCTTCATGTCCTCTTTCACTACATCCATAAACCTCCTCTTTGGTCTTCCTCTAGGCCTCCTGCCTGGCAATTCAAAACTCAGCATCCTTCTACCAATATATTCACTATCTCTCCTCTGGACATGTCCGAACCATCTCAGTCTGGCCTCTCTGACTTTATCTCCAAAACCTCTAACATGTGCTGTCCCTCTGATGTCCTCATTCCTGATCCTGTCCATCCTGGTCACACCCAAAGAGAACCTCAAAATCTTCATCTCTGCTACCTCCAGCTATGCCTCCTGTCTTTTCCTTAGCGGCACTGTCTCTAAACCAAACAACATCGCTGGTCAACACCCCAGTTTTTTACACCTTTCCTTTCATTTTAGCTGAAACTCTTCCATCACACATCACACCTGACACCTTTCGCCACCCATTCCAGCCTGCCTGCACATACTTTTTCACCTCTTTTCCACACTCTCCATTGCTCTGGACAGTTGACCCTAAGTACTTAAAATCGTCCACCTTCTTTATCTCTTTTCCCTGTAACTTCACTCTTCCACTTGAGTCCCTCTCATTTACTCACATGTACTACAACTTTCTGCGGCTAACCTTTATTCCTCTCCTTTCCAGGGCAAACCTCTACCCCTCAAGCTTCTCCTCCACCTGTTCCCTGCTCTCACTACATATGACAATGTTATCTGCGAGGTTATCTAACCTCGTCCGTCAGCCTGTCCATCACCATAGCAAACAAGAAGGGGCTCAGAGCTGATCCCTGATGGAGTCCCACCCTCACTCGGAACTCCTCTGTCACAACTGCAGCAAACCTCACTACTGTCTTACAGTCCTCATACATGTCCTGCACCGCTCTAACATACTTCTCTGCCACTCAGTATGACCAAAACCATAAACCCAGTATGACCAAAAGTGTAAATAACCTTGCAACTTGTGTTGCGCCCTCTGCTCCACAGAGTAGGAGAGGTACGTGGTTTTTTTTTGGTCCATGTTCCAAAAGGTATGGTGAATGATGTCTTTGTTCAATCAGTTGGCATCTTTAAAGTGTGTGTCATGTAATTGTCTTGCACCATTTTGTATCAAAATAAAGCCTATCTGCCAAATCGAAGTGCAGAGTGTGTAGAAATAATAAGGGAATGGTGGAGGGCCTGGCACAGCTTGCTGCGAAGTAAAGCCTTTCATAGTGCTTTTCCCAACTGGTGAAAGATGAGTGTGGTCCAAGTGAAGTTGGCTGAAAAGTGGACCCAAGACAGTTGACACGCTCTACTTCCTCTGCATCAATGTAGAGGACAAGACGCCTGGATCTTCTTTTTATTTATACTGTAAAAGTATCATACATTCTGCTATACTGTATGTTCTTGCATCCCTTTTTTCAGGAACACATTAAACCTTAGACCAGATCAAATTACAAAATTGAATTTGAGGGTTTTTTTTACTGAATACGACACCTGGAATATACACGAATAAAGAATGTGTGATGTATGATGTGTGATATGATATGAACTATGAATGATAAAACATTGACCATTAAGGAGTATGTTGACGCCCCTCCTTTTTTACTTCCCAGACAGTGCATTGGGTAGCTTTGTTGTTGTTCTGTTGTTGTGTGGTGTCACATATAGGTGGACATATGTTTTTTTGGCACTGTGGGTAGAGGTAGTTGTCTGGATCGCTGCATGTGAAAAGCTACTTGAACCATAAAAAGGTTATCTCAGATTGACTCTTGACTACTTGCAAGTCATGTTGACCACACTTTGGAAGCTTCTGGAGGGCCGCATTCAAACGCCTGGCGGGCCAGATGTGGCCCTCAGGCCGTAGTTTGCCCACCAAACACCAAAAGGACACATAGGGAAAAGTAAAAAACATGAAGGAGCATGGAACGTGACAAAACATGTCTAGTGTATCAGCAAAATCCAAGATGCTTTAGGGTCTTTATGTTCTTTTGCCTTTTATGTGTTGTAAAAATGTCAATATTTCAAAACAGAGAGAATTTGCAGGGTGTGTCTGGCAACGAGATGTGCATATATATGCAGTCAAACGAGTAGCACTGATCAAACACGACAGTTTTGCCAGTGGCAGGAAGTGCAGGTTACAGCAGAATTTTTTTATCGTGGATATGAAAGGAACCGTTGGGATTAAAGCTGAATCTTGAAGCAAAAGCCATACTGTAAACTGGACCAAAGCATCTCAGGTAAATACTTCAAAGTAAAAGTTTCTGTATTAGCTGTTACTATCAAATGTTGGTTTTGCACAGGTGATACTAATATGGCAGACAGGTTTTGCTGTTACGCGTACGGCTGGTGAAACTGCACCCTAAAAAAAGTATTAAGGTCCCAATGACTGACAAAATGCAAAGAGGAGAAATATTCACTGAGATTCAAGTGTATCAATACTTCTGCCATATTATATTACAAATACCTTAGCGTAACAACATGGGCCAAATGAAGGTTGTTACGGGTGCAAAGGGCACTTTTTTACACAGGGCCATATAGGTTTGGATTTTGTTCTCCCCTAATAATTAAACGTTTTATTTAAAAACTGCATTTCGTGTTCAGTTGTGTTGTCAACGACAAATACTTGAATGTGTTTGATGATCTGAAACATTTAATTGTGACAAAACAGAAACCAGGAAGTGGGCAAATACTTTTTACACCGGTATACATTATAACTGCGTTACTGTGTACAAAGTGCTATCTGAAAAAAGACTAGCAGATTTTGAATGTTTACCTATATCCCTTTGGACTGTATAGACATACAGTACATTACATACAATAGTTTTTACAAAAATACATAATTTGAAGGGTTTTACCATCATTATCTGTAAGAACACTGTACTGAGAAGCTATGCAGTGTAAAAGTTCAAGGTTCACCTCATTCCACAAACTACAAAGTGGCAGTACATATGTCTTTCATGAATCATTTCCAGGTCTGACACTGAAAGTCACCCTGGACTATGGAAAGCTGTGTAGAGACTTTCTAACTATATTATTTGTATTTTCCTCTCTCCTCTTATTTCTGGGGCAGACTTATAGACCATAATGATTGGGATTCACATGAGAGTGGCAGTATGCTGGCAACTCCTGGGAAAGTACAAGAAAGTGGGCTGGTTTCACAGAGTAGTAGGTAAGAATATTCTTATAACTGTTCATCATCCTTGCTCACAAGAACTTGCAAGTACACGTGTGGCGTCAGACTTTATCAAGCTTGGGTGGTTTCTGTATTAGTTTGTGTTGCTGTAAAAAAAAAAACGGTATTTTTTTAAAAGACTGACATTAATTGAGCATCTTATGGAGTCTTTGTATCAAAACTGACAGCCAGTAGTATCCACTCCTTTGTCTGTATTGTCGCAGTGACTTGAGGCGTTGTGAGCAATGCTGAGACTTGCGAGGCCTTGCGTTACTCCACCACGTAAATTTAGTTTTTTGTTTTAGCTTTAAAACTACTGACTCATTGAAGAGGCTTGACATATACATGAAGGCAAGAGAACAGAAAGGTGTTTGCAGAGCAATACTCTCACCTATTGGTGTGTAACGCTTTACAAACCAAAACTAATTTAGCAATGATTCTCAAATCCTGGGTCTCGGGTCTTCGCATTCAGAAAATGAATGAATGAATAATCTTGAAATAAGACTGGAGATCACCCATAAAGTCAGGGAAATGGGACAATAGGACTATAGCATGATTGCTTAGCAGGGCCCAGGAGTGGGGAGGGCAGACACATAAAATGGCAGGTGTACGGGTAGACATTTGCAGGCACTATTGGAATTGATTTAGTCCAGTGATTTTAAACCGGTGACCCGTGACCCAAATAATGTAACGACCAGTGATAGTGATAGGTCCGATAGGTAGTAGCAAATATCTGCTATTTTGCTGTAGAAGAGTGTGCGATAAAGAGACTCGCTGCTGCAACTCTGGTTGTGTTCCGTGGAGGAATTCTGCCCATAATGAAGACTAACAGGTACAGTATGATGGGATCGGGAGGCATTTCATGCCCAATAAAATCTACTGACCCAGGCAAAGGGTTGGTCTACAGAAGAAATGGTTCTCCTATTATTATGAAATTTACCTACTTGGTGTTTAATCAGAGCAACTGGAATCGCTCTCTTTTCTTGAAGATGTTTTACCTGTCATTCAGGTGCAGAGAAGTTTAGGTTAAAACAATTCTGCAATTTGGGCCATTGCTTGTCATTAAAGGGCGATAGTGGGTACAGCAGCCAAACCAGTTGAGAACCATTGATATAGTCTGTCTTAGCAAAAGGCAAGAATGCACCTTTTAGGTTTTGTTTGCTTATTTTTTAGTATGAACTCTTAACATAATGAAATGTGGCACGGCATCTACTTGGTGCCAAGCCGCAATTTGTATACAAATATATACAAATATCCAAAATATACCTGTTTGACTGTATTTTAACAAGTCGGCCTTCGGCTGCTTTATCTTACGCATGCGCTCACTCTGGTGCAATATGACAGAACACAACATGGATAAGCTGGAAGGAAAAGAAGACACAAAAATTTTGTGAATGTTTGTTGATATTCCAAACAGTGCCCGTAACACGGCAGTCGTAACAGAAAAGTCATTGTTTTTATTCTTCCTCCTACTGTGGAAGAGCGTCAGTTACCGCTGAAGTTGTGTTGTTCTCCTCACGTAGCAGTTCAGCCTTTTCAAATCAGTTGGAGGAAAAAAGGCGCAATTTAACCTTTGACCCAGGTCAAGGGTGACACAAGTCCCCTGTGTTTATAGCTGTCTCGGTGAATGCGTTTTAAATAAAGCATTCGAAACATCAATATTTCGAGAATTAAGTCGTGAATTGACGGCAATAAATTTTGTATTTACGAGAAAAGTTGATCTGATTACGACAGTACAAACGTAACTTTACGGGAATAAAAGTCGTAATTTTATTTTACAGGCATAACCTGAGACCGCTATGAACCGGAGAGCCGTATGTGGAGGGGGCGGGGTACATGAGAGTAGCTGTGAGATGATGCTAACCCAAGCTAACCCGGTTGTGTCCAACTGCTTTGTTTTGTTGTCCGGTTATCCACCTTATTCCTGAGGCCGCCGACGTCAAACGGGTTATGGGTGGAACTTCCGGTATAGCAACCGGAGGTTTCACTGCGCTATTGTTTTACATTTTGCCGGTTTTAGCATACAAACGTTAGAAGCGCGTTTTACTTAATCTTCCGAAATGTACAAAAATGGCCTTGCGCAGCTCAGGCACATGTTTACTTTACTAATGTAGGTTGTACTAGCATCCTACATGATGGTAGGGATACTCCAAACCATCAGACAAGAGACGCCGGGTACTGTGGAGACCTGACAGCAGTGTCCAAAGAACAGGTCAGATATTTCGTGTGCACATCTCCTTGGTCTCAGTTATTCCAAAAGCACCACTTTTTAAGCCGCAGCTGATTTTGTCAAAGCATGAAATAGAAACACAAGCTTCACACCGCGCAGTCTTCATCTGGTCTCGCAGCATGTAAACACAAGCACGATAAGGTTGAAAAAGATCAGCACTGTGTGTTACCACGGCACAAATAAGTAAATAAAGTTACCTACCTGCTCAGTTACATTTACATTTTCCGTAGAGCGTATTATTGGCGTTATTGGCTCAACATCTGCTTTTAGATACATAAGATTGATACATAAGATCGCAACAGCTTTAAACAAAACCCGACCGACCTTATCGCTATGAAGGTATTGATATGCCTCGGAGCTTTTAAGATTGTTCATTGCCTCACTATCTGCCGCTATAGAGTTGAGGAGGATGATTGATTCTTAATTTTTTTTATCAGAACACACATACTAACAAATACACACACAACATTGGCAAAGAATGTGAGAAAACAGTCAAACAAAGATTAAGGCCAGACCAGGCTACATGATAACAGATCAAATAAGAAGGAACTTGCATAAAAGGAGCAGTAAAATGAAAAAAGAATAAATAAAAATGAATAAATAAATAGAAAAAAAATAACTACATAAAATAACTCAATAAACTAAAAAAGCTAGGGGCATTCTGGGATTTTCAAGGTCTTGATTATGTGAAGTAAGTCCACTGCTTGTTTTTTGTCATTGTATTATTTGTCACTTGTATTATTTATTATTTCATTTATTTATTGTTTTGTTTTGGATTTTTTAAATTCAGCTCTGTTTGACCCTACAAGTTGTTGTCAAATTGAATCTGTAAAACTGGCCTAATTAAAAAGTGTATGACTTGACACAACTTGCAGACAAAAAGAAGTGACTCAACTTGACTGACTTGCTTGGTTCTCATAAAGATTGACTTGGACTTGCTTGTAACTTGAAGGTAAAGACTTGGTGCTTACTTGTGACTTGTATATGAGTGACTTACTCCCACCTCTGCTAGCCAGTCCCAGCTAAATTTGGTGGCCAGCCAATCGCAGGGCTCATATTCTCACATTCATACCTGTGGACAATTTAGCATTGCCAGTTAACCTAACATGTGTGTTTTTGACAAGGGGGAGGAAGCCGGAGTATCGGGCATGCACGGAGAGAACAATGCAAACTCCAAACAGAGATGCCCAACGGAGATTCGAATCCAAAGCTTTCAGATCTCCTGACTGTGTGGCCAAGATGCTAACTATGCAGCCCTCCTAACAAACCTCAGTTTGTTAAATGATGTCTAAAAGTGTTATATTCCATCTGCTACCTCACAAGTGGCATTTTTGTTTCAATAGCCATTCGATGGAGGAGTGGGTCCCATCCAGTGCCTGTACTGCAGGCCACTCCAACCCGCTGCCTCGTGGATGAGCCAGTCAGCATCAAGGTGTGTTTCCTGCCACCGCAGTACCCGGTTACACTGTGTGCACAAATGCGTAGTGAGGATGGTGACCTGTGGGAGGCATTTGGCCACTACAACTCAAGTACAGATGGAACTGTCAACTGTAAGTCATCCTGAACATGTGCGGCTAATTTATTAAGATTATTATTATATATTACTGTATCATTATCATTATGTTGGGAATAGTGTTAAAAATGTTTTCCAAACACAGGTAATCTAATCTTCTAATTACTAATTGTAATCTAATCAATTATTATGTCAAAAATTACAATGCTTCTTTTGTTACAGGCAGAGAAATGCAGTGTTATTATGCACAGATATTCATATCCACCTTTTGGATGTTGCTACAGTTGCAATTGCTCACTAGTAGGAAGCTAAATAGCTAGTCAGCAAGTTGTGGTTGCTAATGCTCAAACATTCCCTGTTGCAGTTTGGTTGAGAATTGCAAGTCACAAGCTCAGCCCTCAGCCTTAATCTAATAAAACATGTCTCCACAGCACACGCCACTACAGTGCTAAATCTGAACTATTTTTCAGCGCACTTTAACAGAAGAGTCCGTGTGGACGTCCTTAAAAATATTATTTTTTTCATAGGATATGGGGTGTTTTTACATTGTTTCTTTGCTAGCTAGATTACTTCTTCCTCCTAAATTTTATATCGGATTTGGAGTGTTGGACCAAATCCAAAGTTAAGTCCACCTTTAAGCCTTTAAATCTCATAGATGGGAGCTTCAGGACAAGATAAAAGGTATTGCAGCGACCCTAAAGTTATGTTGATGTGCATGTTTGTGTTCTGGTTGTCTGACAATTTTGGGTTGCCGTGTACGGACCAGGTATGAGGGGTGTTATTTTTTGCAACGATAAGCGTGTTGATCAAACACCTCCTCGTGGCTTTAATTGCATCTGTGCAGACAGTACAGTATGAAGGATATTCATTCACTTTAAAATCTATCTGCATTCAAATCTGAATGAGGTATCAAATTAAAGTTGGTCATGTTTTTGTCAGATAGAATTAATCATTCAACCTGTTAATTAATTCAGTTATTAGTAATTAATTCGTAATTAATTAGTAATTAATTAGTTAATTCAACCTGAAGTGTTGGTAGCTCTTTATTCAAATGAATTGTTGTTTACCTATTTGTTTATATGCATAGTTAACGTGTACCTGATTTCCTTACAAAAAATGGTGGGAATTTTGGAAACGTAACCTGTGCTGTTCGGTATCCAGCTACTCATTTCTCAGTCAGATTGCTTGAATTTTTGGCTAAAGAGTTACTGAATGGATTTAAAGTTACCGAATCGTTTCAGATCTAAATGAACCAATCTCATCCTTGAACCGAACCGGCAACCACAAATCGTTATACAAATCGAATTGTCACCCCTAATTATTATGTATTATAATCGCACATGGAAAAATTTCACAATGTTGTGTAAGTCAACACTGTGAGTCATGTCAAGTCAACATCAAGTCAAGCCATGTATTTATTTTTTAACAAGTGAAACACACCCATTACTGACATACATTTACTGAATAACAAGAACCACTAATGCAACAACAGTGAAGTTAAGATGAATACAGTGTTTGAAGAATGTTATTGTTATTTAGTAATTATTCATTCTGGTTGATTAAAGTTATTATCTGAAATTAGTAGTTAACAGTTCAACTCCAAAATGTGTTTCTTCTGCCCCTCTTCTCTCTCATGCCTCCAACAGTGGCCAGGGATCATTCAGTGGGTGGTTCGTATTTGGGATGTGAACCAATGGGTCTCTTCTGGAGCATGCATCCAGCACCTGAGTCAAGAGAAAATTTAAGGTAGTCGGACAAAAAGACATATAATTATTTGTGTTCTAGACTCCAGCTTGTGCGCATCAGTCAGGAATCTCTTCTGTTCTATATATTAAACATTTAGCATGGAAATAGTAGTAGAATATAGGGATGTCTGATATTGGCTTTTCTTTTGCCAATATCCAATACGTCGATATTGTCCAATTCCCAATTGCTGAGTTTTTTTTAACACGTCTGTTATGATGCTAATGAATACCGCACCAGCAATTAGCTTCTCGACGTGGCTGTAATTGATGATGATTTTCTGATTGATGGTTTTTGCTTGTTACTAGCAAACGGGGTTGTTTGCTTCAGTCGCGGTTTGACGAGGTCATCATTTACGCGTTGGAAAATACAGGAGCCCATTGGCCTATATACAGCATTTTTGTTCCTGTTAACCAGACTTCGAACGAAAACATACTTCTTTTACAGAAAGTAAGGCCTTTTCAAACAATGATTACCATCAGCTGGTTTTTTCCAAAATTTCACTGTAAATAATATTTCTATAGCTCTTTTAATGTAAACCATAACAAAATAATAATTCCCTGCCTGTTTTAAAAGCTTAAGCTCAAAATAGTCACAACAAAAATAATTGCTTTTTACTATTGAGCCAGGTTCCGGATTTGAATCTTGCACTGGACCTTGAAAAGTTTGAGAAATTGGCATGGTCTCCCCATACTAACGTGGGTTTCCTCGCGGTTTTCTCACACTTTCCAAAACCATGCAAGTTAGGTTATTTGGGGACTCTAAATTATTCATAGGCGTGTCCATTGTTCTTTTTCCTGTCTCTCTTGCCTCTCTCTTTCAAAAACAGCTGTGATTTACTCCAGCTCACCTGCGACCCTAATGAGAAAATGAAAATGAGAGGTTTTTTGTTGTGCAAAGGTTCAGGGTCAAGAATGTTGAGACCCCCCTCATTGTGGACATTTCCCTACTGGATGGCCACGTGTCTGCCAGTGAGAGAAAGAGCACTGAACTGGCTACTGTAACCACAGAACGCTGGTACATGGCACCAGGTGTTAAAAGGATAAGCATTCGCCAAAATGGAGTTGTGGGAACATTATTCCTGCCGCCGGGTAAGTCCACAATTAGCCACAAATATTACTCTTTTTTTATATTACTGATTTGTAATCTTGGTGTGGTTTTTTTGGCAGGGCGTGGCAAGTTTCCTGCCATGTTGGACCTGTGGGGTATGGGTGGAGGACTAGTGGAGTACCGATCAGCCCTGTTGGCATCCAGAGGCTTTGCAAACTTCAGCATAGCCTACATGGACCACAAGGAATTAACAATTCAACTAGATGTTAATAACTCCAATGCATATCTGAAGGCAAGAGGTTCCTACAAGTTATGTGCCGGGGTTTTTTAGGTGTGGGAAAGTCAGCCTCCCACAGGAGCATCCTCTAGACCAGTCCATGACAAATTCAAATTCAGTAATTATGAACATACTTTGTCCAGAGCCCAGTTAGGCTCCTCTCATTCATTCATTCATTTTCTATACCGCTTATCCTACCCGGAGAAAACCCACGCACGGTGAGAACATGCAAACTCCACACAGAGATGCCCAACGGAGATTCAAACCCTGAACCTCTGAACTGTGAGGCCAATGTCCTACCCACTCAGCCACTGTGCGGCTCAGTCTCCACTTTTCAAAGTCCATTACCAAAAAATTATACAATGTCCCTTGGTTTAGTTTTTTTCCCCCACGCGGCCCTCTAACGCTCCCCAAGGATATGCCTCCACACTTGGTACAATAGGTGTGTATGGGGCAATAACAATTCCATTAATGCCATGCATTTCTCTTAGAGATAATAAAGGAATAAAGTATCTATATGTCTATATGTTAAGTTCTGCCATTGAAAATAATTGTAGCCAATGACATGGTAGAAAAAGATGTACAGTCATCCCTTGCTATATCACGGTTTGAATATTATGTGTTTTTAAAAAATAATTAATAAATGATGGCTGTTTCGTGGTTGATTCTGGCCTGTATAAGTTATATGTCGTATTCTGGCTACTAAGCATCAGTAATGTTATGAGACATGACATTAGATTACATTACCTTTCACACAGCATGGCAACTGGCTATTGAGCTAGCAGAGCTGGGCCAACATGCCATGGTTGAGATTGAGTGAAATAAAGATTCTCCTCTCATTCTGTGTGGAAGTGGTAAGGCTTCTTTTGCCTTCTTCCCCACTCTGAAACACTATAAGTTTAGAGTAAGTAAATTGGAGAGGCTAACTAGTTAGCTTGGTAGCTTGCAGCTGCAGTGATAACGTAGCTTGTGCAATGTGATGCAAACAAAGAATAACAGGAGTATAAAAATAACTATTGGGGTGTTATTTCATGGCTACATGGATCCAATAATGTTAAAACCTGTATTTAGAAAGTCATAAACAAGTTTTCCATGCAAAAATATTAATAATAATATTACAATATACTTTTTAAAAAAAATATTAGATTGTTTTTTTAATGTCAGTGTTTATATTTTCCATTTTATATCCATCTTTATTCAGTGACAATTCTTTCTGTTATTAAGTTAAAATTGTATTGTTTTTCCACTTTCATCTTAACGGTAGTGATTGGGAGTGGGAGTAGTTAGTAGTAGTTAGTACTAGTAGATTGGCTTCTGTTGTCCACCTCTGACTCGGGAGCATTTCATTGAGAAAATATGGGGAAGGCTGTAAAGTTCACTCACTTCTTTCCCCTCCTCCCATACCAATACATACACCAAATACACCAAATAACTTCCATTATGTGAAAAAATTCAAATCAAATTAATTGTGAAAAGCAAAATATTGAAAAACACTGACCCTGAAAAAAATTGTTATGAGCGAGAAATCTAATGGCTCTCTTTGAAAAAACACACTATAATATAAAATATATTACAAATAATAATTGTAATGCCTGCCAGTTTGTTTCAATGTCAATACCCCTTTTGCATAAATTGAAAAAATATATTTTTAACGCCAAAAGTGATTGGCGGTGTTATAGCCCCATATACTGTATGTGAAGAAAAGAAAAAAAGCAGTACCACGTCCATTCCATTAAACTCAAAGCCAAGTTCCAACAATTCTGAAAGCCACACTGTCAGCTATTACTACCACGGAAATTTCTTTATATGCTGCATTACAAAAACTGGATTTACTTTATCAAATGACTAACTCATATTTTCTTTTTTTTCTATTAGAAAGCTTTTAACATACTACAAGATCATCCTCAGGTGTATGGCAACCGCATAGGCATCATTGGTCTCTCCTACGGAGTCTACTTGGCTCTCCGAATAGCCACCCTCACTGATGCCAATGTAGGTTGGAAGATTGTTATTTTACCTCTTTGTGAATCGAAAGCCACAGTCTGGGCATTCAGTAGCTTATTGAACTTGCCAAGTCAAACATGCACATAAATGTTGAATTACATACTGTATGACCTTTTGATTGCTTTTGCACTGTGTGTGCGTGTGTGTGTGTGTGCTTGCGTGTGGTACTTGACAGCCCCCACATGAGTGTGAAGCACTTTGGACAATAGGTTCTCTTTATAAAAGCTGCTGTTTTTCTTCTTTTTTGTGCCGCTGCATCATTGTCCTCACGGTGCAAGCACATTCTTGAAACCACTGTCTAATTACTGTATATGCAGTTTTTATATGAAAGCAACATATGGGAAATTTATGGGAAACTATTTAAATGGGAGGGTGACGGAAAGAAGGGCAATATACGGGGGTGTTGCCCGAGGAAACGGGAGTGTTGACAGGAATGTTGTTGACTAACGTTCACATGCAGTGGAACTTTGGTTAGCATTATTAATTTGTTCCAGAAGGTCTGACTCTGACCAAAACAAACATTAACCGAATCAAAATGTCAAATAAGAAATAATGTAAATCCAATTAATAAGTACCAGAAAGCCCAAAATAATAGCACAAAACACTTTTTATAATTTTACATGCAGAAAACAATTTGAAATGCATATAAATACATAATGTGTAAATGATGAATGAAAGGGATAAATGAGCTTTTCATGTTACTTTGCCTTGACTGAAGACGTGATTTTTGATGTTATTGACAATAGTTGGTTGTGGTAGTTGATCTTGCTGCCACATTGTGTCTTTGGGAACTGTCACATCTTTGATAAAAATAAAAGTAACCTTATATGTTCATTTATCCCTTTCAATTGTCATTTATATGCATTTAGAATAGTTTCATGCATGTTAAACTATAAATGTCAAATAAAATTGAGTCAATCGCTGATGACATCAGACGGGCAAAGTAACTTCTTTTCCGGTTGCCATTTTGAAAGTTAACTAATAGGATGCTATACAAGCAAGAACGTTTTGTGATTTTAAAAAATGCATTAGAAACACAGTTGGTCTTGCAGTATATTAACAACGCGACAAGACAGGCGCCAAATTGTATGCAAACCTCCAAAATTGTGGCATACATTTTTGACGTTAACCAAAAATCACGCTAATCGAGGTTCTACTGTAATACTTTCTCATCTCCAGCCATCTTGCTTGGTTTGTGTCAATGGCCCAGTAGGAACCGACCTGAAGCTTACACAAACCTTTTGCAGGCCTCAGATTTCTGCAAGGTAATTAAAAGTCAGGTTTGTATAAAATACAGTCTTAGTAGTGATGATTATTGACAATGTGTAGAAGGTTCATCCATCCATCCATCCATTTTCTTCCGCTTGTCCGAGGTCGGGTCGCGGCGGCAGAGGCCTCCTACCAGTTGGATGTGCCCTGAACACCTCTCCCGGGAGGTGTCCGTGAGGCCTCAATGCGGAGGAGCAGTGGTTCTACTCCGAGTCTCTCCCGGATGACAGTGCTTCTCACCCTATCTCTAAGGGAGAGCCCTGCCACCCTGCGGAGGAAACTCATTTTGGCCGCTTGTACCCGCAATCTTGTCCTTTTGCTCACTACCCAAAGCTCATGACCATAGGTGAGGGTTGAAACGTAGATCGACCGGTAAATTGAGAGCTTTGCTTTTCGGCTCAGCTCTCTCTTCACCACGACAGACTGGTGCAGAATCCGCATTACTGCAGACGCCGCACCAATCCACCTGTCCATCTCGCGTTCCATCCTTCTCTCACTCGTGAACAAAACCCCGAGGTACTTAAACTCCTCTACTTGAGGCAGGACATCATCCCCAACCCGGAGATGGCACTCCACCCTCTTCCGGGCAAGAACCATAGACTCGGATTTGGAGGTGCTGATTCTCATCCAAGCCACTTCACACTCAGCTGCGAACCGATCCAGTCAGAGTTGAAGGTCATGGCTCGATGAAGCCAACAGGACCACATCATCTGCAAAAAGCAGAGACTGAACCCTGTGGCCACCAAACTGAAACCCCTCAATGCCTTGACTGTGCCTAGAAATTCTGTCCATGAAAGTAATGACCAGAATTGGTGACAAAGGGCAGCCCTGGCGGAGTCCAACCCTCACTGGAAACGGGTCCGACTTATTGCCGGCAATGCGAACCAAACTCTGACACCGGTCATACAGGAAACGAACTGCCTGGATTAGGTGGTCCGATACCCAATATTCCCGGAGCACTCCCCACAGTAACACGGTCGAATGCCTTCTCCAAGTCTAAAAAACACTGGTTGGGCAAACTCCCATGCACCCTCAAGGACCCTGTCGAGAGTATAGTGCTGGCCCACTGTTCCATGACCAGGAAAAAAAACACACTGCTCCTCCAGAATCCGAGATTCGACTATCCGGCGGATCCTCCTCTCCAGAACCCCTGAATAGACCTTACCGGGAAGGCTGATGCGTGTGATCCCACAATAGTAGAACACACCCTCCGGTCGCCCTTCTTGAAAGCGGGACCACCACCTCAGTCTGCCAGTCCAGGGGCACCTACACGATGTCCACGCGATGCTGCAGAGCCGTGTCAACCAAGACACGCCCACAGCATCCAGTGCCTTAAGGAACTCCGGGCGGATCTCATCCACCCCCGGGGTCTTGCCAGCAAAGAGCTTTTTGACCACCTTGGTAACCTCAGCCCTAGAGATAGGAGAACCCGTCTCAGAGTTCCCAGGCATTGCTTCCATGTTGGAAGACGTGTCGGTGGGATTAAGAAGGTCTTTAAACTATTCCCTCCACTGGACCACAACATCTCGAGTTGAGGTCAGCAGCACACCGTCCCCACCATACACTGTGCTGACTGTGCACTGCTTCCCCCTCCTGAGATGGCGAATGGTGTTCCAGAATCTCTTTGAAGCCATCCGGAAGTCGTTTTCCATGGCCTCTCTGAACTCCTCCCATGTCCGAGTTTTTGCCTCAGTGACTGCCAGAGCCGCAGACCGCTTGGCCTGCCGGTACCTGTCAGCTCCCTCCAGAGTCCCATGGGCCAAGATGGCCTGTTAGAAGTCTTTCTTCAGTTTGACGGCATCCCTCACCGCTGGTGTCCACCAACAGGTTTTGGGATTACCACCACGACAGGCACCGACCACCTTACGGCCACAGCTCCCATCAGCCGCATCGACAATAGGGGCACGAAACATGGCCCACTCAGACTCAATGTCCGCTTCCTCCCTCGGAACATGGTCAAAGCTCTCCTGGAGGTGGGAGTTGAAACTCCTTCTAACTGGGGACTCTGCCAGACGTTCTCAGCAGACCCTCACAATGCGTTTGAGTCTGCCAGGTCTGACCGGCATCCTCCCCCACCATCGAAACCAACTCGCCACTATGTGGTGATCGGTTGACAGTTTACCCACTCTCTTCACCCGAGTGTCCAAAACATGTGGCCGCAAGTCCTACAAAGTCAATCATCGAACTGCAGTCCAGGGTGTCCTGGTCCCAAGTGCACATGTGGACACCCTTATGCTTTAACATGGTGTTCGTTATAGAGAATCCTTGCTTACTGGGTTAAACTCCAACGTGCAGGCTTGGAGCCTCGGGGCCAACAAGAATTGCCAACCCTGCCCGTCGCCTCTCATTGCTGGCAACACCAGAGTGGAATGAAGTCCAGCCCCTCTAGAGAGGACTAGTTCCCTTGCTGTGCGTTGAGGTGAGTCCGACTATATCTAGCCGGAATTTATCCTCATCATGAACCAGCTCAGGCTCCTTCCCCGCCAGAGAGGTGACATTCCACGTGCCGACAACTAGCTTCTGTAGCCGAGGATCGGACCGCCAAGGCCTCCGCCTCCAGCCGCCACCCACCTTATTTTGCACCCGACCCCTTTGGCTCCTCCTACGAGTGGTGAGGTCATGGGAGGGGGGGGCTGTGCCTGACCGGGCCCCATGGGTGCAGACCCGGCCACCAAACGCTCGCCATCGTTCCCCACCTCCAGGCCTGGCTCAAGAGGGGACCCCGGTGACCCGCGTCTGGGCGAGGGAAAACGAAGCCCATTGTTTTTACTCATCATCAGGGTCTTTGGAGCTACTCTCTATCTGGTCCCTCCCCTAGGACCTGTTTGTCATGGGTGACCCTACCAGGGGCATGACAGCCCTTGAAAACGTAGCTCCTGGAGGAGTGTGTGGAAGGTCATCTACATGTTTCTAAAAAAAAAAAGTACTGAACATTTATAAATGTTGCAAGGTTTTTTGTTACAATTGTCTTTCAGCGACCAGAGATTTTGGCCAAGGGATGAGCGAGGCTATGTGAGTTTTAGGGATATGTCTTTGCCTGTCAACCACTCCCCTGGCACCCAAGTGGAGGTGAGGTGAACACCGTCTTAGCACACATGCAAAGACAATTCAAAAACACTGTTAGTGAATCTTATCAATTACTTTCTTGTAGGTGGAGAACCTGGCCTGTCCACTGTTGTACATTTTGGGAGAAGATGATCAGAATTCTTCAAGCAAAGAGAATTCAATCTTGGTACATCCGCTGACTTATTCTTCCCAGTTGATTTCGCAGCGCATGTAAAGTTATTACAGTTGTGTTTTTATTGTTATCAGATTGAAGAACGTCTGAGAGCTGCTGGTAAATCCCATCTATATAAATGTATGTCATATCCTGGTGCTGGCCACTTGATTGAACCACCTTACTCACCACATTCAAGAGTATCCGTGTGGAAAATCAAACCAGAAAAAGGTGAGATATAGACATAAATCATATTTAGCTTTCAGCTAAATGGTGTCACAATATGTTTCTTCTGCAGTGATTGCTCTGTGGGGGGGTCAACCCGCACTCCACGCTGCTGCGCAGGAAGATTCTTGGAGGAGTATTTTGCAATTTATGGACAAAAATCTCAGGGCTTGAAGTTCTAAGAGGTCAAGGAAGTGGCGCAAAAGCCCACTTGCCGCAAAAAATAATTCCCCACAAATGTGTCATATTTTCGCCACTCAAAAAACACATGTATATTTTTATATTTACAAAGGAGCTGAGCACTTATTTCTTTACAGGTTCAGCCACTAGTCTCAATCAGTCAGTGATGATTTGCCATTTACATTTGTTTTTTGTTTTGTTTTTTCCCTTTGCATTTACTGTTAAATGTCAAAAACGTATCTCTTGGGTATATCCCATTTAAAAGGAAACACCAACAAAATTAGGCTACATATTTTTGACATAAACTGATGTTTTTTATTACTTAAATAGATACATTATGGTATAGTAGCAATATAATTGCTAATTTGAGAATATAATTGCTATATTTGCTAATAAAGTAGCAAAAGACTGTAAACATATAATTTTTTCCTACATTTCTTTTGCACCATTCTAGAAGAGAATTACACAAATCTGTAGCCCAAAATTTTTGTCAAAATGTCTTAGAGTATTTTTCCACTTTAGTGTCATCGTAATGGCTTAGGTATAAAATAAATTAACTTTTGTTCCAACAGTTAACATGTTTGTTGAAAATTATTATAATGTAGGTTGTGATAATGTTTAATCTTATCTCAATTTGTCCCTGAGGTGTTACTTAAATGTTTTAATGACATGTTTTATTTTGTTGATACCATCATTTTCGCAAGGTTTTGAGTGAGAGGATGACAGGCTGAGATTTGCATTCAAGCAGTCATGATAAGAGACTTCGACCACGCCATCAGCAGCTGGACCAATTAGCTTGCTGCACAAGAAGACTAGATTCTCCAAGTGGCAGGCAGCCATGAGGTAGCTCTTTTTGCAAAACATGTGTTGCTTGTCATACAATGTGCCCAAAGTGTTTGCGTTTTGTTCTGTAGTTTTCACGTTGTTTGATAAGTCCCAATAAAGTGCCCGTCTTTAAGAAGCTGTGCCAGTGTTAGCATTTTGGAGCCACAATTCCACTATTCCCCAAACAAAAACATCACTTTGATTAAGGGCGAGTTTACTGTATGGGTTTAACACATACTATACAGTACAATGATGCATTACCGTGAGATGGGACGAAGAGTTCATGAAATGCTGAAGTAACCATGCCGATGAGGGCAATAAACTCCTTGAAGTCAATCTCGAGGTCTCCATTCTGGTCAATCTCAGCAAAAAGCTGATCCAGCTCATTCCTTTGGATTTTCTGCCCAACGAAAAGTGTAATTGAAAGAAACACGACTGTTGCTTAAGGGACTTTCTAATTCAACTTGAGGTATAGTTAGTAACGCAGACTTAGCACTGGAAGAGTAATACTAAATAGACATTATATATATTCTTGAAGTTATTAATGTTGAAATCCTTAACCTACCTTTATGAAATGTCTCATCTCGTTGTTGATGAGCGCTCTGAGTTCTGATTTCTTTAAGTTGCACTTGTCACCTGAATATTTGTGAAACACTCTGATGATGGTGACCATGCCACTCTCCAAGCTGGTCATGCACTCCTTGGAGGCCTGCAGTAAAAAAAAATCAAAACAATAATTTTCCTCTTTTACTGTCATGTATTTTATCAAATCTGGCTTGTAAACATTAGTTGAATGAATTTCTTGAAATCATCTCTAAAATATAATTGGAAAACAAAGAAACACTGCTTTATTATGCAGAGTCTACAGTATTTGCTCTGTAATGCTTGTAAAGAATATTTGCGGTTGATAATACATAATTTGCCTAGAATATGTTGGTCTTTCTTACCTCCATGAGAAGAACGTGTCGTGTCTCGGCGATCCCAAATACAAGTGATGGCTTCTCCCACAGTGTGTTGACTGCCTCATCCAGCTATACGGCACTGAACTGTATTGATCGACCACACTAAGGCTACTTAAGCAGCCATGGATGGTTTAATGCACATACAGTATAATGGATATTGGTGGTCTTAGGCCTGACCAAAAATCCATTTGTTCTTTAAACTGTCATTTGGGTGTGATCATGTTTCTCCATTCTATTGCATCTAATGGACTCCAGTGGTTGAACAAGTGGTTCTCTATTTTTTTCTGTCATGACTGAACTTGAACCCAGTTAAGTACAAAATGGAGAACTGTGAAGACTATAAGCATATCCAGGAGCAAAATTGCATGTTTAGCTCGATAAATTTGTACACACTGACAGGTCTGGACCAACGTCGAAAGTATCCCATGCTTCTTAAACAAACAAAATAAACAAACAAATACCTGTTTAAGGGACCACAAAATGTGGAAACAATTTTCTGCAGAAAAGAGGTTGTTCAAGCTTTGACAGTTGGTGCAACTAATTCCTACCGGTGTTCCAAGTTCTGGAGTACGTACTACCTCCTCTGTCTGCATAAAAGCAGTGTTTGGAACACATGAGGCGCTATACCTTCATGAGTATCAGTTGAACAGTATTGAACTGGAGAAAGTATTTTTCTGCAACAAAAATGGCACAAAAAAGGGTAATTAATAATGGAGGAGAGACAGACCATCTTAACACCTAATAATAATGTAAATTATTCCTACAGAAAAATTTGAATGTTCTAAAACGTTTGACCGGTAGTGTACGTACAGCTACATAATTCATTGAATGACCCTTTATAAATAACATAAACAAGAATAACTAAGCTCAGTGGAAGCCAGCAAAAGAGAATCATGGGTAACCGGGTAGACTGCCGGTTTAGCCGCATTACCTGGATTACTTTGCCACATGACAGGGTGGCCACTAGCTCAAAACACAATTCTTAAATGTTTATTTTAAATGTCACTAATAATTAAGTAGGGTGGTCTCTGGTGGGCCTTGAAGGTGGCTGGGCATCGAGGACCGAATCCACTGCGCAAGCCTGTTCTGAAGTACACTGCGGTGGTACTCGTCTAAGGTGGCTGGGGTGCCAGTATGAGCTGTCAGCTACGGAGAAGGTGACTGGTCCCAGCTTTGCAGTGATCTGATGCAGCATAGACCAAAACAAGAGCAGCTAGTGGGAATTGTTGGAATGACGGATTCAATCCCAATCCATTACAAGTGCACAGGACAGCATTTCTTTGTAGAGGGCTGACGCTGGACAGACAGAGCACTACCAACGTCATGACATATATTAGCATGCTAAATACACACCCCTACTAGCACACACTTGATAAAAAAAATCTTTGCCAGACAATAAACGCCATGTTAGAACATAAGGATGTCCATAGGTGCACCTGGCACCAGGACACCCTTTGCAGTTGACATGTTCTAGACACACAGTTTTTTAGACACAGGGGTGCCAGATGTGTTGGGGGGCCAACTGATGAGTTGGATTTGATGGCAGGAGAGGATGTCTGACAGAGCCGTCAGGCACAAGCATATAATGAGGGTGTTCTGCGAACGTTTGGTAGAGTCTCTCGTTCATCAGAATGGACTGTATTGTGTGCCTTCATTGCTGAGGCAGTCAATCGGAGCTGTGGTTGCAAGTTGGACATTGCCAGTTATGATGGCAAACAATGAACCCGATGGCAGGCACCAGGGGTTAGAAAAAGTCTTACCGAGCACAGATGGCTTGTGGGACTCCGGAAGCAGCTGACAGGTACGGGCAGGCCAAGCGACATGTGGCTTTGACAGTAGTCGAGGCAAAAACTCCGGTGTGGGAGATGTTCGGTGAGGCCATGGTGCGCGATTTACGATCGGCTTCGAAGAGGTTCAGGCAAACTATACAGCACCTCTAAAAGGGGAAGCGGGGCCATGTCAACACTGTTATAGTGGGGACAGGGGCCTGTTCACCAGAAACTGAGGATATAATCAGGCAGCGGAAGGAATACTTTGAGTCTCTTCTCAAGCACAATCACATACCTTCTTTTAAGGAAGCAGAGTCTAAGGTAGCTGAAGTGGTAAAAAAGAAAAACTCTCGGTGGCAAAGCTCTGGGTGTGAACGTGTTTTACTCTGAATTCCCCAAGGCTCTGGTTGTTATGAGACTGTTTTGGTTGACACAGCTCCTCGACGATGAGTGGAAATTGGGAACTGCACTGTCATGAGGCTGGCTGTGTTGGTCTTTCTACTACCTTTTTTGGAATTCCTGGGGGAAGCCACCTGCTGCACATCTGCTTATCAGGACTTGGCCTTATCACCCTGGTTTTTGCCACTCTTACTGTCTTCCGTTCTGTGTTGCTCTTTGATCTTAGTTTTGCTCCTTGTCTTGCTTTGTTAGTTTGCTCTTTATATTTTTGCCTTTCTTTGTTCTATACTTCGTATTGTTGTGTGGCTTCACCCCAGCTTGTGTTGTGATTTTTCCTTATACCTTTTCCCTTGTTGCAGACACCTTTTGTTCATTGTTTTGTTACCTGCTTGTTTGTCATCCTTCTTTTGTTCGGTGAACTTTTTCATTTTAGTTTAGTTATTTTTTAATTTACGCTCAATCCAAAAAACAGGTCCACATATACATACACATTGTAAAATATTTAAGACACTCATGACTCATGAATTCCCCAGCCCTATACCTCCAGCTCCCTCGTCGTGCCACATGTGACAAATACAAATATCACATTAAGTCATACTAGGAAGAGAAAAATGTCAAAACCAAAACAAAGTGACGGTTGTCAATGTATTTTCATGTCCAAAGTTAAAATAAATATAAAATAAAATAAAATAAAAACCCTGCCCGGACTCCTCTGTTCTAAACGCTGGCTGTGTTTCTAGGGACCGTCAATAAATTACTGTTTTGGTGAAGAAAGTCTGTTGAAAAATGTCATATATAGTAAATTTCACCACAAATTGATCTATAACCATGTTAAATAATTAGTCCTACACTGAAAGTATTTTTGCATGCCCTTTT
The DNA here is from genome assembly GCA_024372805.1 of Oostethus manadensis. Lineage (NCBI taxonomy): Eukaryota > Metazoa > Chordata > Actinopteri > Syngnathiformes > Syngnathidae > Oostethus > Oostethus manadensis. The sequence continues at coordinate 3,173,778 of QODF01000029.1, forward strand.
TGTCCTTTTTTGAATTGTAAATGAATTTTTAACAGTATAAAAATATACTATATTCGTTTAACAGCTTGCAGGTCATGTGGCCTAGGAACCCTATTGACTCCTAGTATCACGCACAGTTCTTTGTTTCAAACTTGATTTCATATCAATTTAAAAGATAAAATATCAAGCATCCTCTTATATACCTTCCAAGTCATGTGAGAAAGGTACTTGAAACCACTTTAGATAAGTAGTACTAGTCTAGTAGTATGATGCACACCTTTTGTCAATTTTATAGGACTGTATGTCAATTTTAATATCACATATCAGGATTTATTTTCTTTCTGAGCAAACTGAAATGTGCCTAAATGCCCCCAAACTCAAGCTGATCTATAACTGTGCCAATATGTGTGTGAAGACTTATGAATTCTTAGTGTGGTTTTGTAGCTGCAGCAAGGCTGATCATCATGCACTCCAGCAAGTGGTGAAAGCAGAAGCTGTAATCATTCCGACAACATTTTCAGAGAGGGGTACAATGTTCACCACCCCCTGCCTGAGACAAGAATGACATCTCGTGGGACATGCATCATCCTGCTTTTGACCTGTTCCACCGGCTGCTTTCAGGGAGAGGGGACTGGTCTATTCGCTCCAGGACCACCACATTGACTCACACACCTTTTTGTTTGTCCATTTTAGTTTTTTACGATTTTTTATGAATTTTTTACATATTCTCTTTTCAATAGCTCCTGGGTCATGTGACCTAGGAACCCCAAACCACTTTATAGTAGTAGGCCTCAATATGTCCTACCACACACACATTTTTGTTTTTCCATTTTTGTTTCAAAGTATTTTAAATTTCAAAATGGATGGATGTAAATGTATGTAAAACATATCTATATGTATAGGTTTTTGATTATTATTTTTTAAATTATAATTATTAAAGGACAGCTGGACAGCCCTATAGTTAGATGGTAAAATATTGAGCTGGTTTATTATTCAACAACAGCAGTATGGCTTGTGAAAACACTCAACAGCCATTACTTTTCAGGAAAAGTAACTTGTAACTACAACAAACTATTTTCTAAAGTAGGATTTCCACCACCCCCGACAATATCCTTACCGATTCAATGCTGATTCAGACAATTCATTATAGTTAATAATGTAAATATGTATTTTGTTCTTGATTGTCTTTACTTCACATAGATGTGTCATTTTAGATACATTTATTGAAACGTTTAAAAAGCAAACTAGACGGCGATGTTTTAATCAAAACTTATTACCTACTGCAATTACCTAGTGAAACCAGGCAAGTCGACATGTGTTGAACACAATGAGTTTTTATCTCTTTAAAGTTGTGCATGCATATGCTGTTGGTATGACGTATAAACAATGCTTGACCTGGAACATTCTTGACTTGATCGGGGGCTGGGTTTCATTTGAGGAGGGATTTTTATAGCTTTCAGACGTGCATTGCACAGCATTATAAAGATGGAGCTCAATCCCACTCCCCTGATTCTTCACCTTTGTTGATGGCTTGTATTTAACTAGTGCTTGTATTTGCTTGTATGCATCTACAAAGGGTGATCTAACCAATCAAAAGTAATATTGCATCAAATGTGGAATTACTACATTAGCTGTTCGCCTTTGATGAAAAAAACATCCACACTTCACTCGCTGACATTGTGAATACCGAGGTATGATGGATTGCAAAATGTGCCTATAACCATCACTTACTCTTCCAATAATGCCTTGCACATTGCCACTTCCATGTTACTGTATTATTATTTATAGTAGCCATGCCATAGTTAACAGTGTGAATGGCTTGTGACGACCTTGATATCACCATACAGATTTCCCCCCCAAAAAAATTATTGTCACATGTTAATACCCCAGGTAAACAATAATTGGATCACTATTTTAATGAAAAACATACTTAAAATTTTACTGAGAGCACAGTTTGTAAAAAAATGGTCAGTCCAGACAACTTTAACTAAAACTGGATTGTGTGAAATTTTAATTAATTTTATTCTAAAATGGACAAACAAAAAGGTGTGCGTGGTAGGACATATTATGGCCTACTAATACAAAGTCCTTTGGGGTTCCTAGGTCACATGACCCAAGAGCTATTACAAACACAATATGTAAAAAATTTATAAAAAAATCGTATGAAACTAAAATGGGCAAACAAAAATGTGTGCATGGTAGGACAAATATTGGGCTACTATGTAAAGTAGTTTGGAATTCTTAGGTCACATGACCCAGGAACTATTACAAAGGGAATATATTTAAAAAATCCTTAAAAATCGTATCAAACTAAAATGGACAAACAAAAAGGTGTGCGTGGTAGGACATGTTGAGGACTACTAATATAAAGTGGTTTGGGGTTCCTAGGTCACATGACCCGGGAGCTATTGCAAATGTATTAGCAAACAATGTGTAGAATATACCTGTATATGTTTTTTAATGTTAAAAAATCCAATAAAATCCAATAAAAGATGAAAAAGGGGGTGCAAAAATACTTTCATGGTAGGACAAATTATTTAACTTGGTTAAAGGTCAATTTGTGGTTTAATTATAATACAGTATATGACATTTTTTTTAAAAACGTTCTTCACCAAAATAGTAATTTATTGACGGTCCCTAGAAACACAGCCAGCATTTAGAGCGGCATTTCCAGTGCGAGCTCGCCGGACTATGAGAGAGGAGTCCGGGTAGGGTGAGGGAGGACGACCGCTGTAGCTGCAGAACCGAATATCCAACTGCCAATAGGAAATTCACATTGACGGTGACGAATATGCAACGTCCGACTAACTTCACCCCGGTAAAACAGTCTGGGTGTTAGACGCAAGGGTGCCCAAATGTCATTGCCCCACCCTTGGAATTGCTCTAACTTTCCCCACCCTACACGGCGCCCCGGTTAGGAGAATATATGCAGTATTTCGTTAACTTCGTAATGTTTCACTTATATGAAGCTCGAATGTTGGGATTGCACTCGAACGCACCGCGCCTACGCTCCCTGTTGTGTCCTCGTCCCGCCTGCTAGCTTCTCGTTTCCGGGTTGCCTTGATGTGAACGCGCCACCGCCTGCCTTCTTCAAACTGGCTCTGACGTCAAAGGGGAGCAGGCGAGCATTAAAACCCGAATCACTAATGCTAATGTGAACGTCTGCGGCCACACACATCAAATTAACCACGATTTGACCCAGGAAGGCAAGGCGACAGACTGGGTAAGGGTAAGCTTTTTACATTCCTTTGCTGCCTGTTGGGGACTAAAACATGCTAACATACATACTAGCCGCCATGAGATGGAGCGCAATAGTAAGTCATAAAATGTTAAAGTCACATTCACTAAATCTCAGCTTTGCAGTTGAGAAGGTAAAGCAACAGTAATGATGTTCTTCCCTCACTCGTTGCTGTCGCTTGAGTGGACACCCATCTGTGGCGACTGTTAATTTTTTTTTTTAATGTTTGAAATAATCGTTTCGAGTTAAGTGCGGTGGTGTTGCTCTCTTACAAATGCAGTGCACTCCCCAGAAATATCGCGGATGCGGTTGATGACATTGAATTAGGTTCAATGACTCGAATTAGGTAGGTTGATGTGTAGGCGTTGTGTCTTGATCCTGTTATATTGTGGCTCTGGCGCAGCGTGTGACTTGTAATTCTCTGCCAAGACGCCAGGGGCAGTGTTCAGCTTCAGCTTCCTCAACTCCTGTCGACTAGCTATTTAGCTTCCTGATGATCAATTTGTAGTGTTGGCAGGTTTACACTAACACTGAAACTAATAACTTTCAACATTTCATTCAACTGAAATATTACCCATTTTAGACAGACACCCCTGTTCATCAGGGCTGTCTACACTTTTTCCCCCACAAAGAGCCACGTACTGAAAAAAAAATTAAGGATGCGGGGGCCATTCTCAATTTCGTATAAAGGCTACAAAAAAGCCTAAAAGACAAAGCTTAGTGTCAGATGTGTGTTATATGCAACAATCAAAATTTCAGCTTTTTCTAATTATACCACACATCTCTGTGTGGAGTTTGCATGTTCTACCCGTGCGTGCGTGAGTTTTCTCCAGGTACTCCGGTTTCCTCCCACATTCCAAAAACATGCATGTTCGGTTAATTAGCAACTCTAAATTGTCCATTAGAGTGTGAATGTGAGTGTCAATGTTTGTTTGTCTATATGTGCCCAGCGATTGACTGGCGACCAGTCCAGGGTGTACCCCGCCTCCCGCCCAAAGCCAGCTGGGATAGGCTCCAGCATACCCTAATAAAGATAAGCGGTATAGAAAATGGATGGATAGATGTAGTGGTCATAAATGATGGAAATTGGAGGCGTAGTTTTGGCCCTTTGTTACCTTTGTGAATTATTGGACATCGGGCACCGCTTGTCATGAGGCAAGGATGTATTAAATAAGTGTTTACATTTGCAAAAGTCATTGCTGAGATGCTCCTACATTTGCTCCATTGTTTGATTTGGCAGACTTAAAAATTGTCTACTTTTTTGCCGATATTGTCCAACTCTGAGTTTCTGATTCCGATATCAACCGATACCGATATGTGTAACATGACATATCTCCTGTCATGGAATTAACACATTGTTGTTGTTTTAGATATTAACCGAGTGTACTTCCGTCTCTGGGTGATGTCTGGGTTGTTGTAGCCGCTTAGATGTTGCTAAAGAGTTGTTGCTTGTTGTTGAGTGGAGAGTAAACTGACTGGTGCCACCAACCTCAAATCCTGTCTCGTTGTAAATCGCATCTCCGCATTTGGTGAACCTCGACGTCGGTAAAAATGTGGACTGACAACAGCAGGGCCGTACTGGCGCTGCTACGCCCGTGGTTTGAACACATCGAAGTCCTGTTTCGACTGCGAGGAATAACATGGGATGTGACAAAGTATTTCCACATAGTGGCCGCACTGGAAGCCTCGACGACGGCCAGTATGGCACCTCATGTCTATATACAGGAGTTTTTACATAAGTTTTTTTAATTATAGGGAAAAACACGGAAATACAGCAGGCTGAATTGATTCATTTGAATTGGTTAATTGACCAATTGTGTAAACTTATAAAAAGTACGTGTAAAAGTAAACCGGACACTTTTACTGAGTGACTCAAACTAACCCAAGTCCATATCGGATGAACCTAATTTGCCACCACTACTAAAAATATGACTATATATAAATATTTTTCCACATTTAAAGAAGAAAGCTTAAAAAATATTTTTGACCTTGGAAGAAGTCATTTTGTTTAGCAATAGGTTGCATGTTTAGTGCTGCAGTGACCCACATCCAATTTTTTTCCCCCACAAATGGCCTATATTCATTTGAGCCTATACTTAGCACAAAGGCAAGCCTCACACGAACACTTTCCACATCTATTTGGACTAAAAAGTGGTCCTCCTTTGTCTAGAAATGGCTGACCTGCTGAAGCTTCTGCTGCGGGTGTCGGAGAAAGCCGCCAACGTTGCTCGTGTCTGCAGGCAGGAGGCTCCCCTCTTTCAGCTCCTGGTACAAGAAAAGACAGGAGAAGATAAGAATAAAAAGTTTGTGCAGGACTTCAAGACGCTGGCAGATGTTGTGATCCAGGAGGTGATCCGCCATGATGTGGGCGCTCAGGTACAACGGGAGAGGTCACCTTGACTTATGTATAAACTGGCTGTATATTTGCTAATTCTCGTCTGTTATGTGTGTGTTTTCAGATCCCTGAGATGGTCGGCTTCATTCATGGAGAAGAATCCAACAAGTTTGAAAACGGACTTGGTAATTATTATCCCTCCGTCTATGTAGCTTTTATCGGGTCACAGATTGTCAGAGTTAAATTTGTAGTTTTGGTCTCGAGCTGAAAAAGTTTGTGAAAGCCTGCATAAGTTAAAATCTGAATGCTGCTCAGAACACCTTACAAAAAAGGTGCATGAGAATCATCTGTCCTGTGCCTTCAGAGACTCTCCACAAAAGCACATGTTCTGAATTGTTTATTGATATTCTAGCGCTTGTGACTTTTCAGAAGCCTTAACAACAATTTGTGCTTAGAAGGATCTGGCCCACCCAATCATAGAGGTGCCCATGAGGCATAGGAGATGACACACAAGTGACAATGACTCACACTTTCACAATGTACATTATTCTTCCATGTTGTTATTTTCATTATGATGTTAGGAATAAGATCAACAGTTATTGTGGTTATGGTGAATACTTTTATTGTTACTATTACTTCCAACGAGTATTACTGTCTCAATACAGTATTATCCCTGTGGCTGTTATCTTGTTATTGGTGCACTTGTCATAGATATTTGCTGATGTAGTCCTGCTGTTGTCATCTCCCTGTCATGTCCCACCCACTTGTCTGCACACTCCTTTTGTCTTCTTCTCTATCCCTGCTGCTGAGGTCTAACCGCTCCAAATAAGTATCATAATAAAACCTCAAATAAAGTCAAATAGTATCTTACACTTTTTCCCGGTAGAGCATATCTGTTTAGCATGTAAGAGCATCTAGAACAACAATACTATTTTCCCTATTGGCTGCACAGCTTAGGTTAAAAATAAATAAATTAATAATAATACAGTGTTGCAGAGTGCTCCTCAACCTCTGGTCTTTCCAACAAGCTGTAGTCATAAAACCTTAATCAACAGTATGGGCAATGTTTTAAATAACATCCTTAACTGTAAAAACAATCTTCTAACCACATAAGTGCACTTAAGCATCATAATAATTATGAATCGGCAAACCCAGTATGCTGTGTTTTAAAAAGCTCATTTAAATCAGTTTTGCAGAAATCAAGGCTTTTAAAATGTGTTGAAGGCTATCAGTACATTCTATGAGTTATTTAGTTTTATGGAGCGACACAAGTGTGAAAGTTAAGCACAGGTTCTATCCACTGACAGTCTATAACCAGCGAACCTCACTGGCTATCATTCATCGGTTCACAGGAGTGATAGCATTAATGATTTGGCATTTCTTTTGACTTGATTGTTGGTTTGCAATGATTTATATATTTTCTGTGAATGTACTGTGGGTTGAGTGAGCGTGCCATGCTTTTCATATTCATTTCTAGCAAGCAAATCCCCATGGGAAAATGACACTGAAAATGGTATGTATGTGTGCGTGGAAAAAAGAAAATCATGATTCACATTTTTGTGCCCAGCGCTACACATTACTGACTTGAATATGGAACAACTGTTTCAAGACAAAGTTAATCTACTGTATTTTAATATAACATTTTCCAATAAAATGTTTTTAATTTCAGTGCACAACTGGTAGATTTTAGTTTGAAAAAATCACATTTCTTAGATGCTTAATGGGTCACTATTTTCTTAAAATGAGCATCCTAAGACCTCTGTTATTGGCTAATTTGCTACCAAACTTTCAGACATGTTCTTGCTGGTCGTTTCATCTTTCCAAATCACTGGGGTATGTGTGAGTGACAAGAAGAAAAGTTATGAAAAATTAGTTTGTCGCCATCTGTGAGCTTGAATGTATACATTTCTTAGCCCCAAATATTTTTCTTTTTCAGACTTTTTTTTTAGGGAACATATCATCTTTAATGTCATTGTAATACAAAAAATATAATAAATAGATGTATACATACACATTTCCATCAGTTATGCATAAATGTCATAATAAACTTAATCACAAGCTAGAAGCAAGCAAGGCAAGACAGGAGAAAGGAAAAAATAAAAATAACAACATAGAATAAAAATAAAAAAGGTCCAATCCTGTCTGTGTTTTATTGCTCCCCCTCTGTTGCGTTGGCATGGGGAAGCGATGATCTGCTTCCGATCTTTCACTGGAGCAGGACAGTCATGGTAATCTGCCACTGAAACTGCTCTTCTGTCTGGAAATGATGCTGTGCATTGGATGATGCTGGTTGTCCATGATGGAACGGATTGTCAGTGTCCCTTGCTCCACCATAGATGTCAGGCTGTCCAGCTCAGTACCAATAACACGCATTACTTTTTGTTAACCAATAAAAAATAGTAGCTGGCCAGTTTGTATTCATCAGTGTACATTACTGTCCCCAAGCTGTAGCCTCTTTATGCTTTGAACTGGCCAAACTAAGATCAACTGAGGTTCGATCTCAAACCAAATGACCTTTGGATCCACTGAAGTACCATATTCATGAAATATTCATGCTTGATAAATAAACTGTTGCACAAACAAACCATGTATTATTGTGCATTGCAGTCTTTTAGTTGAGTTTAGATATAAAAGTCGCATCGTCATGGCTTGATGGACTAATGCCTCACTGCCCTTGTTGAGCAGGCGAGTGTGTGACTGTGACCGTACGCGGCACTGAAGAAGAGACCGCCACGCTTCTGGCCACGGTGCTAGATGGTGACCTGACAGCAGCAGCGCTCCTAGCACGAGCCATTCACCAAGACCCGGCCACCATTAACGCATGCACGGACGGACTAACAGTACCACTCAACCCCTCTGAGCTTGGCATATGGATTGACCCAATTGGTGAGTACTTCCTCAATGCTCGGAAATCCAACATTGTTTACAGAAATGAGCTTTATTTGTCTTTCTGGTTCTTTAGATGCAACCAGTCAGTACATAGAGGGCCGCGAGGAGGCACTGGAAGAGGGCCATCTGTCACCTTCAGGTCTGCACTGTGCTCTGGTCCTCATCGGGGTTTACCTGCGCAGCACAGGCGAGCCTGTCATGGGTGTTATCAACCAGCCGTTCAACCACAAAGACTCGGCAAGTGGAATGTGAGTAGTTCACCTAACCAGTAAAACCTGCTGTCATCAAGGAAACGTACTCTGTATGCACATGATATCAAGACATATAACAGACATTTGATATCAATCAATAAGGAGTTGCACTAGACCCCTTAGTTGCCACCTTAACCTTACTAAGATGTTTTGGACAGGTAGGGAAAGCCCCTTTTCTGATCCAGCATGACCCAGCGCACCCAGGAAGGTCCATAAAGACATTTTTGGATACGTTTTGGTTTGTAAGATTATGCAACAACAACATCTTGTAGAAAGTCTTCCCTGAAGAGTGCAAGCTGGTTTACTGTATCTGCAAATAGAGACCAACTCCATATTTTCTTTCACTTTCAGGTGCTTCACACCAAATGATACAGGCATCACTTGAGTTTATATCATAAATTCATAACTTCTTTAGACAGGAAATCCATATTTTACAACTATAGCCTCAAATTGATACTAGTAGACGGAGCCGTTAGCTTCGCTGCCCCACCCGTCTGGAAGTGGCTCCCAGCACGCGGCCATAATTGTACTGACTTATCCACCTTCAAGACTTCTGCCAAAACCCACCTCTCTAAACTGCCTTTTAACCTGTAATGCTTCCATTTCATTGTATGTTCAGTTGATGTTTGTAGCTCACTGACTGATTTTCGTGTTACTATTATTCATTTTCTGCCAGGTGTATTTCCTACGCTGAGCTTGCAGCCAGTGTGCTACATTGTATTTGTCTGTGTGTAATGATAAGTCATTCCCACCTCATTATTTGTGCTGTCAGCTGGCAGGGGAAGATCTTCTGGGGCGTTTCCTACAGTGACGTCAACGTGTGCTCAGTGTCCCGACCCAAAGCTTTACCAACAGGAAGTCAGCCATTGTCGGTGGTGCTGAGCTCCAGCGAGAAGCAGACAGTGAAGGAGACTCTGGCTTTGCTGTGCGGTCCGGAAAAGCTGATGTACGCCTCTGGGGCCGGCTACAAAATCCTGTGTGTCATTCAGGGCCTGGCGGATGCATATGTCCTCTCAGAAGGGAGCACCTTTAAGTGGGACTCCTGCGCCCCTCACGCGCTGCTCCGAGCCCTTGGAGGAGGCATGGTGGACCTGACAAAAAGTTTAGAGTTCGGTTCTGAGGCGAATGTAGAACTGACCTATCATCAGCCTTACAGTAAAGGTAAAGGTGCTGACCGCTGGGCTAACTATGGTGGCCTGGTGGCGTATGGAGACAGTACCCAGCTAAGCGTCATTATCAGGGCTCTGAAAGGAAAGTTGTAATTTGTTTTCTGTAGTAGAGGCAAAGAAGGTATTTTAATGGTAAACATTTTAATTTTAACCAAAAATATATCTGAATGTGTGTGTATATGTAACAATGTATGGGCCAAATGATGATATCAAGCTTTGGGGGTCATCAAACCGCCATAAAACTTGCATCCATATTCATTGATCAAGCAAACAAAAGCGTCTTCTAAGATTCTCCAGACAGAGCTTTTTCATATACCCTCAGCAAGATCATGTAAACAGCTTTAAGACTCTAGTCCAGTATGACAAACACAGCTGTGGTACAGCGACATGGCCTCCTCAAAATTCGGACTAGTAGCTATGGAAAGTATTATTTCAATGTTGAGCTGACCAGTAAAAGGCTATAAATATGTCAAGTGGATGGAGAGGTGTGCAGCCATCTGCACCTCTCTGAAACATCTCCTTGTAAGGAGCACTGCCAATCACATGCACTGAGCTCCTGCCTTCAAGAAAAAGGGTCAGAATGGAGAACACATGAGGCCAAAGAATGGCCTCATGGCAGTAAAATGAAATGTTGGGTCGATGCAGCCTACTGTTTGCAATGATTTATATATTTTTCTTTCTAATGTCACTTTATGTTAATATATGCATTCTTTAAAGAGCACAGTGAAATGGTAACGTACACAAACCAGAGCAAACACTGCATTGAAGAAATTTTACTTTGAAAACCAGAGAAAGCAGGGAAAACTAACAGTGATATTTTGAAACTGTCTGCCTGCCAGGGAACAAAACCCCTGATGATTGTCAGATAAATCTTTTAATTACAATATTTCTGCATATTGTGTTTAAAAAACAAAGATTAAAACAGAAACCTATTGGCTCTTGCATTGTTGTCTTGAATTTCCAAGTAGCAAACATCCGAGGAGAGAATTGTAACACTTAGGTGTGCAAGTCTTTAGTTTTACTTTGTCTAAATGTTCATTGAAATGAGATAACCATGGCATTGCATTAGAAAACAAATTCAAAGCTTAAACTTAAAATTGTGCTACTTTGAGCAAAATATATTTCAAGATAAATGTTCTTTCAGTTTTGCAGCGCCACTGATGATATTTCAAGCATCCTAAACTTTTGTGATTCTGGCATGGCTCAACTGATCTACCACCACAAACATGAATCATTTGACACACAGAGACAAACATGGCAGCATCCTGCTTCAACACACTTATTTGCCACAAATAACACAAACAACCGTGGTCGCAAAGAAGCAACACTTCATGTGTCTTTTGTGCAGCAGCTACACACAAATAGCTTGGCCTCATCCAACACAGTCTGAGGTCACAGGCTCAGGTGGGTGTGCAAACAAAAAAAAACATCCGCTATCAAATGTTATATAGAATCACACTTAGACTGGCAATCTTGACACGGGAGGTGTAAACAGCTTTGTTTTCCTGAAGTTAACTGTGATTATTAAAGCAAGCAGCAGAAAAAGAAAGTAAACCCTTTATGGTGTCAAGAGTGGCAGCAGATGTGGAGGAAATGATGTTTGCCACCTAGCACTACTAATCAGTCACCTAGACATTTTCAAACGTTTGAACAGTGACCCACCGTTACTACTTTTCATTTGAGCTCAGTTGGTATGATCTGGATGTTTGTAAAATCAAATTATTAAAGCATAACACATACAGTGTACGGCCTAATATGTATTGAAAACAAGGTAGTGGGGATGAAAACAAATTAGGCGAAACACACCTCTAAAGTTCATTCATTCATTTTCTATACCGCTTATCCTCATTAGGGTGGCGGGTATGCTGGAGCCTATCCCAGCTGGCTTTGGGCAAGTTAATATTTTGAAATACAAGCATAATTCTAACACTGATGTTTCTAGTTTGACAGTGTAGTCCCAAGAACGAACAACAGAGGGAAGTAGAGGCCAACCATGAGGCCTGTAAACAAGCTCAATTGTCTCACTTCCGTTTTTGTGACCTTCTGAATGTTTTGGTTTTACACATGTTTTATATTATTTTACATTTTAACCCATCCTGTTTAAACACAAGTCTGGTCCAAAAATATTCAATATTTTACAAATTTCTAGTTTAAGTCTAGATTAGACATCAAAATCTCTTAATTGGCAACTTTGGAGAGAACAGCTGGGACATAACTGATTCTGTAAAAATGCAACTTTTTATGCATACTTAAATATAGCAATGATGATGCCAAGATCATTATGGCCATATTGATTATGTATCATGTATATGACACCCCTGGAGCTGCTGTCACTAGCAAGTTTAGTTTCCAACTCAAGGGAAAAGCGCAGGTGAATAAATGGCGCAAATTGGCAGGACAGGATGCAGAAGAATGTGAGGCTACAGTCAATGAAAAAGTGAACATGAGCAAAGCAAAGCACCATGACTGGCACCTCTTCAACCTTCCAACGTGTTGATGCCCACAGCTCATCTTCAGGTTGTGTGTGTGGTCTGGTAAAACCACAGCCTTAGCAAGCACCTCCAGCTGGGAAGTCAGCATGCCAGCAGGCAAGATCAGACCTAAACAGGCCATTCATTAATGTGTCCCTGGGTTGTTTTTCTGTGTATATGTCCCATGTCACCAGACTTCACCTCTGGAAAGGTTTGCGAACTTTCTTTTTCCTCCTGGGAGGTTTTCCACTCTCAGACCAGGGGGCCTCACCAGACTCGGACCGATGATGGGCCCCTGGCATGAAAAAACCTGTCTGACCTGGGGGAGGAGAGAAAGGGGGTGCTCCAGCACCAGGTGTGGAGTAGTGAGATGGACCTGAGGGAAAGAAGGCCCCGTTGGCAGGCATGTCATTAGGGGCTCCTCCCTTGAAGATGCGGTTGAAGAAGTCCTGCAAATCTGCCGGGTTGGCTGGACTAGGGCCATGCTCAGAGTGTGTCCTGAAAGGCAGAAGGCCGGACGGTTGCGTGAAACAGTGCACAGGACCATCAAATGTTAAATAAACATTTAGGCCAGGGGGTTGCAGACTACAAACCAAATATGGACAAGTTGAAAGGCACTAGGGCTGAGGATATAGGAGAAGAGACAATACAAGGAAATTGTGGAAATCTATAAATCTTGATGCCAGTTTTTGTTATATGCACTGTTGCTGATTATTAATCCTTGTTTGAGCACTATCACTTGATCAAGTCTTTCCTAACATCCCACATACTAAACAAGCAACAAAAGTATGTATGGTCTGCGGTGACATCGGATCATTATGGGTTGATATTCAAGGCTGCAATATCAGGATCAGATTGGAAGTGACACCCCTAAGGACATTCCTAGAGGAGATGAGATGATAGTAGTAATGGACAGTATTTCTCCGACGCATAGTCACCTGTGTCTGGTTGCATTGCTGTTGTTCTTGGACCCAAAGGAAATGTGATAGGGCACGCGGTGTGTGTCTGGTGAGATGACTATCCTTTGGCAACCCGCCCACTCTGAAACAATTATTGTAGAAACTCAGACCTCACACCTGAGACTGTTTAATGCAACCACATACTATTCCATGTGTTGTTTTCACCTGTGATATCGTATACTTTGCCATCCATACAGGCAAAGTATGTGATACGTAGGCCCAACATGCTAGACTCCGCCCACAGGTCCCCCTCCTCAGCACTATGGCGACGACTACATTCAGCACAGAAGCGGGCCTCGGTGGGTTCACGGTCCATCTCAAAGCGCCTAAGGTCAGCGATGACACCACCATCACACAGTCATCACCACATTGCTCCACCTCTGACAGAAGACGTGTAACAGTGATGAGTGGGATCGTATACACGTACTTGTGCTTGCCTTCACACTTAGTACACATCATGGTGTTCATGGCTTCCTTCAGGTCGTCCTGCAGCTTGGTGAGGAACTCGTTCATGGACTTGGAGAGCTCAGTCGCTGCCATGCGCTTCCTGTGAAGGGACAAAGCAGACTGGCTAGTCTGGATGGCTAACCTCTTCTCTTCTTCCTTATAACAGCAGAGGGAATCCGTGACCCGGATTTCGAGGGCCAGTATAATTTTGCCTTTTGCGTGGCATTGTTGCTACGCAACCGCTTTGATCTTGAGAAATTAGCAGATTAGCTTGGCTTTCTTTCGGCTGTCAGCACTTTTGTAACTCATTTTTTTTGAGGAATCTGTACCAAACTCAAGTGGAGGGTGTCAGCATGCTGATCGTGTGTTCCCGATGTGTATACAGGAAAGCACCAAAATAGTTAAAGACTCAAACAGCGATAGCAGAGCTCTTGCCATGAGCGTCCTTTCCAGTCTACAACTCATATTTCTGGACCAAAAGTTGAATACATTTATGGATGCGCGTCTGTAACCATGAAATGTCATAACACAGAACGTTGCCCACCTGAAAAGGCTTTTTGACAATTACACCCTGAAACTATTGCTTATTACGTTCATGTTTTAACCAGCTCGACTACTACTACTACTACTACTACTACTACTAATTGATGTACTCACAACTCATATTCTCTTCGTGTTTCTGGGTTACTGACAATATCCCAGGCAGCCCACAGTACTTTGAACGCCTCTCCGGCTCGTGGGTGTTTATTCTTGTCTGGATGGACCTAAAAGAGACAGGGTTGGAGAATCATGAGCAAACAAGAGAAATCTATTAGTCATCATCTCATCTAAGGCAACATTTGAATAGCCAAATCACCTGTACAGCCAGCTGTCTGTAGGCCTTTTTCAGCTCGGCCTCAGTGGCATGGACCTCCACGCCGAGCACTGTAAAGGGATCAAGCTCCTCCTCTGGGACCTCCGCCAAAGCAAGCAGTCTTTCCAGCTCCTGAGCTGGTGGGCCTCTACCCGTTCTCCCCGGTGACTCAAAGCTGGATGCTTGTGCATGTCCATTTCTTCTGAAAAAGTTTGGGACTCTCTCCACCAAGAGCCGCACCCTCTTCCAAAAACGTGACTCCTGAAAAGCTGTCCAATATCTTTTCCCTGTTTCTCCACCAATCCGAACCAAGAAGCTTTTAACCCGCTGAGCCCCGAGCAAGACCAAAGCACAAAAAAGTCGGAGTGTAAATAAGGCCGCTTGTTTAGTCCACTTCAGTAACCTAACAGCTTTATCCACCACATGCGTGCCTGTGCATTTTGTCCATTTTAAAAGACGACTGGCATCTGCCTTCATTCCCGGTATGTCTGTGATCTTTACAACGAGCCGCTGCCCCAAGCTGTAAAGCGTCAACCCACTGGTCTCCACACCCATGCCACAATTATGAGTTAACGTAACAATAATCTCAATCATCATGTGGACACAGGAGATGCACCACACGCTGACAGACTCTGACAGCATCTCCTTAAAAGCAAAGACGAGCTGTTTGCCCGTGCGCCTGCGTCCACGGTTCAGCTGATGGTGGTGGTTGCGTCTCCGAGGCTGCTTGTGCCTGCCACTGCTGGGCACAAAGTTGCTTTTTTGAAAGGAGGGCGGTGTGAAAGCACTTTGGTTGCTCTGCTCTGAAATTGATCCGCTGCTCCTTAGTTTGCATTTCCTCCCTGCGCCGATGTTTCTCCAACCGGACTCGCCGTTCATGTGCCGCTCCTTTGCAGATTCATCCTCCTCTTGATTTATCACGCGGGAGCTCTCGTGACCATCAGTGCTTTCGTGTTCCATTCCATCTGAAACGTCGTCAGTGTCATTTTTGCCCTCCGTAGCTCCACAGCACTCAAGATCACCAATTCCAGAGTCGTGTGGTGTGGCTGGATTTGGGATGTCCTGAGCATTAGTTTTGCACTCATTGTGTTCTGTCTCTTTTCTCTTGCTCATTGAGTCACCATCAGACAGCTCCTCGTCAGAATCTGTAAGGGCGTCCATCTCCCTTTCAGCTGCCAGTCTCTCCATCTTCCAATCTCTTACTTCCGAGCAGTCAAAATAAATTTTTGTGGAAGATGATCTCTTAAAGCCATAATCTATTGCAATATTGTCCCCAGACTCCCACTCGAATGTGAGACCGGGGGCTTCTGAGAGTTTGTCTAAGGTCCACCACCATATCAGCAGCTTAAAACACTTGTCATCAAACAGGAGGACAATATCTGCAAATGCAACATCGTATATTATAGCACAAGCAGGATTCACTTTTTATACAATTACTGGACACTTCATTAGGTATAACTGCACACCATAAGATCCAATACAAAAGCATATAACATTCAGTCAAACAATTTTGATTGACACTGTCAGCAAGGTATTAAAGCACGAAAATGTTTATTGCGCGACATCATAATCAAATGTTTTTCATATCATTATACTGCCATCAAAGGAATTAGTATCACTAGTAGCTGGTCAGATTTTGTGCAGTGTACCTAATGTTGTGGTTGGTGAGTGTAAGATAAAAAAAAACAGACATAATTTATTTATCTTTAAAATGCTGCACGGCTAAATTTGGATATTATTTTTCAGTCAACGTTACACATTGAGGAAAAAAGGCCCTTTGTCTTTTTTTCCATTAATCACAGTAGAATTGCCCTAATGAAAATGAGGTCTGAAGATTAAATGAGGGGTTGGGTTACTACGTAAAATTAAAATATGCCCACGGGGAGCCTAATGTTAATTTTTATGCAGCCCGGAATTCCTGGCGGCTCCACTAAACAGTATTAACGTTAACGGTCTACTACAGTGACAAGGTGTAATTAGAGCAAACATATTTAAATCTGCAGCAAAGGTCGAATTAACAAAATAAAAGGCATTTATCAGAATGTCAAATGCCCTCTAAATATAGCGTAATGTAGTTTTCAATGCATTTGGTGGGAAAACGCCACTTTGCCTTTCATGTCTATCAGGCAAAGGCAGCTAATGTTAGCAGACGCCCAGATAGCCCGGGGAAACACCCTAGCCAAAAAGGCTGGCGTACATGCAGGTTAAATGGGATACATTTGGTTTTCCAGCCTGTCAGCTGTTTCGTTCAACGCTGACCACAAGACATCAACACAGAAACACGTTTTCCTGTAACGCCCAAACGTCTCATCGATATGCTAACTATTTGCTAGCAACGAGAGGTAGCAGTTAGCTGATAAACCACTGTTTCCCCTTCCTGTGGGATTCGACCGGGCAGCTTAGACAGAATGTGGGCACCGTTAAGACTGACAACTATTTGACATGTGCGTACACATACAGTATGTGTGATAAAAAAATATGTACCTCTCGGATAAGTGTGTAACCTTGTTTGTGCACACAGACTGCCAAAAGCCCGTGTTGTTTTTATGGTCCGCTCTTCTTCTTCTCCTATTCATTTTTAACTTCCTTCTTGCTTCTCCTTCGGCTTCTTTTTTTGCAAGACTTTTCCTGAGTGCAGCGACACAACTGCGCAACACTGCCATCTACCGATCACGAGCAGGATAATCGTGTTGAATGATACACTGCAATCGTTGTATTTGCTTTCAAATATATGTATATTTAGTAAATTACATGTAATTTCAAAACGAAAAAAAAATTAAATAGGTGTGTTGAAATATTACAATGTTTTTGTCAGTCTATTATAAACGATAGTATCTATAAATACATGTAATTTACATGGGAGTTGAATAATTTCAAGTGCAACTACATTTACGTATCTTTGTTTAATTGGTGTAATATTAGTGTGATCTTTCAGAAAATGTACATTATTTTACAATTGTAAATCAAAAAAAATTGTGGACCGCAACTGCGCCAAAATCAATGTTTTTGTTGGTGACGGTTAATGTCTGACACTCAGCTGTCAGTCAATTGTTTTATAATTGATATTTCAATTGACCTTATATTAACCTTATAATAAGTAACATATTATAATTCCACTTTGCAGAATGCAACTTGGCCTGAAAATTTGTATCCTTGAGCTACTAATAAATATACCCTCACAAAGGAATTTCTTCAATCAAATAAAAAAAATGCAACTGACATTCTGCTGCATTGTTCAAATAAATGCCTAAGGGGGTCTTTGTCACTTAAAGCTAACATCTTGAAGACGCAGAGGGTTAATTCCGAGCCCCCACCACCACCACCCACATCTCCAATTTGAAAGCCGCCTCTCTACCGGGAGAGGAAGGCTCTTTTTCGGTCAGATGGCGCGCTGCAGTCCGCCCCCGTCATTCTTCAGCCCACACAGACACAGAAAGAGAGGCAGCCAGCGACCAATACGGTGCGCCGGAGGAGGATTTCTGCCAGTGATTTCAGACGAGCTCCAGTACGCTGAAGGGATTTACTACGCCAATCCGAGCCGGGGACTCTTTTGCTTAAAGGTGAGAGACAAGAAAAGGACAATACCTTCAAGGCAGCGAGTTTCATATCTGCGCGCAGGGATTCTTGCTGCTTGTTTTGTCTCTGCAAGATCGACGTGTTTGCATATTAAAATGATTGTTTTGTGATTTGCAGCCAACTTAAACTACTACTACTGCTGCTGCAGCTGCCTGCCTTGAAGAAGGTAAGAAGAAGGATGCTATTTGACCCAGTACTTTAACTTGTAATGCGTGTTGGTGTGGACGAATATGCACATGGCTACTTGCAGCTTTAGGTATGATGCAGACTTTTCCAGCCTACCACGCAGGCAGGTCCATGTGTCTCATTTGTCCCGCCTAAACTTTTTCGTGCAGCGCACCATGTCTCTTCCACGCACACTCGGGGAGCTGCAGCTGTACCGGGTCCTGCAAAGAGCCAACCTGCTAGCCTATTATGAAACCTTCATCCAGCAGGGCGGGGATGACGTGCAGCAGCTCTGTGAAGCGGCCGAAGATGAGTTTTTGGAGATTATGGCCCTTGTCGGCATGGCCACCAAGCCGCTGCACGTACGCAGGCTGCAGAAGGCCCTCCGAGACTGGGCGGCAAACCCGACACTTTTCAGCCAGCCGGTCTCCAGTGTACCATCCATCGGGGGAATCCCGCTGTTTAAAGTTGACGGTACAGGTGCAGGTGGATCCACAGGGGGACCCAGGAGGCCTGTGAGCAACGGGCAGCCGGGTTCACCATGTGAACGGGAGGATAGGGTGTGTCTTACTCCCATGCACAGTGGGAGCCCTCGAAGCCCTTGCTCTCAGGCCTCCCCCCAGCCCCCAGACACACACTACCGTGAAAAACTGTCCCCCATGGACCCACACTGGCTTAGCCAAGAACCTGATGGCCACTGCACATCATCCGTAATGGAGGAGGAGCCGCCTAGCCCACCTCACCCACCTGTACGTCCCCCAGCTGCAGCCACTTCGCCGAGTTCTTCCTCTTCTTCTGCCCCCACTGCTCTGTCAGCCTGGCCTGGAGGACAACTGGACGGGGAGACAGCTCAGTCTGTGGCAGAAAGCGTGGAAAGACTCCTCAGGACTCTGCCTCGCTCAGATCCGGCAGAGGTGAAGAGTCTGCTGAGGATAAACAAGAAGATAGCAAAGACTGTGGGCCACATCTTTAAAATGGGTTCCCAGGACGTCAACAAGGAAGAAGAAATCCGCAAGTACAGCCTCATCTATGGACGCTTTGACTCCAAGCGAAGAGAAGGCAAGCAACTCACACAGCATGAGGTAAAAAGAGTTGGAGAGTGGAGACGTGTCATAGCACCTGATTGTCTTGCAAGCGTCCATGTTCTCAATCTTCTTCTTCCTCAGCTGATCATCAATGAGGCTGCAGCACAGTTCTGTATGCGGGACAACGCTCTTCTACTGAGACGGGTGGAGCTCTTTTCTTTGGCTCGGCAGGTAGCAAGGAAATGTGCCTACGCGTCCACTCTCAAGCATGCAAGGTAAGAAGAGGATGTTCACTAAGTAGAACAGTCCTTTCCAACAACACCCACAACACCAGGTACAGTTGGCCCTCACCACATTGCGGTTCGAAGCCTTTCTATGAGTTAACTATAAAACTATTCCATTCATAAATAAGGAATCCTACTTTGCGGAAATGTACTTTTGAGTTTTGGAACCAATTAACCGCGATAAATGAGAGATTACTGTAATAATATTGTTAAAAGACCCGAGTAAACCACTTTCTTCACAGTATTTAAACACATCACTCAGTATAGCGTAACATCCATGAAAAATTGATTACTATTTTTGTTTGGAACAGTCTACTTCCTGGTTCTTAGAGGATGAGCTCCGACTTTAAGGCCATTTAAGTAGCATAGGAGCATGGGGAACATCATTACTCAAAAACAAAAAGAAAACACAGAATACTACAATTGCCATTTCACAATGTTTCAGGGAAATTGGTCGCGTCGTTTTTGCACGTAATAATGGGATTGGATGCATCTGCTGCGTCCGTCGACTACTCCCGGTAAATGTTCCATTGCATACGTCGCAGTTGTCTATGACGATGCATTTCCAGTTTAATCATTGTTACGACAGCTGTTTGCAGTGGTGTGTAACTGCAATGTGTCATAACTGAGACATGTTTATTTTCGTTTCTCATCTGGATAACTATGGAAACCAAATTATTCGAAACACCTCACTAGGATGCAGTGCAGTTCTACACCACTGTAGACCGCTATAGGAAACAGCAGTCTACGTTTGCAATAATTATTTTTTTTTATACAGCTCTTCAATCTCATTAGATTTTGCAGGTGTACATAATATTGTCTAAGATTTTTTTTGGATTGCTCTCACTCTGCAGGCCACACATGGAGGATAACAGTGCACAGCCCCAGAAGAGAACGAGGCTTGAGGTAAAAGGATGGATGTGTGTCATTTTTACATACAGTATGTGTGTGCACCTGAAATAAGACTGAAAGTGTTTTTTCAATTTCAGGTGACTGTGCCTGAGAACACACCATCACTCCTGGGCGCGGACGGAGTTGAGGCCTCGAATCAGAGGGCAGATGATGACAGCTTGTCTGCAGAAAGTCCGGACAGCGTGTCTCATGGTAATACGCTTACACGCACTTACGGCGTCTCTATTAAGCAGTTCCCGCTCCAGATGTTACACTGTGTTGGTATTACAATTCTCTTTCTGTTAGACATGGTGTCACAATGCAACCAGGCACCGTCGCCATGCCCCCTCGCTGACAACTCCAACCCAAGCACCTGGAGTCGCCACCTCATGCAACAAACGCTCATGGACGAAGGGCTGCGATTGGCTCGCATGGTGTCACATGAGCGGTCCGGCAGGCTCAAATTAGGGTCAGAGGGAACTCACTCCGCAGGTGACTTTTCAAATATTAACTCACTATTATGTGCTAAATAATGGAAAACAGAATAAACGCATGTTTTGCAATGTTTGCCTGTCTTTTTGCAAGTTGAAATATGTTTCAATTTTTTTTTTTAATGGCTTATTGCCCCCAAAACTTTACAGTGGAATATGCATATTTGTAGTCAGGTCTTAGCTTGCTAGTGTAAGCTAGTTTTGTCAGCCCTGTTCTGTTGCACTAGTTAGCGTAGCTTAACACTTTGTAAGTATACAATGGAACATTTTCACTTTAAGAAAAGACCAAATTGCTAGTTAGTTTGTTGTCTTGCGTACTTATCATCCCAAATTTTTCTAACAACGTCAAATGCAACAATCTATCCAAGCGAATCCTGCTTTCAGACGGCTAGCTCCTTTTTTACTCCCAGTAAGAATGTGTGATGAACGTCTTTTAAAATAAAAATACGTAGGGTAAGCTAAGATCGTTTTTACATCGGAACCTCCTTTTTATTTAATTGATCAAAGAACGTTAGCTACTGTGGTGTATTGTATTGGAGTCATGCTAATTTAGCCATTAGCAATTTGTTTGTAGTTAATTTATAAAAACATGCTTATGCCCAGTTATGGCACGTGAAACGCTCAACAAAATAACAAAAGTGTTAGAGTTTTCAATGTTTTGTTGCCCAGACGGGGCCAGCTCTTGCAACCTTTTTGCCATCGATGTGCGACTCTATGCTCACGGATGTTAGCTTCATTTTAGCTTGACGTTGTACCATTCCCATGAAAACATCACCCCAAAATGTCAAAAGTATGCTTGTAAGGTTGAGTTAAATGATTGCATTCAAACAAATGCTTCCAATAATTATGTCAAGTACTTCATCGGGCAGATTAGAGATGATGGCGTTGAATTGTATAGAAAAACCTTCAAAGTTGACTTTCAAGTCGTTGTAATTTCAGTTGAATTTTGCCGTAAGAACTAATATTGAGTGACTTATTTGGTTCTAGCCAACATTCAACTGGCATACAAGCGTCAAATATGTTTGTTAGTTGTTGTATACTAAAAGTAAAATAAAGTAACGCCACTCACCCCTGGAAGGTGCCTGACAGACACGTAACACAAAGGGCAGAGAAATGTTTAGCTTCTCCGGTCATTTCCATTATGGTTTCAGCTACATGCTAAATACGTTCACATCTACTTGGTTAGGGTATGGAATTAATACTGGACAGCCAGATGTTGCAGTAAGTTCCATACCTTGTTCTATGGTTACCATCATATGTCATATATGGTGAAAAAAGCAAGTCCAATTAAAAAAAAATCTGTCGGCAGATTATTTTGGTAAATTTAAAAAATTATTTTACTAATCCTCAGATTTGAGTATGCATGGCTTTATCTCAGCAAATTGGTCTGGCAAGGTAAAAGAAATATCTTGTAGTCATAAGTATTTTTGTCATTGATTTCAGATATTTACTAATTTACTCATATTGATTTCAGTGTTTTACAGTGCTGGCAAAGAGGAAAGGCGTGATGATAACCATAGAACATAAATTGTGAACATAAGTATTATATGTCACATTTGAGTACATATGATTTAGCGTAAGCAAATTGGTCTGAATGTCTGGAGGAAAAAAAATCTTGAAAAAGTCAAAAAGAAGTGTTTTTTTAGGTATTTATTTTTGCTTAGATGTCAGTTTTTGCGGTGTCCCCTTCTGTGTTGGCAAAACCCACTTGTGAAGTTCCTTCCTTAGATGCACACTGATCTTATCTAAATTACATTTGCTGCCATTTTTTTGGTTTGACTTTTTCTGGAAAGTTTTGGTTGAATTCCAAACTGTACCACTTTTAGGATGTGTGCCTTATATAGGCAGAAGACTAAAGTGTTGAAGTTAGCTGTGCTGTGATAGGAAGTGGAAGAAAGCAGCGAAGGGATCCAGCCAAGGCATGAGGGGGCGTAGCGGGAGGGGGATGGTATAGGAAGCACTCTGTGGGCGACAGCATCAGACCCTACCACCACCAGCAGTGTCGCCACCTCAGCAGCAACTGACGTCAGAGTGTGTCGGTGCGTGGGCCGGGGGGCGGGAAGGCTGGGCTGTGGGGGCTGATGGAGTGGGAGGTAATTGGAGGGGCGTTGCATTGACTCACCAAGCGACAGTGTACCGAAATAAAACCATGTGGGATGAGAAATGGCACAGTCTTTTTTATTCTTCCTCAAAAACAAGGACGGACAGCGGCAATAACAACAACATCAGCAACAACAAAAGAGCGTAGTGATATTTCATCACTGTGACGTCCATTTGCCTCACTTCTTGTCTGCCAAGTTTCACTTCCTCTCGTAACTTTGGTCAGGCTCGCTTTTGCAAAATTAGCATCAGTCTTGTTTTTCTTTATGTGTTTGTACATGAAACAATTGTTCCACCATGCAGTAAAATTGTCAGAATGTAAATAAAAAAAAACACTGTTCAGTTATAGGATGAACATAAACAAGCATTTTGTTGACAACTTGACTACATGCTTCATACTTTGTGTTATTCAACTGCCAAGATGGTATCATACAAACAGATGAACTGTGATGACTTCATTCCGTGTGGGGGAGTTTCTTGCTGAATTCCCCAAACTATTATTCAAAGCCCTTAAAACACATCTTTGTGGATGTGACTAATATTTAGCCTTTAAGTCAGTCCAGTCATATGAAAGAGATGCACTGTATCAGATCACATCCCAAAGGGTGTGTTAAAGAAAAGTATTTTTCCTCTTTAATTCTTTACAAAATCCACTTGTAATCTGTGGAATCTACGCAAATGTCCGCCTTGAGTACCTAGTGCTGATTTGTTTTTGTGTGTAATTTGTCTTTTAGGCCACAACAACAAAACAAGGACAGCAGCAAATGCTAATTTTATGACCAGTGCAAAGGTTGACAGCTTTGGATGACATGTGTTACAATGCTGGAGCCTTGCTACCTCTACCTAAGAACATGCAAGCAACTAAAGCTAAAGAAGCTAAGCCAACAACACACAAACCCCATCAACTAACAAAAGTCACCTGAGTTGTAATTCTCCTATGAGGAAGTGCACAAAATCCTGAGGCACATGTAAACAAGCAATGTTACATTACATTATTAACATTGTTAATGCTAACAGTAACATCATGATGATGATGGTGATGCAATTCTCCTTCAAAATGTTGGTAAAGCTGTTATTTTAAGGTGAAATGATGCCATAATACTGTAGTGGCTTTAGTGTGTCTGGACATATGTATTTACTCTTTTGCCTACATTTCTTATCTCCACAGAGCGTGACATTAAAATTCAGCGGCGGAGCTCGATCACAGTGTGCCACAGCAGCAACCCAAACGTCACCAAAGACATTTCCAACCACAGAGGGAAGTAAAGAAACAGAATAATCCAATCCATACCACAAGGAACTTGGGCTTCACTTTTATCAACAGCATCTGATGAAGATGCAGTAATATTCATTTATTGCGGGGCAGCACAGTGGAGAATGTGGTTAGCACATCTGCCTCACAGATAGCAGCCAGGTGGTTCTGGGTTTGAATCTCTGCCCGTGCTCGCGTGGGTTTCCCTCCCACAGTCCAAAACATGCATGTTAGATGAATTGCAGACTGTAAATGATCCATAGGTGTGAATGTGAGTGTGAATGCTTATTTGTCTATTACGGTTGTCACAATACACTCAGCTCATGAGACACAATATTGGTTTCACGAGAACGAGACGAGGCGATAGTTTAAAATTACCGTTAGGAAAACAACAATGATAAAATATAGGCCTGGACAATTCATATGTAAGTTTGATCAAATGTAAAACTACTGCAGCTTCTGCTTGGGCATGAACTGAATTGAAAAGTCACACGTCACAAGGGAGTCACGCAGGGAACACCGAAGTAGGTTGGGTTGCAGGGTTTACAGCGTGCGTAAAGCACTTCATGTTCAGTTCCAATCCTGCCTCGCTTACTGCCGCTTCCGTAATACGTGTATGATCAGTCACAGTAGCGATGCCATGTAGTTCACAGTCTGCTAAACTTCTGGCTGACTTGTTCCCAGGAGACAGCTTTTTGCTAAATGAGAAATATCATCACGTTTCAACCTCGCATGAGATCTTGTGACAACCCCTATTGTTTATACGTTCCCTGTGATTGACTTGCAACCAGTCTAGGGTGTGCCCCGCCTCATGAATAGGCTCGATCTTACTTGTGCACCCGAGCAGTAAAATATGAATGAATTATTGAATCAATATATTGTTTTGAGCAGTGTTTTGTGTTGATTAGGACTGCGCTAGGGTGGCACTAAATGTTTGGAAATGAACCCTTTTAAATCACTAGGTGGAAGTATTGTTAACGTTACTGACATTTTCAAGCATGTGAAACTGCTCAGCTCATCATTTTTAGGAAACTGGAATGTTTTGTCAATATTTGAGATGTGGTTTAGACACCCAAAGATACAAAAAGAGCCTATGAAAAGTTGAGAAGGTGCCTGTTCATTATTTTAATACAGACATTTCTTTTTTTATATTACAGCAATCCCTTATTTATACATGTGACACATCTGTCATGTCGTAGGCTTGACTTTTGAAAAAGATGAAAAAAGATTGTTTTTCACAGATCCATCCATCCATTTTCTATACCGCTAATCGTAATCAGGGTATCTTTTTTTTAATCCCAGTAAGAACTTCATCTTTTTGGGGCTTGAAATTGGGTTGTACAACGAGCTGCAAAATTTTGCCACAGATGATTTTGTTTTTCATCTCTATTTGTTTTATAGCTTGTGCAGAATATGCATCATCATAACAAAATGGTCACGGCTGAATTAGGACTGAAATTTACGGCTGTGATTTTCTGTATTGATTCTAAGAAACCCGTGCCCATGTTTTTATCCAGTCAGTCTCTCTCCTTGGGGGAAATCAGACAAAAACAAACAAAAGCAAATATTTAGAAGTATTTGGCTTTGCTAATGGTCAAAATTAACCAGTAACAATGCTCATACATAAAGTACACTGTAACAAAACATCTTGACGCTTGCCTGTGACCCGCCTCGGTTTATTCACTTGCAAACAGATTATTTATTTTGTTAAACACAAATAAATGTTATTTTATTGCCTAAAGCTTCAGTGTGTACACATATTTCTGTCGTGTAAAAAGATGCTGCAGGAGCTGCGATAGGCTGCCAGCAACACCTCTGCTGTCATCTTGTTTGTTGTGCTGACGCTGCTGTCGCCATGACTCATGCTGATGTCACTCACACACACCCACATGGAAACACCCTTACAAGTTAAACCAAAGCATGCATGTGAGTCTCAAGTTAAAAAAAAACAACAGGTGTGTGTAAAAATTAGTTGTTCGTTTAATCAAATGTATCCCAAAGTGATCTGACAAAAAATTAGTTGGAAATGATGCTAAGGTTGTACACTATATTACTATGGAGTGGTTCATTTTCCTACTTAACACAGACAAGTTGCGTAGTGAAACAACCCACTGCACAAACAGGGCAGATGATCTTTTGGGCTCCAAATTAGAAGTCTAGCATTAGGACAGCATCCACTGGGTGGCACCTGAAGACTTTGGGGAAGGAACAGCACCAGCCTAAGAAAAATGAAGACAAACTCTTTTCACCTGCTCAGCTAACTTGGCTTACATTTCAAAGGCAAAATGGCTTGTTTTTTTATTCCTATGCTGAGACAATCAACAGTGGAAACCAAAGGGGTTAATGGAGGCTCACTGTCACAAACTCTCCATTAGGGCATATTATTTTCATATAAATAATCTGATATTAACAGATAGTACAACAAAGCTTTTCACATACATTTTTAGTTAGTAGTACATTACGTTATTATAGTGCATTTGTTTGGAACAAATACTAAATATTACCAAAACATATTTCATAATTAGTCTTTTTTTATTTACAAAATACAATTATGGCTGTAACGCAATCTATTCCTAGTCACTAAACAACCTCCAATATGTTAAAATATCAAAAAAAAATGTTCCCACAGGATATAATAGAAGAAAATTCAGTTTCAACGTCGAAGTGTCTCCATCGTAAAACTGGCAATGTTACAACGTTTAAATATGTTTAACCATCACAAATTCCTATTAATAACTGTTAATATTAGGATGTTAAAACAATACTCTATTTGTACTGCAGTGGTGTGCGGTGCATTTCGTACCTGGGGCTTCAATGAGGCTTCAGTGAGGACTTATCTAACCAGTCCACTTTTTAGTACTGCCACTATCACATCACAATTATACAAACCATCAATATTGGATAAAAACTCAATATTAAATTGCACAATATTACAGAATTGGGGATGAATACTGGGGATGACGACTAAAGCAACAAATACAGTTAACTCTTTATCTTTGTAGGAAGACAGAGAAGAGGAATGTTAAGAGTCTAGTACTGAGAGTAGGTCCCTTTAATGTTGGAACTATGACAGGAAAAGGTAGAGAGTTAGTTGACATGATGCAGGGGAGGAAGGTAGACATATCGTGCGTCCAGGAGATCGGGTGGAAAGGTAGCAAGGCTAGGAGCAGGGTTCAAGCTGTTCAATCGTGGTGTAGATAGGAAGATAAATGGAGTAGGGGTTATTTTAAAAGAGGAGTTTGATAAGAATGTCCTGGAAGTAAAATGAGTGTCACAAAGAGTGATTAGCCTGAAACTAGAAATTGAAGGTGTAATGTTCAATGTTGTTAGTGGGTATGCTCCACAGGTAGAATGTGAGATGGAGGAGAAAGAGAAATTCTGGTCAGACCGGAATGAAGTCATGCAGAACATCCCCAGTAGTGAGAGAGTTGTCATTGGTGCGGACTTCAATGGACATGTTGGTGCAGGAAACAGAGATGATGAGGAGGTGATGGGCAAGTTTGGTATCCAGGAGAGGAACACCGAAGGACAGATGGTGGTTGACTTTGCAAAAAGGATGGAAATGGCTGTAGTGAATACTTTCTTCCAGAAGAGACAGGAACATAGGGTGACCTACAAGAGTGGAGGTAGGAGCACACAGGTAGAATACATCTTGTGTAGAAGGTGCAACCTGAAGGAGATCAGTGACTGCAAAGCAGTGGTAGGTGAGAGTGTAGCCAGACAGCATAGGATGGTGGTGTGTAGGTTCGACTCTAGTGGTGAGAAGGATGAAGAGGGTAAAGGCAGAGCAGAGGACGAAATGGTGGAAGCTGAAAAAGGAGGAGTGTTGCATGACTTTTGGGAAGGAGTTGAAACAGGCAATGGGTGGCCAGGAAGTCCTTCCAGATGACTGGACAACTACAGCTACTGTGATCAGGGAGACGGGTAGAAGAATACTTGTTGTGTCATCTGGAAGGAAAGTAGATAAAGAGACTTGGTGGTGGAATGAGGAGGTGCAGGAGTGTATGCAGAGTAAGAGGTTAGCTAAGAAGAAGTGGGACACTGAGAGGAATGAAGAGAGTAGACAGGAGTACAGAGAGATGCAGCGTAAGGTGAAAGTAAAGGTGGCAAAGGCCAAACAAGGGGCTTATCATGACTTGTATGCTGGGTTGGACAACAAGGAGGGAGAGAAAGATCTATACAGGTTGGCAAGGCAGAGGGACAGAGATGGGAAGGACGTGCATCAGGTTAGGGTGATTAAGGATAGGGATGGAAGGGTATTGACAGGTGCCAGAAGTGTCATGGGAAGATGTAAAGATTACTTTGAAGAGTTGATGAATGAGGAAAATGAAAGAGAACAAAGAGTAGAAGAGGTGACTGTTGTGGATCAGGAAGTAGCAAAGATTAGTAAGGAAGAAGTGAGGAGGGCATTGAAGAGGATGAAGAATGGAAAGGCACTCGGTCCTGATGATATACATGTGGAGGTATGGAAGTGTCTAGGAGTGATGATAGTAGAGTTTCTCATTGGGTTGTTTAAAGGGGTCTTAAATAGTGAGAAGATGCCTGAGGAAAGGGGGAGAAGTGTGCTGGTGCCCATTTTTAAGAACAAGGGAGATGTGCAGAGTTGTGGCAACTACAAAGTAATAAAGCTGATGAGCCATACAATGAAGTTATGGGAAAGAGTAGTTGAAGCTAGACTAAGGACAAACGTGAGCATTTGTGAGCAGCAGTACGGTTTTATGCTCAAAAAAGAGTACAACAGATGCATTATTTGTTTTAAGGGTGTTGATGGAGAAGTACAGGGAGTGTCAGAGTGTCCTGCCTTGTGTTTTTGTAGTTCTGGAGAAAGCTTATGACAGGGTGCCCAGAGAGGAACTGTGGTATTGTATGAGGAAGTCTGGAGTGGCAGAGAAGTATGTTAGAGCGGTGCAGGACATGTACAAGAACTGGTGTGCTGTGAGTGTGACAGAGGAGTTCCGAGTGAAGGTGGGACTCCATCAGGGATCAGCCCTGAGCCCCTTCTTGTTTGCTGTGGCGATGGACAGGCTGACGGACGAGGTTAGACAGGATTCTCCATGGACTATGATGTTTGCAGATGACATTGTGATATGTAGTGAAAGCAGGGAACAGGTGGAGGAGAAGCTTGACGGGTGGAGAAAGGGAGGAAAGGGGAGGAATGAAGGTCAGCTGCAGCAAGACGGAGTAGATGTGTGTAAATAAGATGGACTCAAGTGGAAGAGTGAGGTTACTGGGAGAAGAGATAAAGAAGGTGGGGAATTTTAAGTACTTAGGATGAACAGTCCATAGCAATGGAGAGTGTGGAAAAGAGGCGAAGAAGCGTGTGGAGGGTGGAAAAAATTGTCAGGTGTGATGTGTGAAAGGAAAGGTGTACAAAACTGTGGTGAGATGAGCAATATTGTTTGGTCCAGAGCACGGGTGGGCAAACTTTTTTATGGGCTGCATTAACTTAACAAAAATTTGTAGGGGGGCGACACTATATATTTGAACCATGCACACAAATTATGCTTATAATTATACAGTAACAGTCCACCTGGAATTATTTGTCTTATTTAATTTATAAAAGTATCAGACAATTTTTTATACGTTCTTGTGTCCATTTTTTCAGGAACGCTTTAAATATCAAATAACAAAATTGATTTTTGCAAGGGTTTTTTAAACTGAATAACACACCAAAAATATACATGAATAAAGGATGTGTGATATGCAATATGAACTATGAATGATAAAACATTAACTCTTTATGTTGACGTCCCTCCTTTTTTTTACTTCCCAGACAGTGCATTGGGTAGATTTGTTGTTGTTGTTCTGTTGTTATGTGTCACATATGGGTTGACTTTTTTTGGCACCTTGGGTAGAGGTAGTTGTCTGGATTGCTGCATGTGAAAGGCAACTTAAACCATCAAAAGGTTGTCTCATATTGACTCACGACTACTTGCAAGTGTTGCCAGTTTGTATGTTAAAAGTTATAGAACACTTTGGAATCATCTGGCGGGGCGCATTCAAATGCCTGGCAGGCCGGATGTGGCCCCCGGGCCGTAGTTTGCCCACCCATGTTCTAGAGACAAGAGGCAGAGCTGGAGGTAACAGAGATGAAGATGCTGAGGTTCTCTTTGGGTGTGACCAGGATGGACAGGATCAGGAATGTGTAAATCAGAGGGACAGCACATGTTAAAGGTTAAAGTCAGAGAGGCCAGACTGAGATGGTTCAGACATGTCCAGAGGAGAGATAGTGAATATATTGGCAGAATGAGTTTTGAGACCTAGAGGAAAACCAAAGAAGAGATTTATGCATGTAGTGAAAGAGAATGAAAGTAGCTGGTGCGAGAGAAGAGGATGCAGAAGACAGCGTTAGATGGAGGCAAATCGCTGTGGCGACCCCTGAAAGGATAAGCCACAAGGAAAAGAAGAAGATTGTCTCTGAATAATGTCTCTGAACAACTTCAAAATTTTATATGACAACATCATCCAGAACAGTTCTGAGTCAATATTTATCTAACAACATGACAAAAACATAAAATACAAATTTTATACTCACTGGTAACCACTGGTATGGAAGACTTCCAGTGCACACGGAGTCTTTCCCAGACTGACGTTTGCATATATAAAATATATTTATGTTGTACGTATTTGTTCATAAAAAAACATTTGTAACACTCCTTTTTTGTGTCGCAACAAAATCAGTTAAGCTCTCCGCTGTTCATTTGATGATGTATTCATGGGCACTAGGAAAATTGAGTTTTTAGGTATAAGCTTTCAACTATCAACCAATCACAGGATGGAAAAATGTTGACATCACTGTATGTTTGGTAGCTGGCGTTGTGAGCAGAATTTGAAATCTGATTGGTTAAAATTACAGCTCCATTACTAATTGTGTTTAAGTGACATATAGAGCAGAACTGTTGATTTGATTGAAGGCCCTGGACAGATTACATTGACATGGCAACACAAAAGATGTGCTAGATGTAGAACTACAAATGAGGAATTAATTACTATAATTAAAAAAAAGATAACAATTAAAAAAAAAAAAAAAAAATACTAGATGACTGTTTCTGAGTGTTTGAACCGGTATAGAAGTCTTGATTGTAGAATGTTAAAGCAAGTGTTGTGCGTGGTAATGGAAGTCTGCTTACACCAAACAACTTCCTGTCTATGCTGTATTTCTCAGCTGTTTTTTTGGAAAGCATATTGCAAAACAACTACAAAAAGCCAAAGAAATATAAATAATTTGATGCTCTTGTGAGGGACACTGAAGTATAATGACAAATATTGTTTTTCCTGTGAATGTTTGTCTCGTTCCAAATTTGACTTTAGAATTTCTATTGTCCAGTGAGGAGTCTCTCCTCCATCACAAATGTTAAAGTATGTCAGTGAGCATATCATTGTCATCTTTGTGCATTAAAGTTATCTGTAATTTTGTGGACAAGGCAAACACTACGCTCCACACTACGGTTCTTTACAGTGATTATGAAAGAAAGAAGGAGCAGATGAAGACAGTGGCAGACAGTGTCATCAATCCACTGTCACCACTGCTAATTAGCAACTTCATTCTCCAGCCCTATTCTTAGCCTTGGTGTTCTCTCCTTAGCAACACAGCACTGAGCAGCTGACAATTCACTAGTGAGAGCACCATTGTGAACTAGCGCTGTGCAAGTCCTGAATGAGGCGTTCAAAACTTGAAAGCTTTTTACTGAATAGGGACTCCTGGGTACTCACCCAAGCTCCTCCTCCTAGCCTAATTAAAAACGGAAACCGATTAACCTGTCATAATATGTGCATCTGTTACTATTGAGAAACTGATATCTATTGATTTATCTTTACTGTACAGACTGAGTTTGAAACTGAAACCAGGAAAATGCAACAAAATGGAGCGCAATGAAGCATACAAGTGTGTGAGTCAAATTGCAAGTATGATACATTTGAACATGTTGGCAAGTCTCCACTAATATTTAAAGTACTCCCAGCTTCACTGCTCGAGATCAAAATGTGACAAGATTTGTCGTTCACAAAAACACTGTCTTGCGGTAACAAAAAATGGAATTAACCACATGATGAATGTAAATGACCTCAATAATGTTGCCAGCCTCCAAATATTGCCATGTGCATGGGTTTCTCTTTTCCTTGTCTCTCACCTCCAAACAAGCATGAGGGTTTACTCTGTGGATTGGTATCCAAACTATCATCCTTTTACCCTACCATTCCATTTTCTTCCGCTTATCCGGGTCCGGGTCGCGGGGGCAGCAGTTTCAGTAGGGAAGTCCAGACTTCCCGGTCGCCGGGCGACCTCTTCCAGCTCCACCGGGAGGACACCAAGGCGTTCCCAGGCCAGCTGCAAGACATAGTCCCTCCAGCGTGTCCTAGGTCTTCCCCGGGGCCTTCTCCCGGCTGGGCATGCCCGTAACACCTCACCAGGGAGGCATCCGGATGAGATGCCCGAGCCACCTCAACTGGCTCCTCTCGATGTGAAGGAGCAGCGGCTCTACTCTGAGCTCCTCCCGGATGGCCGAGCTCCTCACCCTATCTCTTAGGGTGAGTCCAGCCACCCTACGGAGGAAACTCATTTCCGCCGCTTGTATCCGCGATCTTGTTCTTTCGGTCATGACCCTTAACTCACGACCATAGGTGAGGGTGGGAACGTAGATCGATCGGTAAACAGAGAGCTTTGCCTTTCGGCTCAGCTCTCTCTTCACCACGACGGTCCAGTACAGCGACCGCATTACTGCTGAAGCTGCACCGATCCGTTTGTCGACCTCATGCTCCAACGGTTCCTCACTCGTGAACAAGACCCCGAGATACTTGAACTCCTCCACCTGAGGCAAGACCTCACTCCCAACCCGGAGGGTGCAGTCCACCCGTTTCCGACTGAGAACCATTGCCTCGGATTTAGAGATGCTGAGTCTCATCACAGAAGCTTCACACTCAGCTGCAAACCGCTCCAGTAAACGCTGAAGGTCACAGCCTGATGAGGCAATAAGGACCACATTGTCTGCAAATAGCAGAGACGAGATCCTAAGGTCACCAAGCTGGACTCCCTCAACGCCTTGACTGCGTCTAGAAATTCTGTCCATGAAATTTATGAACAGAATCCTTTTATCCTACCATTCTTGTAAATTTACCATTTTATTCTGAAAAACTAAAGATTATTTTATATTTTGCTTTGCTGGGTTCTGAATAAAAGCCTGATTTTTTTACAAGTCTCATGTTGCAGCATCTCTGTGTGAAAAGAGACTTCATTATGTCAAGTTGTATTGGTTGTTTGACTACATGTATCTCTGTTCAGAACATGGTTAACTCAACAATTCTGGAGCTTTACAAAAGATATTGGTACAACAAGGTACTATTTTTAGCACTAAATCAACAAACAGAAACACATGAACTTTCCCTGTTGACAACAGGTTTATGTGATTGACCTCACAAGCACACATTGCACGTTGGCTGTTAGTTGCATACATTTTTAAGTTATTAGTTTTAATGTAAAGCAGTTTATTTATACACTTGCACGTTATCAAAACGGGGCACTTTTACTTCACTTTGATTAAGTCTCATTTTAGTACGGTAGATTAGGTTAAGTAGTTTAGTTTAAGTGGAAAAAATACAAAACAAAAACATTAATAGGTGGCAGACCTCTGCCACAGTCCAGGATGTGTCCATTGTCTCAACAATAAATTGTAAATGTAAATGTTTGGTTTCTTCCTTGGCTCATTCCAGAAACCTTCAACATATCTACAGTGTGTGAGTTAGGAGGTAACTAGGTGACATGGTTGTGGAGATGCTGCAGGAACTCTCCTCTGGTGGTCGTGTTTCCAGGAAAAACAGCCTGACAGAATTCACACACATTAGACTGTAGTGCCACGTCAGACATCAGCAATCTGTCCGACAGGCTCGGGAGGTTAAAACCGAGGAACCGTTGGTCTGTCAGAGACATCTGAGACAAACACATCAGTGATTAAAAATGTGGTACACAGTACAGTAAATGTGGTCTGTTTACCCTCATTGAGTCCTGGTGGCTCTTGACTGTGCTAGAAGGATGACATAAAGACTGTTTTGAAGACTTATTTTGTTCTGCTTTCCCATCAGACACCTTCAAGCAGAGCTTGGACAAATCTTCAGTTAGGGGGTGTGACATCTTCACATCAGACTGCGCTGCAGGTTTAAGTTCCCCTCTTGGAGGTACCTGGAAAGGCACTGGGAATTTTTGGATGCATTGGACAGAAAGGTCACCATGTGGAGCACCTGAAACACACACCTGTAAGTATTTCATGACAGACATTTAGGAATAAATGTACATACAACTGACCTTTCTCTTTCTTCAGGGCTGTGATGAGATGTTGCAACAGAGAAGCCTGCCTTAGACAAAGTGATCGAAGGTGGACAAACTCCTGATATAGTTGCATGTATGCTTCCTCCATCTCAGCTCACCACTCTGCAGCTATAAAGTGAATGACATGTTGATTTGAGGAGATTTTATGGTAGGTGAACTTCCCTCTGGCTTTAAACAAGCTTTTGTTTATAATGGGAAAGCAAAACTGAGCAGTTGGCCACAAACAGGTTAGCTTGGGCTAGCGTCGTCTCACCACTACACTCTAACAGGCCAAATCTGCTTTGACAGGTCTGCCTGTGAAAGGCTGATCCTGTCAGATCTCAGAAGCTAAGCAGGGCAGGGTCTGGTCAGTACTTGGATGGGACACCTCAGAGGAACACCATGTGCCACAACGGGAAGGAATAAAAAAACTTTCCTTGTGCCCTTAGGCAAGGCACTTCACCCACATCGAGCACGTCGAGCTTTTTTGGAACATTTGTCAAGCAAGTCCCAAAAATTGCGACTCCAGTCTGACTCGAGCCAAATCATGTGACTAGAGTCTCCCATCTCTGGTCACTGCTGGTCTTCAATAGAAGAAAAGACAGCGTTTTTGTTTTTTTGCGGACAACACCAGCACTAACTAGTAGAAAGTCAATGCATCCAGGATATTTGTATACTGTGCTGAATGAATGAACTAATTTGACTGCCAATATGGATGACCATATACTCAAACTCGCCAGGTGGTGATCAGACTTTTACAAACAACTATCAGATCTTTTCCTAGAGAAGGAACGGCTGCGCATACTTCATATACAGACAGACAAAAGGTAAGAACACAAATGCTTTCCAGTTATTAAGTGGGAATCAGAGGTCTTTGGAAACTATGTGAAGACATTTTATGAACAAAAGTGCATTATTATCTTCTTCTTCCTGTTATGCTCTTAATGAGCAACCTTTATTAACATCAAAAAACCTCCACAAAAATCAGGGCTTCACCAGACATGAACCTAACTGCACATTACTGCACAGATGACTTTGATCTAAAGGTAAACTACACTCTGGACTGGTAACCCGTCAATCACTGGACACATATAGACAATCATCCATGAATGCAGTCAAACATATTTCAAGAAAAAACATCCCACGTATCAGCTACATCTCATTCAAAACGTCTTTCAGAACCTTGTTTTTTTTTTCAGCGTGACCCGAACCCTCATTTGTGCTGTTTTTATCCTGTGTTTTGGTTTTGCTTAAAGAAAAAGAATTGAGATGCACACTGCAAATGGCCCCAGAGCCAAACTTTGATTACCCCTAAGTTAGCATGTAAAAAGGAATAACAAAGTGACTAACTATATTAATTAAGAAAAAACACAAGGCAAAGCTTTGTACTATTTGTAAATTTGTAGAGTTTTTAGTGCGAATGATGAATACTATTTAAAAAAATTTTGCTTAAACTTTTTTCAGTTCCTTGAACTTGATTTCATGGCTGCAGATGTTTGTAAGGTGTGGTGATTGCATCAGTATGCTCAAGTATGTACCTGCACAAGCAAAGAAATAATACAATAAAACATAAAGCTCAGTTTCAATTACCAGACGCGTACAACGGCACTATATCATAATCGACAGTGTTTTTGTTCACTTTTTAGCAAAATAAGGTGACCTATTCCGTACAGCTCTTTCATTTATCTGGGGCAGTGTACCTAATAAAGAGTCCAGCTTATTGTACATATAACTGCAAACATTTACTGACCCCGCGCCAAATGGTCATCTGTTGGAGCTCTCCTTCTTCTGGGTTTACAGCTTGCCTCTATAAACACACCTTCCTCTCACACGAGCCTCCTGTTAGTTCTGTATGCGCGTCTTTCCGTTATAGCACAATGTGTGCCACTTTTCACTGAAAGATAAAAAACAGGGAAGTCACAGGTGAAAATAAGGAAGTGACAAGCATTTTCTTAAAAGGGAACAGCAGCCGTTAGAAAAAAATCTTAAACGTAATTGAGTTGTAATGTAATGATTCAACATCACCAGTTGTGTTACACACAGACAACTCTC
Organism: Oostethus manadensis; assembly: GCA_024372805.1. Classification (NCBI taxonomy): domain Eukaryota; kingdom Metazoa; phylum Chordata; class Actinopteri; order Syngnathiformes; family Syngnathidae; genus Oostethus; species Oostethus manadensis. The sequence continues at coordinate 3,210,502 of QODF01000029.1, forward strand.
CAAAATGTACATGCGAGCACATACCAGAACACATACCAGAACATATACAAACTACTGTACAGTATAACCATAACACAAGCTGTTGTTCTTCTTGAAAAATATTTAATTGAATAATATTGTTTCACCTACATTGATTTGGTTTCAGCATTAAATTACAGTATACAAAAGTTGCAGAAATTATGTTTAAAGTGGCCTTGGTAAATGCGGTAAATGCCATTTTTTGTGATTTCCCTTAAATTAAATCAAAATTCTAAGTATTAATCACAAATTGATGGTTTCATTTATTTATTTATCATACAATGACCTTTTGTGGTCTCATTATTTCACACTTAATGTATACTTTTTTCAAACAATAGAGGAATATTTACTATAGTGGTGGTCTGCAGCACAAAGTTGACAGAGTGACATTTAGCGTTGAAGACATGAGGAAGATTGAGGAACTCTGTGGTTTCTTCTGCTTTTCTTTCTCCTTCGTGAATCATTTTCAATTCTGAGTCTTTCAATCAAAAATACAGTTGACTTAGTGCCAGGAGGTCAACTTGCAAAGGGGAACTGAGCAATGTTGATGTATTATAATAGAAGAACTTTGTTCTTAGAAGTTGAAGATGTGTCAGAGAAGGTGACACAAACCCTGAAAGCAACTTATTAAGTTTTTTTTAGGGAGGATGGGGTGTCTATCTGAAGTAGGTGCTAATTAGACATTTTAATAATGATTTGGTGTGCATGAGAAAGTGAAAAGAAAAACGTGGCACTTTTTGTCCAAGTGGTCATTTCTAAAAAAGCACAACACAGCAGCAACAGAACCAGTGTTGCAATAGTGGTCAGAATCAGAATGAGAATCGTTTTCTTGCCATTGTCAGTGTAGGTTACACAAAATGTATGGTGGTGCAACATAAACCAGGCTAGTAATACGAAATAAACTGAAATAAATAAGTAAAAATAGTAATAAAAGTAAGGGCATGCAGAGTAATGGACTGAGTTAAAGACAATTAAACAATATACACAATATAAGATAAATATACTATACTAAAAGAAGGAATAGAAGAAAGAGAGTAGACCCCGCCCCACTACAGATAGATGGAAAGGGTCTCCTTTTTCAGGTTCCTCGGTGTGCATCTGGTGGATGACCTCAGATGGCAGAACAACACAGCTGCAGTGGTCTTGAATTGCTGAACAAATGCCATCCGGAGGTCAATTGGGTACAGTCTTTCTACCGCTCCACAGTGGAAAGCATGCTGGCATACGGCATTATAGCGTGGTACGCCGGCTGCACGGCCTGGGGCAGAAAAGCCCCGCAGGGTGTCATAAAGTTGGCGTAAAAAATGATCGGCCTACCCTCCCTGAAGGACATCACAGATTCAAGGGGGTTAAACAGGGCAAAGAGGATCCAGTCTGATCCATCCCACCCTGGCAGGAGCCTCTTCAACCCTCTGTCCTCAGGGTCTTGAGGAGCCGAACAAACCGACTCAGAGACACTTTTTATACCTGGGCAATAAGGCTCCTGAACAGCAACCTTCATACCACAATCTGTTGGGACTCTAAGATAGTTTCTTAGATTTTTTTACACTTTTATTCTTTTAAAGTTTTAGTGTAGTACCTTTAATACCTGTATTGTGTAATATTTATTTATGTATTTATTATTATTTATTTGTTGTAACATGTGTACAATGACAATAAAGGATATTCTATTTCTAAACTTTATATGTGCAAAATGTACAATTGCTCAACCATCATTAATACAGCTGATGAGTTTAAACAATAGAACGCTTTCACACAGAATTTTCAGTAGCAAAGCGCATGCAGAGATAAAGCTGCTGGATTCTGGCCTTGTGATATTTCAAACACAGCGCCTGGGATCTTGTGGAGTTGCATACAACCACAGGAGTTATTGACATGATTGTTAGATATGGTGCTTCTCCGTGTATTCTGTTGCAGCGCACTGCTGGTCCTGCCGGGCGGAGCCACCTATGTGCACCTGTGTGCAATTTTGTCGACAGGCCTTCTTAAGCGATACTGTGAGACTCACTGGCTGCCAGATTGTTACATGGATTTCACCTGCTCCTTGCTTTTTTTGGTTGTGCATTTTTGTGTATGTTCTGTCTGGCCGTTCCTTCCCTGACTTACCCATGAGTAGCTCCTTCTGCTTGGCAGTTGCAAAAGCACCATGTGTTTTTTGTATAGTGTAACACTACTTCCCTGCTTGGCTTTGTCCAGTAGCGTTTTTGGTTAACTGTTTCATTACTATTGTTTTCTGCTGCTTGGTATTTTTTCTTTTTTGTTCTCATTTTTTGTGGCTTCACCTGGCACTTTTTTGGCTAGTACTTTGCTTTTGTGTTTTTGCTTATTCTGTTGGAGTTCACTTTTTATATTAAACATTTTCTTAAACACCTTGTTTTTTTGTCTCTCTGAATTAAGGTCCAACCAGTGGCTGTATGCCAATCGTGGAACCTGCACAGGCTGAACACTTCCGCTCGGCATTGTCACACCAGGACCCATTAGTTGGCCGTCATGATAAAGCCTTGCTGGAGATCGTGGAAGCCATTTCTGCCTTGTTGGCTAACATGCGAGCGCTATACCAGGGGTTTGGAACACATGGCTCTGGAGCTAGATGCGGCTCTCTTATCCTTCTGCTGTAGCTCTAGCTGGTTTATGTTTCTGTGTAGTCACTACGTTGTCCCATCTAACGGCGTCATGAGACTTTCAATGTTCTGCATTGGAGTTGAGCGTGTCCCGTGCAATTGTACACCAAAGTGTTAGAGGAAGTGTTTTCTGGTTTTTCAACTTGGTAAGAAATCATGATGCAACTATTTTAGGTTACTTTGTTGCTAATGAACAATGGCTATACAGAGAGGGGTACTAGAAGTGGAATTAATCTGTAACAACGATTTTATTGAAAATCTTCAACTTTATTGGCCAAATATGCCTACACAAGCAAGGAATTTCACTGTAAAATCGGTAGAGAAGGCTTAAGAACAGGAAAACAGAAAGTTAACCTGACAATATTTTTAAGGGCACTATATAATAGCGTTACCTTCAATTTTGTTGTCAAATATGTTTTGTGGCTCCAAGTAGGTTTTCATTTTGTGGAAATGGGCCAAATGGGTTTTTTAACGCTAATGGTTGCCGACCCCTGCGCTAGACCTACACCTGGAGATGTGGACAGCTACAGGCCCGCTTCAACCACTGCTATGCCATCTATGGAGCTTGCTGAGGTTACCATGCAACTGGGAGGACCTTGTAGGTGCAAACTCCACCTTTGCCTGTATTGCGGCCACCTGGAACACTGCAACGCTTACCATTTGGTCAGGATTTTAACACGCCAATCTCATTATGCATTTTGGGCTTACCAGGGAACCGGATATACTTATTTTTTCACAGATCTACAGGAGCACGTATGTCACGTCTGCCTGCTGGAAAACCGCTTTACATCAAACGGAGAAATGTAAGTTTCATTTGACTTGTGTCTTCTCTTCTGGGCTACCTTGTGCAGAAGGGCAAATTCAGAGCCGATCCTACTAATATCCAGGTGGTGGTCAAATGGCCTTCTCCGATTAATGGAAGAACTTGTTGGGCTTCTAACATACACAGTGAAGGCCATTTTAGACTCCAGAAAGAAGGGTAATGGGGTGCAATCCCTGATGGATTGGGGGGGTTGCCTGGGTGTCTTGCTCCTGTATCCTAGTCCCATCCTGCACACGCGACTTCCACTTTCTCCATCCTTATCCAGAGAGATAAGTGAAGTGGGATTCCTTCTTTAGAAATGGAATATTTTTAATATATAACATATAATTTATAGTATATAAATATGTTTTTCAACATTATTAGAGCCATCTGGACATGAAATAACACATATATAGTCACCTTTACACACATATTAGGTTATTATAGTAGACATAACAGAAAATAAGACATATTAGACATAAATAAGAAATAACAGACTCACACATTAGCATTGGGAGAGTTCCTTGTTTTTTTCTAGCTTGCATACCTCCTGCAGTGGCTTGTCTCATCAATGTAAAATTACTGACACCTAGTGACCATGAAGAATACTACATATCACATCTTTCAATGTGTCTTCTGAATGCCTTTTATTTTAATTCTTTTAGTCATTTTTATGCTTAAATTATTACGGCCAAAAATATGTAAAATTTGCTTAAATAGATTTTAAAAAATGTTTTCTTTACTAATAATAGACCCTAGTCAACCACAAAACAGCAATAATTTATTGATTTATTTATTTTTGAAAAACCATGATAGAGGCAAGGTGCAAAATGAAAACCACGATGTGGCAAGGGACGAGTGTACAGCCTGTAGTAACACAATGACTGAACATTGTTTGCTTTTCTAGGATTGCTTCTGTGTGTGTGTGAATGCGCTATGGCAATGTGTGTGGATACCAACAGCTGTGAGTGACCAGCCATCTATTTCAGGGTGAACAAGGTGTTCCTTATTTATTTAGTTGGCAACCCTATGTGTAATGTAAATTGTAATCATGAGGGGGTGACATACAGCAGCTTTAACTGAATAGAGGCGTTTCCAGCAATGAAAGGACACCTGCTTAGTCTTGATTTTTTTTTTAACTCACCTCCCCAGCACATACTAAGACTGTGTTCTACTGTTTCTCAAGTTAAGTTTTAGTTCAAGTTTTAAGTCATTAACTTATTTTTACATGCACGGCAGTTACGAATGTAACATTGCTTGCACAGTTGACAAATGTTGTATGACAACAGTTTGACCCTGGAACAGATAATTTCTATGTATTTTATTTCCTATGGGACAACTTTTTCCAAATCAACAAGTTTTTTAAATAGCCAATTTCTTCTTTTCGGGAGACTTCTAAGTTAAGGTAGGATTATTTTGGGCGCTTCAATGTCACTCTTATGTCTGCTATTAAGATAAATGGATATATATCCTACTTGAGGCTGATATTGGTTTAAAAATAACTCTTGGTTAATGTGAGAGAATCCTGTGAGTGGCAGACTACTTTCACTGACATTCATCCACTTGAGGAGAGCACATTTTGGCTCTCGCAGTCTCTGAGTTTTACAGCCAACACCTTGTGATCCTTGTGGACTGCCAGTCCACTTCACTTATGTAACTCTCATGGGCATCCTAATATTGCGTGACTCTAAGCATGTCTTATGAAATTACTTCAATGGGGAGCAACACCATTCGTGCTTGCTATTACAATTACATCAATTGCAATTACATCAGTAAGGGATCTTCATTCATTCATTCATTCATTTTCTGTACCGCTTATCCTCATTAGGGATTTAAGGGATCTTAAAGTACTTAAAATGTGGAATTCCTAAGTACAGTAACACAGTAATAGCTCATATTACTAAGTATGGCTGTGAATTAACAGAAATGCATATGGTTAGGATATAAAAAGTACACTAGTAAAAACAAATCCTTGAACGGATTAATCTATATCATTTGCGTAAACAAAAGGCAAACACTATGACGTCAAAATGGACAGCTTGATAAAAATGGCGGCCCACAAAAAAAAGATTAGTTACACCACGGAATGTCCACATTTTTGAGTATTATGCCTTTCATCCTGCTTAAATAAGAAGTAAAAACGACACACATTGCACTGGTGTCTAATCGGTTAGTTTTGGATTCATTGAACCACAGCAACGTAAGAGCAAGGAGCAGAGAAGCTAATGAATGAGGTACTGCAAAGGTACAATGCACATTTGCATGGCTGTTAGTATGAAGACTTTTGACACCAAATATTTGCACTTCTATTTTTAATAGCTGTTCTTGTTTCCAAGGACTTGTTTCACACTTTGTCACCTGCACAGCTACAGTAGACCTAGGACACGTTGGAGGGACTATGTCTCACGGCTGGCCTGGGAACGCCTTGGTGTCCTCCCGGTGGAGCTGAAAGAGGTCGCCAGGGACCGGACAGTCTGGACTTCCCTACTGAAACTGCTGCCCCCGCGACCTGGACCCGGATAAGCGGAGGAAAATGGAATGGAACAGCTACAGTAAGACCACTTGAAAGGCCTACGTTTCTTATGGTGACTATGATAAACAGTACACATGACACACGGCCATTTAGGATGCATGTAACACATTTTAGGAAAATGTGTTCATTTTTGACGTATGCAGTCATTTTTGTTATCCTTCACACCACCAATCAGGTTTGCTGGTTTGCACACCATGTGTTTGTTCTGACCTTGAACTCCCTTACCATCACTTTACACTTGATCCTTATGTTGGGGGCTCTCTGAAGTGTGTGTGTGTGTGTGTGTGTGTGTGTGTGTGTTTGTGTGTATGTGTGTGTAGTGGCGTAGTGGGGGTGGTTTCGCTGTGAATAACTTCTGGGCCAGGAACTCTCATCTACCAGTGCAACACTATCCGTCCTGTCAATCTTGTTTTATAATTGTAACATTCTCACATTTTCTGGCTGAGCAGAGAGAAGTTTCCAACATAGCGAGATACACACACACACACACACAACAGGAGATATCCTTTGGATTTCTCACTGTGATTTCTCAGCAGCTACAGCATGATACGAATATCTGCAACATTTTAAATGGGAAATCACTTCATTAGGTACACCTGTACAATCTACACAGCTTTCAATAATTACACACAACTTTAAACAAAAAAGTATTGAGTTGACATAAAATCAACTTTCCCTCTTTCTGTGGTACTATAACAATAATATTAACAGAAACAATGGATTGAATTTATGTAGCGTTTAGTCCCTTTAGTTTAATCCAGCAGTTCTAAATACATTTTTGTCATGCCCCTCCAGGGGCCAGAAGTGCTTTCACTCCCCCTTGATTTGAAATACTATTGAAAAACTGATAATATCCATTGATTTGTCTTTACTATACAGAATGAATTTGAGACTGAAACCAGGAAAATGCCACAAAATGGAGAGCTGCGAAGCATACAAGTATATTCAAGAGTCCAGTTGCATGTTGAGTACAATTAATTTGTACATTTTGGCAGGTCGGCACAAACTTTCAAAGTACTCCCAGCCTCTCGCGCCACTTCACTGGTTTAATTGGTAGATAAATAATATTTACGGGATTTTTCTACAAACAATTCTAAAAATGTACAATCGCGACAGACACTATTAATAATAATAACGAATTATATTTTATATAGTGTTTTTCACTGCCCTGCGATTGAGTGCCAACTAGTCCAGCCTCTCGCCCGAAGTGAGCTGGGTAGGCCTCCAGCTTAACTCCGTGACCCTAACGAGGATAAGTGGCATATAAAATGGATGGATGGATAAATGGATAGTGCTTTCCAAAGCATCCAAACCGCTTTACAATAAAATGAACTCTATTATTTTTTTACTCCTCAATCACACACTGGTGGTGGTAAACTACATCTGTAGGCACAGCAGCCCTATGGTAGTCTGACGTAAACAGGGTTGCCAATTTGCCAATTCTGACTACCACCATACATTCATTCACGTTCATGACGTGCTCATTGTTTTGCAAAATCAACACAAAACTGTGTGCATGCCTTTAGGACATTTACAAGCACTTGTGTGTAAAATTTGATCAAGATTGGTTAAATTTTCATGTAAATATGCATGATTATAGTCAGTCTCTCCAGTTTCTGAGGTCAGGTTGGGGTTTAGTACAATAACAACAACATTTGACATAAAAAATAATAAAAACAGTAATCAGACAGGCATAAAACTGTGTGCACTTGACTCTACCATGAGACATAAAGTGCTTGAGTGATACACTGTTTAGCTGTTAAAGTACTTGAGTGCTAAGGTGCTAGGTCCTACAGCAACAAAACCTGCTGGGTTGTTTGTTTTTACATATTTTGTACCACAAATGTGTGCAGATGTTATTGCACGTGTCTTACACACAGATGAGTGCAGATGATATTGAAAATACAGTACATACCCGTAAAAAACATGTACCTAAATGTACTAGCAAGTAATTGTTGATAAGTCATAGACCGTTTGGCTAAGGATTATTTGTATTGTTATTATGCATAATAGCATTTTAGCACAACTCATGACACATGCCACAAGTTTTATTTCCAGTCATGTGAAAAAAACTCCCCATGGGTTAAGGGGTAATAGATTATGATATGATAATGTTAGATGCAGCAGCTATGCAGCACTATGGAACAACACCAGTCAAGGGCACCACTGTCAAGCTATTAAGTTTATACCCAAAGAACAACAATCATTTAATAGGCGAGGTGCAGACAGATTCCCAGCAAGCCATCCTCCACTTGAGAATGATAATTCACTTAGAAGTTAATACATTGGGGAGCAAAAGAGCTTTAGACGGTGATGTGGGGCGTACACTTATCCCAGGGAAGTCTGCCAAGTCATTTATCAGCACACTCTCCACTGAGAGAGAGAGAGAGAGAGAGAGGTCAGATCCAATTACAGAGGTTTCTAAGGGCTCGACAATGGCCAGGCTATAAATACACTCACACATAGGGTTTCCACACTCAATAACACACCCACGGCCCAAACTAGTGCACACATTTACTATTGCAAGCATATGTGTTTACTGATGAACCTGCTATGAGACCTAAACGATGACTCCCTGCAGTAAAGCATGCTGACCTGCTTGTTCTGTAGGCGTGCGTTAAGGAAAAAAATGAAATGCAGCAATGTCCCAAAGGAATACAAAGCAGCTTCCCAAAGTTATGTGCAGCCCAATTCATTAATCAACAACAGGTGCAACGTCCTCACAAACAAATTTATTAGCTTTTATTCTCTTATTCGCCCTTAAACACACACAGATGCTGCAAGGCTAAGTCTTCTGCAACATCAAACAGTGGCACAAAACTACTGTAAATATAATATTATAAATATAAAATTATAAAATATGAAATAAGTCTACTCCATGGCGCTGGAGAGAAGGGTACGACTATTAGTCGAACCTCAGTTACAGGAGTTGCAATGTGGTTTTCGCCCAGTCGCGGCACACTGGACCAGCTCTACACCCTTGCAAGGGTATAGGAGGGTATGTGGGAGTTTTCCCAACCGGTCCACATGTGCTTTGTAGACTTGGAAAAGGCATTCGATCGTGTCCCTCGTGTTATCCTGTGGGGGGTGCTCTGGGAGTACGGGATTGGTGGCCCGCTATTACGTCGGTCCTTGTACAATCAAAGCAGGAGCCTGGTTCGCATTGCCAGCAGTAAGTCGAGCTTGTTTCCGGTGAACGTTGGCCTCCGCCAAGGCTGCCCTTTGTCACCGATTCTGTTCATAATCTTCATGGACAGAATTTCTAGGCGCAGTCAAGGAGTTGAGGGAGTCCAGCTTGGTGACCTTAGGATCTCGTCTCTGCTATTTGCAGACGATGTGGTCCTTATGGACTCATCACGCTGTGACCTTCAGCGTTTACTGGAGCAGTTTGCAGCTGAGTGTGAAGCTTCTGGGATGAAACTCAACACCCCCAAATCCAAGGCCATGATTTCAGTCGGAAACGAGTGGATTGTACCCTCTCCCAGATTGGGAGTGAGGTCTTGCCTCAGGTGAAGAATGTTAAGTATCTCGGGGTCTTGTTCACGAGTGAGGAACGGTTGGAGCGTGAGGTCGACAGATGAATCGGTGCAGCGTCAGCACTAATGCGGTCGCTGTACTGGACGGTCGTAGTGTAGAGAGGGCTAAGCCAGAAGGCCGGCCGGAAGGCCCCGGGGAAGACCTAGGACACGCTGGAGGGACTATGTCTCACAGCTGGCCTGGGAACGCCTTGGTGTTCTCCCGGTGGAGCTGGAAGAGGTGGCCGGAGATCGGGAAGTTTGGACTTCCCTACTGAAACTGCTGCCCCTGCGACCCGGAAATGGAAAATGGAATGGAATGGAATATAAAATTAACACAAACCAGTGATTATAAATTTAAAGTATTTATGTATGTAAGCCTATCTCCTTAATAGTGCTGTTTTCGGAGTTGTGTCATTTCCTTTGTGTGTGTTTCTTCTGCCTATTGCTGTCCACTCTCTGCTTTTGAGGGACAGATGATTCCGAATTCCACCTAGCAATAAGCGACAGTGCAAAAGTCAGTTAAATTCTGTTGATCCATCTTGTTCATGAGCTAAATTTTGATTATAATATTGAAGTTTTAACAATACGATATTCTTAAATTATAACTTGTTGCTAGCTTTGTCTGAGGTATACAGTAAATTACGTAGATTTAGAATAACATGTGGGTTGCAAGTAAATTTATAAATGTACAATTACACACTTGTAGAACCAAGAGATTATCCCCTTATTTTTGCTTGCCCTTTATGTTTGGTATGGATTTTTTGGGAAGGTCAACCAGCTCAGCTTGAGAAAAATACAGAATAACTTATTTTTCAAAGCTGCTTAGCAAACTTCAGTTATGTTTAACAGGAAAAATTGACTGATTTAAAATTCAAAAGAATTTTTGAAAAGAACTTCAAAAGAACAGTAAAAGAATAAACATAGTCTTGGTTGAGCAGGAAACACTGCAAAATATGCTCAAGAAAATCCGTTTTTTCTGAGCTTTTCGGGAGGACTCACTGCACCATACTTTGGAAACCCCTAATACTGTATATAGTATCCGCAGGATACTCCTGCATAGTGTGAAGCATGGAAGACATGCATAGATCAAGATGACAAGCAGCGTGAACATAATTCCTTGTGTATTCAGGGTGTGCGACTTGCTTGGTTGAGTTTGGTGTGAAAGAACTCGGACAGTCTATAACAGAGACTGTGAACCTCTGACCTCACATATGTTCTTGTGGATCAAATGTTTGTTGTCGCTGCAAAAAGGGTCTAACTCCCCATTCTCTACCAACACAAATCTTTCAGTATGACAAACTACACACATCTAATCACCAATCATCTGCCAGAAGAAGAAACGTGTCAGTGCAAGCTAGCTTTCATATTCTCTGCTGCACTTTTCTACCCACTTTTCCATTCTGTCTGCCAGCAGCACCAGACGACAATATCTTGGTGTACGATCGGATCAAGTGTCACATGCGCCATTGCAGTCTGGACGATGATAGTGGCAGTGTCATCTGTCATCTGCACAGTATGAAGATGCTTTAACGACATGGCTGAAAAACAAGCTAAAACTGTTTTCTGTTGCAGAAACAAGTTGAGTAGTTGAGCAACAGTGAAAGTTTGCCAGTGAAATCTCTATAACCCAACCATGCAATAAAGATCATTATATTATTGACCTGAATAGAAGAGTCTGAAAAAGACAGGTCTATCTATATCTCCATAACTATCTATGTCTATATATCTATTAATGTAAGGATTTTCACACCTAGAGATTCAACTTACATTGTAATGGTGATGAACAGACTTTAAAGAAAAGCAGCATATGCCAAAGAATATATGCCAAATGAAGGGGCAGGAGGTTAGGGTGGGATAGTTTTTGTAATTCCCAGTAAAATAGCATGGAAACAGTAGTTCAGAACATTCAGACAGATAATTATCCCATTGCATTCAAAACAGCATACAAAAATGTTGTTAATTTTATCTATTAAAGACATCTGATCAAATTCTCAGTATAAGCAGTATACAGTCATGCCTTGACACTTTGTGCTTCAAGTTTTGTGGCTTCACTATTAATGGTTTTAAAAAATATATTTTATTAATAAATCTGCACTGTTTTTTGGTTGCCTATGGCCTATAATTTGTCAGAAATATGCATATTTAAGCAAATTGTATGTATTTATATTCTAAATTAAACATTTTCAAACATAGAATGGCTGAAAAAAAAACTAAAATACAAATATAAGACATGCAGAAGACCCATTCAAATACAAGTAGTTGAGATGTAGTATCCACACTGGTCACTATGCGTCAGTCATGTTACATTGCCAACACAGGAAATAAGAACAAGGAAAGCTCCCAGTGCTGTGTGAGTCTATATTATGTGTATTATAAAAGCCTCAAGAGTGCTCCTGAAAGAAATAGGATACAGACAGTACACAGATTATATGACACCTTATACATGCAATACTACATTATACAAGTGGACCACCTAAAAACGGGACAGAGACTGGTCATCCCAAAATGCAAGACCAAGAGATACAGGGACAGCTTTATTCCAACAGCGATAGTCTTTCTCAACAGCATGTCCGGTTGGCAAAAAGGGCAATAAGGGATTCACACCTTTTAATCTTTTAGCTTTATTTAAGTATTTTTATTGTAATTGTTGTGTGTGTGTGTGTGTGTGTGTGTCACTGATGCAATGCCTTTTCTTTTCTTTCTCCACATTAATTTAGGTAAAGGTAATAAAAAGTAATAAAGGTAACAAAAAGAAACCTGACCTTGTTTTTTACCCAGATGCCCTCCTTGACATGCCTTAAGGTCAAGCAAACAAAATCCAACAAACAGCACCGCAAAACGCAACAACATGAAAAAATACAGCCGGATGTCTGATTAAAATATCACGTTTCTTTGTCAAAGTAAGCTTGCTTCTCTTTCTCTCTGTCCCACAGACTTCCACTGCTCTGTAAATAGACCCACATCCACTCTGCTTTGTAACAAAACCTCATCTTCTTGTTGAGTCTGTGACGTAGTCCCTGATTACCATAATGACCCATATTTCACTGCAAAGTGCAAAGACTCTAGCTTTAGAAACCTGGAATTATTTCCATACTTCAGGCTTTATGGTAATTTAAAAATAGTATTAGACATCCTATTGCCAGGTACCGCTTTAAAGTAGGTATATCTGATATTGGCTTTTTTCCATGATTTTCCCATTGATAGCTTTTGCTTTGGGAATTCTATGTATTGAAGAAAGGAATGGTTCCGCCTTAAATAACCAACGCTTGGCAGTCATTTAATATGCAGTTTAATATTCGAAAGAGACACCACAGACATAACGTTACTCAGGAGCAAGCAAGTACCGGCAACCCTTGTGAGAATAAGCAGCAGAGAAAATGGAGGATGGAAGGACAGAGCAAGCTTGTTACTAGCTAGTTACCGGGTGTTTACACGCTTCAGACGGGGTTTGATGAGGCCATCATCTGCGTGCCGGAAATACAGGAGCCCAAGGGCTTTTCTTTTTAAATCAGTTTCCGCTGTAGGGGAAAAAACAATACCAATACAGCTCTTCCCGCTATTTTACACTTTTTTAATAGTTCAGGATCTCATGAAATAAAAGCAGCGGGTAATACATTTTAAGAATTTATTATCAAATATTCTCTCTGTAAATACTTTTAAAGGTTAAAAAGCTCTGTTTGTCCCAAACTAGACGCCACTGATGGAGAAAGAAGTCTACTGTATCAGAAGTGTAGTGTTGCGTGTATTGATGTGATTTACTTCAAGATTCAACATTTAAAATAAAGTTCATGAAATGGAGGAAGCACATACAGTATTCGAAGAAGACATTATTCCACACAATTTCAATGTTTTGCCAGGAGTTTGAAATATCTGACATGCAATTATGGAAAAAAAATACATTGAAGGCACAAGGGAACATGTGAACCAGGCTGCAAATCACTTCTCATTACTTGATACTCTCAGTCTGCATCTGGGCAAAGATCACATATCAGATACGCTTGCTTCAGGCAATCAAAAGCTTGAGCAGGCCTGAAATTAAGATGATCGTGGCATTGTCTTGTTTGTGGTATTAAGAATAAAACTGACTTTGAGCCACTTGATCTTAGAGGGACTTTTTGCAAAGGCACTTTTTGCAAATTTGATTCCGATCTATCAAATGTGTTTGTGTTGTTCCAAAGCCCAGACATTGTGTCAACTGGAAGCCAGCCAGCATCACAAACACAAGGGTAACGTCAGAACATTTTTTTAGCTTAAGGCCATAAGGCTTTCATCAAAACAGGTGTAAACTTTGGCCCTTTTACAACAATCACCGAGTTTCCCTTTCAAAACATGTGAACACAATGTCCTTTTGAACTATGAGAACACAAATAAACGGCATGATACTTAAGAGATTGGTGTGTTTGATTTTAGCTACCATCACTTAACACTGCATTCTTATACTTGCATAACATGGCAACATTCACACATTTAACACAGCAATGAAGCCATTTTACAATTGCACACCTAAATTAATTAAGTATTAATAACATTTCAGTACCATATTCAGCTCATTCACATAATGTAACATGAAGATATGTCAGTCAACATCAACGCACACACTGGTGGTTCTTCAGCGGTTTCTTTGGAGTGCTATATTACACCTCTGATTGTTTTATAGAGTGCCTATTGTAAAAGATTCTGCATGCGTGTTTAAAAATAGCTGCAATAGATAGGTTATCCATCATGAGGTGCCAAATAACTTCTTAAAGTGTCATTTAACCAGCAAAAAAGAAAAAATATAAGGTAACATAAGGTGCTTTCCTTCTCCTTTGTGTTCATTTGTATTCAAAATGGTAAGATGTCCATAAAAATTTTATCCACGATTGGTGGAGGAGGGACAAGGTTCTCCAGTTTTAGGTAGAAGATGCGCTGCAGGCCCTGAGTGCAAAGCGTCCTCAGCTCTGGGAGCTTACCCAGAAGCCGAGAGAGATAGTTGGGCTGGGTTCTGCTAGTTTCTGACCTGTTTCCACTCACATGTTCCCTTAAAGAAGAGATGAGATTGCTCTGGAAATCTTCAACTCGTTTAGGCTCTTTGAGGCCGTGGCGATCTGAAGAGCAGAAAACATGTTAACTGCAAGAAACAGAGTGCGATGTGGTTGACTGCAAGAAGTATCACCAACCAGTAATGATGACGAGTGCTGAAAGGCATGCAAACAGGGACACGTCTAAGTTCATGCGGTGGAGGCTCTGAGAGAAATCCATAATGGAGTCTATCCAGTCCCCAAAACTTGGAACGCACTGCAGTTGGTGGAGGACCACGCCATTACAGAAGATCAGCTTGTTTTTCTCTGGGTTTGACCTGGACACGTTTAAACCATGTCTTAAAACAAATATGAACAATACACACGCGCATTAATTATGGCTGTCAAAGCTACTGTGATAATAATAAGTTCATGCAAATTTTCTATTAAGCTTTTTTTTTACGCGCAATTAACTTGCTCATGTCCTGTTTGACCCTCAGCCCACAACGTAGTTTGGGAAAACGCAATGGTGTTGCGCTTGATGTTGGAACAAATATCGAGCAGAAATGGACAAAGAAGAGGGTATTTTGGATGGTCGATTTAGTCTCTAACCCGTGGCAGATGGCTCTCTTGACAAGACAAAGTTTTTTGCATCTACTGTGATGGGAGTTGCGTTATCACCGGAGTACGTCAAGTCTCAAATCCCACTTGCTATTTGCAAATTGAACATCCATGCCCACAGCAGCTGACCTGGAGAAACCGAAGAAGATGGAGCCGATGCTGGAACATTGAAGGTAATTTGTTTATGTCATTTACACAGTGTCCCAACTAATGACTAAAAGTGATTCAGAAGACCCTTAATGAATAAAGTCAAGAGGAGTGACCGCATCTCACCCAGACGTGGGACACCGAGGCCTCACCTGGAGCCAGGCCCGGGGGAGCGGCTCGCAGGCGAGCGCCTGGTGGCCGGGCCTTCACCTGTGGGGCCCAGGCGGGCCCAGCCCGAAGAAGCCCGAAGAAACAACACGGGGCCTCCCCGTCAGTCTTCAACTCTCATCTCCGGCAGAGTTTCGCCTGCATCTCGACGGAGGACCGGGATATTGAGTCCGAATGGGCCGTGTTCCGTGCCTCCATTGCTGAGGCAGCCAGTCGTAGTTGCGGCCGCAAGGTGGTCGGTGCCAGTCATGGCGGCAAGACTCGAACCCGATGGTGGACACCGGGGGTTAGGGCTGTCGTCAAGCTGACGAAAGAGCCCTATTAAGCATGGATGGCTTCCAGGACTCCCAAAGCAGCTGACAGGTACTGGCAGGCCAAGCGGCATGCGGCTTCAGCGGTGGTTGAGGCAAAAACTCGGGTGTGGGAGGAGTTTGATGAGGCTATGGTGCACGACTTTTGGTCAGCCTCTAAGAGGTTCTAGCAAACCGTCCAACACCTCAGAAAGGTCCCCAGTTCACACTGTTTACAGTGCGGATGGGGGCTTGCTGACCTCGACTGAGGATAGGTATTTGGGGTAATTAATACACTCCTCAATGGCAAGGGGGTGGCTGAGTTTCGCCCTGAATTTCTCAAGGCTCTGGATGTTGGAGGACTGTCTTGATTGACACGCCTCTTCAACAGTACCTCTGGACTGGCAGACCGGGGTGGTGGTCCCCATTTTTAAAAAGGGGGACCGGAGGGTGTGTTCCAACTATAGGGGGATCACACTTCTCAGCCTCCCTGGGAAAATCTACTCCAGGGTGCTGGAGAGACGGGTACGACCGTTAGTCGAACCTCGGTTACAGGAGTTGCAATGTGGTTTTCGTCCCGGTTGCGAAACACTGGACCAGCTCTACACCCTTGCAAGGGTACTGGAGGGTATGTGGAAGTTTGCCCAACCGGTCTACATGTGCTTTGTAGACTTGGAAAAGGCATTCAACCATGTCCCTCGGGGTTTCCTGTGGGGGATGCTCCGGGAGTACAGGATTAGTGGTCCGCTACTACGTGCCATTCGGTCCTTGTACAATCGAAGCAAGATCCTGGTTCGCATTGCCAGCAGTAAGTCGAGCTTGTTTCCGGTGAACGTTGGCCTCTGCCAAGGCTGCCCTTTGTCACCAATTCTGTTCATAACCTTCCATCCATCCATCCATTTTCTTCCGCTTTTCCGAGGTTGGGTCGCGGGGGCAGTACCCTAAGCAGGGAAGCCCAGAGGTCCCTCTCCCTGGCCATTTCGTCTAGCTCTTCCCAGCAGATGCCGAGGCGTTCCCAGGCCAGCTGAGAGACATAGTCTCTCCAACGTGTCCTGGGTCTTCCCCGAGGCCTCCTACCAGTTGGACGTGCCCTGAACAACTCCCCAGAAAGGCGTTTGGGAGGGATCCTAACCAGATGCCCGAGCCATCTCATCTGACTCCTCTCAATGCGGAGGAGCAGCGGTTTTACTCCGAGTCTTTCCCGGATGACAACGCTTCTCACCCTATCTCTAAAGGGGAGCCGAGCCACCCTGCGGAGAAAACTCATTTCGGCCGCTTGTACCCGCGATCTTGTCCTTTCGGTCACTACCCAAAGCTCATGACCATAGGTGAGGGTAGGAACGTAGATCGACCGGTAAGTCCAATTGTATTTCGTTGTTCATAACCTTCATGGACAGAATTTCTAGGCGCAGTCAAGGCGTTGAGGGAGTCCAGTATGGTGACCTTAGGATCTCGTCTCTGCTATTTGCAGACGATGTGATCCTTATGACCTCATCAGGCTGTGACCTTCAGCGTTTACTGGAGTGGTTTGCAGCTGAGTGTGAAGCTGAGTGTGAAGGTGGAGGAGTTCAAGTATCTCGGGGTCTTGTTCACGAGTGAGGGACGGTTGGAGTGTGAGGTCGACAGACAGATCGGTGCAGTGTCAGCAGTAATGCAGTCGCTGAACCAGACCGTCGTGGTGAAGAGAGACGCTCTCTGTTTACCGATCAATCTACGTTCCCACCCTCACCTAAGGTCATGAGGCCATGACCGAAAGAACGAGATCGCGGATACAAGCGCCGGAAGTGAGTTTCCTCCGTAGTGTGGCTGGACTCACCCTAAGAGACATGGTGAGAAGTTCGGCCATCCGGGAGGAGCTCAGAGTAGAGCCGCTGCTCCTTCACATCGAGAGGAGCCAGTTGAGATGGCTATGTCATCTAGTCCGGATGCCTCCCGGGCGCCTCCCTGGTGAGGTGTTTCGGGCATGCCCAGCCGGGAGAAGACCCTGGGGAAGACCTAGGACACGCTGGAGGGACTATGTCTCACAGCTGGCCTGGGAACGCCTTGGTGTCCTCCCGGTGGAGCTGGAAGAGGTCGCCGGAGACCTGGAAGTCTGGACTTCCCTACAGAGACTGCTGCCCCGCGACCGGGATAAGCGGAAGAAAATGGAATGGAATGTTTAATAAATATTTGTATAAAGCAAACATTCTGTCCAGTTTGATGTTGATAATAGACAAAGAGACTACAAAATGTTCTTTCTAAGGTATCCATATTATGCAAAAAACATGTCAATTATGCGTTAACTATAGACAAAATGCAATTAATCACGATTAAATAATTAAATCGATTGACAGCTCTAATTTGAATACTTTGAGGCAACCAGCCTGTATGCCAGACGTAGGATGAACAGCTCAACAAAGGCAGACTCAAGAAGCAGCTGCTGGTCCTCTGTGCAGAAGTCTGAGAACCCTGGAATGGTTTCAGCCCAGATTTTTATCACCTCCAATGAGCCGCTCAACAGGTCATAGAACTGCTGGATGTCGCCAGCTTCCTCTTTGTCTGACACATTGTCCAATGTCTCTTGGTACTGCAAAACAAGAAGAGGAAGAGCTTATAATGAAGTCATATTCCATCCTCACATTACAGGATCTTAAGAAAGTGAATACACCCCTCACTTGGATATAGAGTACAGCATGTATTGCAATGTAGACACAATATACACAATTGAGTACACTTCACAGTGAACATCTGATAAAGTCCTCAACTGGCTCCTCTCGATGTGAAGGAGCACCGGCTCTACTCTGAGCTCCTCCCGGATGGCTGAGCTCCTCACCCTATATTTTAGGGTGAGTTTAGCCACCCTACAGAGAAAACTCGTTTCCGCCACTTGTATCTGCACAGTTCAACACTGGCATTGAATCATGAGTTCACGACATTCACATTGAAAAATTGCAAGAATTTACATTTTGCACTGTTGGATCTTAAGGAGGTTCTAAGTAGAGCTTCAAAATGCAAAAAGAAGAAATGGGAATGCAACAAATAAAGTAAAACCTTGAAAAACATGTTGATTTGCCCGTATTGGCTGGCTTCCAACATTATTGGCATGACATGGAGATCCCACCTGAGATGTTTTCCACATGACACAGGTTGAGGATATCATGATCCAGGGTGCTTTTTCCTAAAATGTTGTTTCCAGGTTGTGCAGGGGTGTCAAACGGCTATGCAGAGATCCTAAAGGAAGCATCCCACACAGCCCATGTCTGTGTGTTAATGACTGCCTTTTTCAATAGAACAAGGTAGCAGTTCACAATGCCCACCTGACAAGTGATTTTTTCCAGAGGAATAACATCACTCCTTTGGACCACCTAGTGTGTTCCCCTGATATTATTGAGAACGTTTGGGGATAAATGGCAAATAAGTTTACAAAAATGAACATCAGTTCCAGACAGTTGATGGTGATTAACAAGAATGGCGCAGCTACTCATTACTGGGTTCTTTTTTGAACATTTAATTTCTATTTTAGGGGGCTGTATGATTTTTGGAGCATAGGTCTTAAACATTTGGTCAGCAGATGAACAGTCTATTTCAGTTTAATGGTTGTTTGCAACAAATTGCTGACTCAAATTTTTATTTTTCTCACTCCCATTTGTTCATTTTGCGTTTAGAAGCTCTATTTAGAACCCCCTTAAAACCCAACAGTGCAAAATTCTGGAAATGTTGTAACCGGTCTTAAAATTTTGGAGTGCATATTTTCAAAAGTGGAAATAGGGCATTGCATGTAAACAAAAAAAAATTTGCAATATGAGGCAAAAAGACATGCTGAATACATGGACACCTACCTTGGAATAGTCGAGCTTCCCAATGGTTGGGTTTGAGTCTAAATGTGCTCGTACCAACAAGGTTATGATGTTGACATTAGGGGTGGAGGAGGTAGCCTCCGCCACCATCTTTGGTTTGGATGGTAGGCGACCCCGACGACCTTTCAAGCTGTCTCGTCGAACAACTATGACAGTGACAGAAAAGGAGGAGAGGTAGACTTCAAGTGCATGCTTGTGACTCTCACATGACTGGCACCACACTCCGCACAGCTGCTGTGTCCATTTTCAGTTTGTGTCTTTCTGCAGCTGACATTGTAAATCTCCACTAACATGTGTCTTTCATTCCCAGCTTTGGTTTCACAAGATTGTCATTACAAACCGTGTTTTGTACATCATCATGTGTTAGTCAGTGAAAACTTGAAGGAAGGCTGACGTTGCATTACCTTCTTTCACCATTCCCACTGTAAGACATTTCTGGAAACGGCAGAACTGGCAGCGGTTCCTCCTCCTCTTGTCCACTGGGCAGTCTTTATTGGCAAGGCAAACGTACTTGGCATTTTTCTGCACAGTTCGCTGCCAATTAGGAAAAGCAGAACGCAAAATTACTATGGATAGTCTGTTTATCATGCTAAAAGTACAGCAGTAATGGTAGACCTTCATTGGGAAAGGAGTGCAGAGAGCACTTGCAGGCCTCTCAGGAGACTTCTGTGATTTGTCCCAGCCATTCATTAAATATGTACGATTAACTTTTTGCATCTTAGAAATCGAATTTTCTTATGGAGTTATTAAAAGTAATTATTAGAAAACCGCCACACGGTGAATGAGTGGGTAGCACATTAGCCTCACAATCGGGAGGTTCAGGGTTCGAATTTCCGTTGAGCATCTCTGTGTGGAGTTTGCATGTTCTCCCCGTGCGTGTGTAGATTTTCTCCGGGTACTCTGGTTTCCTCCCACATTCCAAAAACATGCATGTTAGGTTAATTGGTGACTCTAAATTGTCCATTGGTATGAATGTGAGTGTGAATGGTTGTTTGTCAATATGTGCCCTGCGATTGACTGGCGACCAGTCCAGGGTGTACCCAGCCTCCCGCACAAAGTCAGCTGAGATAGGCTCCAGCATAATGAGGATAAGCGGTATAGAAAAACCATGAATGAATATTAGAAAACCAGCACTAACAATCTGTGTGACATAGATTATAACTAGGAATGTCCAATTATATCAGCCCAATGATATTGGCCCAATATTGACATAAAATGTAAAATCAGTAAATATCGGTATTAGGTTTTTTCCCTATATTAAAAAACGATTTTCAACAAAGCAAAAAGCTAATTGCTGATGCTGTATCCATGAGCATCACAACAAATATGTGTTTATTCCACAACAGGAGATATGCGATGTTACATACATCAGTATTGGTATTGGTTGATATCGGAATCGGAAATCGAGAGTTAGATAATATATATATCATGTATATCGGATATATCGGCATATCGGATATGGGCAAAAAAGCAATTATCGCATATAACATCCCTAATTATAACACTAAACATTAAAAAAAATATCGGTAATAAGTATTACAAAATCATTTTAATATAATATCAATAAAAACATTTAAAAGCATAGCCTGCAAATCTCACAAAAAATTTTGTTGTGTGATTTCTTCAAAATATAAATGAATATAATCATGAAATCTGATATACAGCATTTCATATTTTTTTCTATATTTTATTTTAATATATTTTAGATAAATCTGAACTGTTATTTCATGTGTTTTTATTACTACTTATTGCAGCTGAGAAAGTGAAATAAACAAATAATTATTTTCTATGAATATATGCATACTTTATTAATTTCATTTAAATATTTTTTTAATATTTCATATTATTTTACTTGTATTTGTTATTTGCTTTTTCAGTGTTCCGTATGCAATTTTCTTCAGCTAACCTAATGAAGTCTATCTACGATATCTAAGTTTATCTACCTACATATCTGAAATATTTTTTTCCTCTATACAGTTAATGATATATACAATTGTTGAAATGCAGTTCTATTAGCATTAATAAAGGTATGAATAATAGCAATATTGGACAGGGAAATTGCCAAGTGTAGCTCAGCTGCTCACCTTAAAGAAACCTTTGCAGCCTTCACATGTGCGGACTCCATAGTGCTGGCATGATGCATTGTCTCCACACACGGCACAGCGGCCTTCGCTCAAACCCGGGTTGTGAATTTTGGCCGACGCCTCCACAAGCCTGCCGCCATGCTCCATGGTCACAGTGGGGCAATGACGTGAAGAAACCTGCTGCTGAGGCGACAGGAAGAAAGTCTCGTCTTGACCATCCTGGTGAGGCACCACTGGTGGAGAGTGCTGCTCCGGTGTGGGGGTGAAGGTAAAAAAGGAGGACTGCTTATCAGCTGAGAGGACTGAACTGTAGGGGCTGAACGTGGACTCCCATGCTGGTGCGCACAGTGTCTGAAAGCCTGTTGCAGGAGGGGAAGCAGTGGTGGCGGTGTACCCCGGACTGCCATAGTAGTCGGAGCCGCATGATGACAGCGTCTCATCAAGGCAACTGAGTGTAAATGAGCCTGGGTAGCAGCCATATACTTGGAGGTCATCCAGCTTGTACGCTTGGTTCAGCATGTGGCAGTCTGAACTCTCAGCTACTGAGACGTGGCTGAATGATACTGTTGATGTGGAAGGCGAGGTGGTAATCTTGCAGGAATAAGCATCAGACTCCCCAATGTAGCCACTTCCCACCAAAGTATTGATGCTGGGTAACAATGATGTCGACAGCTGCTCCTTCTGCCCAGTGATGTCCATCACAGATGTGGCACTGAGGTCAGGGTTTAGCAAGTCGGGGCTGAAGTGGGTGTCATGGGCCAGGGATGCATGCTGTGTTTGCACGCAGGGCATTGCTGCGACACAATGACAACAATTACCACAGCGAAACTAAAGACAGGTTCAGTTATCCTTTACAAATGGTATGTATGCAAAACATGCCATATGTAACCAAACTACCATGCGAGTTACGACTCTGGAGTAGGAGTAGTTTATGTGCTGGGTTCCAGTAGTAAAATTCACTTGAGGTCATTTAACTGAAAATGTTAGGGAAAGTGTGCCTGTAAACTTTGCAATTCAAAGAACAACAACACACAAGCAAGATTGAATATGTACTTTGATGATGACAGTCTACCACGAGAGAGCTCAGTTTAGCCATGCAGCATCTTCGGACTGTGCATGTGTGTCAAGACATTGGCTGTGCAACTAACAAAAGTTTTAATGCAGTCTACAGCAGGGGTGGGCAAAATTTTGGACTCGCGGGCCACAGGGGGTTCAAAAATATGGTAGAGGGGCCATCTACAGTATATAGGTGGTCATCAAACAGAAAAACATACGTGCTCACAGTGCAACAAAACAAAAATACAAAACATATCCACAACAGGTTAACGCGTCACATAATTCAACTATTTGTATTAGGTGGGTGATAAAATACTACTAAGCGCTAAACGTAACACATAACTTAAAACTGCTATTTTAAAATATCCGCAAGGCATGCTGGGTAGTCCAGCGGCAACAATGTGAACTATGAAAAAACAATGCATATCAAATGTATTTTAACATCTCCTTACAACCTCCTAAACGTATTTTGCAGTCAAGCAACAATGTGTCAAACATGGCAAAATGTTGGGAAAAAAGTACCACAAGCTACCCAGCATGCCTTGTGGTGGAAAAATATAGGTGTTTTTTTGGCATGGGTAGTGTGCACAGATAGTTATTTGCATGACCACATGGTCAATGGGTAGGTTACTTTGAGTGTTGTGTTTATGTGTTGTTTGGATCACCTTTTTGTACTAGCTAAAGATTGCGTCTGACTATTTTGGTGATTCAAGCGTGCCGCAATAGCACTGCAAGTCATGCTTTTGATAATAAAGGTTTAAATAAAGAAATTTGAAAATGCCCAGTGGGCCGGACTAAAACACTTGACGGGCCTGATGTGGCCGTGGGCCACAGTTTGCTCACCCCTGGTCTACAGTTTGATCCCATGATAGATTCTGTCCATTTTCTTTCATTCCTATAAGGGATAAGTTGTTATCAAATCTGAGCAAGTTGCTCTGGGAACAGATTGTTTTTGGCCCTCAGTGGATTCAGGAAATCTAAACCTGCTTCTGTGTCCTTTATTATCCCCTTGGATACTTTATTTCCCACCATGCCCTCCCTGTGGCTTCAAGGCATCTTTTAGTCCTCTTTAGAAAGTTTAGCGGCTGGCCCAGTGGAGCCATCACGTATTGTGTTACTGGCTGGTCATGTTCTGAAGAACTCCTTCAGTGGAGGGCAGCCCTCTTTCACAGGGACTAGACCAGGGAGTGTTGCAGATTGTATTACAGGATGTGGGCCCAGTGCCATGTGAAATGGGAAGGGTGGCAAAGCCTGTGTGTGTGTGTGTGTGTGTGTACTAGCACAGGTGTCTGTTTGAATAAGACGTATTTGTGAGGAGAGAAAGTGAAGACATTTCAGTCAGTCCTCACTTCCTCGAAGACGTTTAAACAGTGACTCGACGGTTCAGACCTGTCTTTTCATCTTTACGGTTAGGTTCAATTTCAGAGCAAATGGGTTTGTTAATGCTTGGGGAATTTACTACTAGATGTTTGTACATACTGGATGTTAGATGGAAATAAGAATACTAATACTACTACTACTAATAATAATACAGGTAGTATTTCTATCATTTTGTAAATCTTTTCCTCATCGGCAAAGCAACTATTAAAAGATAGAAGAGGGCCCTTGTGCTCGGGCCCTGATAAGACTTTAACACTGTGCTACACAATATTGATGCAAGCTCACCATCATAATAATTAACTGGATTTCATATTTTGCTGCAGAAAGTTGGCAACAAACACGATTTTAAATGAAACTGTGCATTAACTTGGGAACAACTAATGCAGTTTAAAAATTCTTTTTTTTAAATTTACTTCAGCCCACAAGTTACACATTCCATACTGACCTGAGTCATGTAAATATCCAAATTCTGCTGTTGTTCTTGTATTCCAAGGCGGTGAACTAAACACCTCTGATGCACACACCCACTCAAGCACGCACACGCACACGCAAACACATGTCAGTTCAGATTCACGCGGAAGGCTCCATGGGTTGCTTATTTTATCGCGCTGGGAGGACTACAAGGCGGGACTACGCCTAAAACGGAAAAGAAGGCGGGGGTTATTTCCGGTCAACAGCCAATCAAGTCGCCGTCACCACCAACGTCTTCTGAGTGACGCATTCACGGAATTCCAATGACGCAAACGCCCATGCGTCGCACGCGCTAAATATAGCCCACTAACCACGGCGGCGCTCACATGGGACTATTACTGGACGACTAGACAGTAAAAATAGCAGCTGTTTGCCAAAGAAACTCAAGATCCTGACATGAATGATATGCACTGTACACATTTATGCAAACCACCTTTACCCACTTTCAGCCAAACATTTTAAACACAAAAAAGCCCGACTTCTGTTGAGAGTTTTTATATGAATTTATTTAATTATAGTGTCAAATTAATAGTCTATAATAACCGTTTTGCAAGTTTATAGATGTTGAATAAAAGTGTCTAAATGTATCATATATCTGTCATATCTTTTATGAATAATAAAAGTGGAATTGCAAGTGAGACACAATCGGATTGGTTCATATTTAGAAACATGTTTTCTTGCAGAAAATAATAAAAAATAGAGATTAATCTGTTTCAGAGTCAAACTGTCACCATTCTCAAAACTTGTAACAGTACAGATAATGTTTTAAATAACATTTTTAACCGTTTCTTAGAAGCAATAGAGTTGTAAGGAGAAGTTAACCAATGTATACTCTAATAATGAACTAAAAAAATATATCCTTTGAGGACAAGTCTTTAAGGATGTCTCTTGAAAGCGAGGTGTGCCACTTTTCAACGTTCTTAACTGTCACTTTACCAAGAACTTTAAGAACTTTAAGAACTTTTTTAACTTTAAAAAGAAGTTAAGCATATTAAGACAATAAATAGTGCACCATGAACTCTGACGGAATGTAAAAGTCACATATGTGTGACAAACTGATAAGCCTACACAGCTGATTTTGCAGTGCCAACATGTTGTAAGCCATATTGTACTGAGCAGCAAAGACAGAGACATATGTACCCCTTTCCTTGGTCACAATAAGTTCCCCCTAGGGTCACATTTCCCTAATTGTTATCCTTAGAAAAACCATAGACCACTAAAACAGGTAAAAGGGGGTCAGCACAACACAGACATTGATGCTATTAAACTTCCTACAAGCCAGAGTACCATTAAGATGATTTCAGGCTTTTTCTATTTTCTTGCTTTAATTCTGTTTCACACCAGCACAATATAAAAACCTCCATATAGAATACTTGCTATTTAGGACATGAGAGACACAACAGTATTGTTGCCATTGAGACATTTGCATAATGGGCGGCACAGTCACAGCTGTAAATTTCTGTTTGTCAGCAACCATTGAAGTGTCGGCTAATACCCCTCATGTCATAACTTATCAGCCACAAGCCAGCTAATTCAAACCACACATAAACCCTCTCAGGGGACGAGTGATCCGGTTTCTCTTTAGAGTGCAAGGGATCATTCCAGGTGACAGGAAATCAGGCTTTACTTGGGATCAGATGAATCAAGTAGGGTTAGTAAGTAATGGTTAAAAAAATTAGTAAAATGCTGCATAATAAAGTTCATCATGTAATCACAGTTCAGATGCTTATATCCCCCCAAACCTTTGTTGCAGTTGGACTAGAATTATTTCCAAACACTTCCCATTACTGCCTTGTAGACTTAGCTTGCCCATTCTTGTTCTACCATCTGTGTTCATCAATACCAGGGTAATATATACCAACATGATGAGATTGATGTTTTTTAGTTCTCTTCTATGTTTATTTTTACAAACGTGTGTTTTTTTATTGTGATGTTCAAATATATTGAACATATTTATATAAATGATATACTGCTTACAAACTCCAAGATCCAATAGTACATGATGTAATAATACTTTTACTGGTACTTACTTTTCAGTATTGACTGTATTTTGTTCAAACGTTGGTATGTAATTAAAAAAGGGAATAATTGCACATTAAAATTTAGAGGACACATTTTAATCAGAGTATAGTAACCTATCAGTCTAACCTCTGGGATATTTATCTGGTCAGTAAAGTAGCAGAGGGGGTTGATAATCAGTTGCAGCTGCTTTGTTGTTAATGAAATCAACAACAGGTGCATCAGAGGGGCAACGAGACAGACCCCAAAACAGGAATGCTTTTCCAGGTTGACTCCTCTCTTTTGGCTGATTTTTTACTGACTGACTTTTTACTGCTATAGTTTTTCATTTGGTTTGAATCAACATCTCCGTTGATAGCATGGTGCGGTACCTGGACGCTGCAAAGGTTGCACAAGTAGTCCAACTCCTCCAGGATGGCATATCAATACCTACTGTTGCAAGTGTTTGCTGTGTTTTCCAGCACAGTCTCAAGAACATGGAGGCGATTCCAGGAGACAGGTAGTTACTCCAGAAGAGCTGGACAGGGCCGTAGAAGGTCCTTAAACCCTCAGCAGGATTGGTATCTGCTCCTTTGTGCAAGGAGGAACAGGATGAGCACTGCCAGTACCCTACAAAATGACCTCCAGCAGGCCACTGGTGTGAATGTTTCTGACCAAACCTCCAGCAGGCAACTGGTGTGAATTTTTCCAACCAAACAATCAGAAACATCTCCATGAGAGTGGGCTGAGAGCCCAACGTCCTGTAGTCGGCCCTGTGCTCACTGCCTAGCACCATAAAGCTGGATTAGCATTTGCCATAGACCACCAGAATTTGCAACTACGCCACTGGTGCCCTGTGCTCTTCACCAATGAGAGAAAGTTCAACATGAGCACATGCGACAGACATGAAAGGGTCTGGAGATGCCATGGAGAACGTTATGCTGCCTGCAACATCATTCAGCATGACCGGTTTGGTGGTGGGTCAGTGATGGTCTGGGGAGACATATCACTGGAAGGACGCACAGACCTCTGCAGGTTAGGTAATGGAACCCTGACTGCTATCCGGTAACAGGATGAAAACCTTGGAGCCATTGTCAGAACCTACGCTGGTGCAGTGGGGCCTCGGTTCCTCCTGGTCCACAACAATGCCCAACCTCATGTGGCTAGAGTATGCAGGCATTTCCTGGAGGATGAAGGAATTATTACCATTGTCTGACCCACACGTTCACCTGACCTAAACCCAATAGAACACCTCTGGGACATTATGTTTAGGTCCATCCGGCCCGCCTGGTTGCTCCTCAGACTGTACAGGAGCTTAGTGACGCCGTGGTCCAGATCTGGGATGAGATCCCCCAGGACACCGTTCGTGGACTCATTAGGAGGATGCCCCGACGTTGTCAGGCATGCGTACAAGCGCGTAGGGGCCACACAAACTACTGAGAATCATTTAGAGTTGCTCCAATTGACATTTTGGCAATAGTCTTCTGCATCATTTTTTCATTTTTGGGGTGTCTTTGATTTCCCCCCTCCGTAGGGTGATCGTTTTAATTTCCATCAAATTATGTGGCATCATTTTGTTACTAATACATCACCTACTTATTATCAGGAAAGATATTTAAGATCATTTTTTCCCCCGTTTAGATTGGATGTCGACCATTCCAGGGTGTGCCCCACCTCTCGAATATTAGGGTTTATATATAAGGTTGCAGGGTATATAGCGTTTTTTCTACCCATAAAAAAAGAAGAGTCTGAGGACACGTACGTGGACAGTTCTATCACCATGGCTGAGGTAATTGGGGTAGTTAAAACACTCCTCAATGGCAAGGCTGCAGGGGTAGACAAGTTTCGCCCTGAATTCCTCAAGGCTCTGGATGTTGGGGGACTGTCTTGGTTGACACGCCTCTACAACACTGCATGGGGTAGGGAACAGTACCTCAGGACTGGCAGACCGGGTGGTGGTCCACATTTTTAAAAAGGGTGACCGGAGGGTGTGTTCCAACTATAGGTGTATCACACTCCTCAGCCTTCCTGGGAAAGTCTACTCCAGGGTGCTGGAGAGAAGGGTACAACTGTTAGTCGAACCTCGGTTACAGGAGTTGTAATGTGGTTTTCGTCCCGGTGGCGGAACACTGGACCAACACTACACTCTTTGCAAGGGTACTGGAGGGTATGTGGGTGTTTGCCCAACCGGTCTACATGTGCTTTGTAGACTTGGAAAAGGCATTCGACCGTGTCCCTCGTGGTGTCCTTTGGGGGGTGCTCCAGGAGTACGGGATTGGCTCAGCACCTCCAAATCCAAGGCCATGGTTCTCAATTGGAAACGGGTGGACTGTACCCTCCGGGGTAGGAGTGAGGTCTTGCCTCAGGTGGAGGAGTTTAAGTATCTCGGGGTCTTGTTCACGAGTGAGGGACGGTTGAAGCGAGAGGTCGACAGACGGATCGGTGCAGCATCCTCAGTAATGAGGTCGCTGTACCGGACCGTCGTGGTGAAGCAAGAGCTGAGCTCTGTTTACCGATCAATCTACGTTCCCACCCTCACCCTCATGAGTTATAGGTCATGACCGAAACAACAAGATTGCGGATACAAGCGGCGGATATGAGTTTCCTCCGTAGGGTGGCTGGACTCACCATTAGGGTGAGGAGCTCGGCCATCCGGGAGGAGCTCAGAGTAGAGCCGCTGCTCCTTCACATCGAGAAGAGCCAGTTGAGGTGGCTCAGGCATCTTGTCCGGATGCCTCCCGAGCGCCTACCTGGTGATGTGCTTCTGGCATGCCCAGCCGGGAGAAGGCCCTGGGAAAGACCTAGGACATGCTGGAGGGACTATGTCTCACAGCTGGCCCGGGAACGCCTTGGTGTCCTCCCGGTGGAGCTGGAAAGGGGTCGCCGGAGACCGGGAAGTCTGGACTTCCCTACTGAAACTGCTGCCCCCGCGACCCGGACCCGGATAAGCGGAAGAAAATGGAATGGAATGAATCATAAAAAAATATAAAATCCTATATGTGTATAAATTAGGGGTGTAACAGTTCACATGAATGTATTGAACCGTTTCGGTTTTGCATGTTCGGAATGGTCCAATTGCATATTGTTTCGGTTATATTTTACGCTGTTTTTCTTATTAATTACCAGAGTGATCTAAGTGCTCCGCACAGAAAAAAAGTCCTGGCCGTGTTTCCGCTTGAACGCCTCTAAGTGTGGGACACTACTGACTGAGCGGGAGGAATGTTAGTAGCTCAATCATAGCAAATGCCAGTGAGAAGGATGAGCTGGAAGACCCTACCATCTCATTCTCCTGTTTGGGAACATTATGGCTTCCCTGTTAAAATTACGGATGGACAAAGCAACTGGATAAATCCGAAGTGTGTGTCGACATTGCTCCACAGAGATTGAGTTCGCTGTAGGAAACACGTCTAACATGTTAGCGCACTTAAAATGGTATCATCTGGTAGTCAATGTTACAAGAAAGAAAAGCATCTTAGTGCACACACCCAATAGCTTCAGCTGCTAGTGAGTGAAGATATTGTCACTGCACCCACTGTACACTGTGCTTTCTGCACAAAATGTGGGTAAGTTATTTTTCTGAGTCAAAAACTTGGAAGTTATATTTGTCATATTCAGACTGTTTCTGCTAAGTGTTCAAAGATTACAGTGTTAACTTATTAATTTATGAAGTTATACATATTTTAAAAAATTAAAATTCAACAATTTCTTTTATTATTCCATTTTTTAAAATTCTATTATTGTATTATTTTACCGGAGGCAGGGCACGATGGCGAGCGACTGGTGGCCGGGCCTGCACCCATGGGGCCTGGTCGGGCACAGCCCGAAAAGGTAACGTGGGTCCCCCCTCCCATGAGCTAACAAATCGTGGGAGGGGCCAAAGGGGTCGGGTGCAAAGAGAGCTGGGTGGCGGCCGGAGGCAGAGGCCTTGGCGGTCCGATCCTCGGCTACAGAAGCTAGTTGTCGGTACGTGGAATGTCGCCTCTTTGGCAGGGAAGGAGCCTGAGCTAGTGCGTGAGTTGGAGAAATTCCGGCTAGATATAGTCGGACTCACCTCAACGCACGGCAAGGGCTCTGGAACCAGTCCTCTCGAGAGGGGCTGGACTTTATTCCACTCTGGTGTTGCCAGAGGATGACGGTCAGACCTGGCAGACCCAAACGCATTGTGAGGGTCTGCTGGGAACGCCTGGCAGAGTCCCCTGTCAGAAGGTGTTTTATCCCACCTGCGGGAGAGCTTTGACCATGTTCCGAGGGAGGCAGCGGACATTGAATAAGAGTGGGCGATGTTTTGTGCCTCCATTGTCGATGCGGCTAATCGGAGATGTGGCCCTAAGGTGGTCGGGCACTAACGTGGCGGTAATCCCAGAACCCGTTGGTGGACACCAGTGGTGAGGGATGCCGTCAAGATGAAGAAAGAGTCCTATCAGGCTGTTTTGGCACATGGGACTCTGGAGGCAGTTGACAGGTACCGGAAGGCCAAGCGGTCTGCAGCTCTGGTGGTCGCTCATGGGAGGAGTTCGGAGAGGCCATGGAAAACGATTTCCAGATGACTTTAAAGAGATTTTGGACCACCATCCGCCGTCTCCAGCGGGGGAAGCAGTGCACAGTCAACACCGTGTATGGTGGGGACGGTGTGCTGCTGAATTTGACTCGAGATGTTGTGGACCGGTAGAGGGAATACTTTGAAGACCTCCTCAATCCCACCAACACGCCTTCCAACATGGAAGCAGTGCCTGGGGACTCTGAGTCGGGTTCGCCTATCTCTGGGGCTGTGGTCACCGAGGTGGTCAAAAAGCTCCTTGATGGCAAGGCCCCGGGGGTGGATGAGATCCGCCCGGAGTTCCTTAAGGCCCTGGATGCTGTGGGCGTGTCTTGGTTGACACAACTCTGCAGCATTGCGCAGACGTCGTGGTCGATGCCCTTGGACTGGCAGACCGGGGTGGTGGTCCCGCTTTTCAAAAAGGGGGACAGGAGGGTGTGTTTTAACTATCGTGGGATCACACTCCTCAGCCTTCCCAGTAAGGTCTATTCAGGGGTTCTGGAGAGGAGGATCCGCCGGATAGTCGAATCTCGGATTCAGGAGGAGCAGTGTGGTTTTTGTCCTGGTCGTGGAACTGTGGACCAACTCTATACTCTCGGCAGGGTCCTTGAGGGTGCATGGGAGTTTGCCCAACCAGTCTACATGTGTTTTGTGGACTTGGAGAAGGCATTCGACCATATTCCTCAGGGAGTATTGTGGGGAGTGCTCCGGGAATATGGGGTATCGGACCACCTAATCCAGGCGGTTCGTTCCCTGTATGAACGGTGTCAAAGATTGGTTGGCATTGCCAACAATAAGTCGGACCCGTTTCCAGTGAGGGTTGGACTCCGCCAGGGCTGCCCTTTGTCACCGATTCTGTTCACTACTTTCCTGGACAGAATTTCAATGCGGAGCCAGGGCGTTGAAGGGTTTCAGTTTGGTGGTCGCAGGATTTGATCTCTGCTTTTTGCAGATGATGTGGTCCTGTTGGCTTCATCGAGCAGTGACCTTCAACTCTCACTGGATCGGTTCGCAGCTGAGTGTGAAGCGGCTGGAATGAGAATCAGCACCTCCGGGTCCGAGTCCATGGTTCTCGCCCGGGAAAGGGTGGAGTGCCATCTCCGGGTCGGGGATGAGGTCCTGCCTCAAGTGGAGGAATTTAAGTACCTCGGGGTCTTTTTCACGAGTGATGGAAGGATGGAACGCGAGATGGACAGGCGGATTGGTGCGGCGATCTGTCGTGGTGAAAAGAGAGCTGAGCCAAAAGGCAAAGCTCTCGATTTACCGGTCGATCTACGTTCCTACCTTCACCTATGGTCATGAGCTTTGGGTAGTGACCGAAAGGACAAGATCGCGGGTACAAGCGGCCCAAAATGAGTTTTCTCCGCAGGGTGGCTGGTCTCTCCCTTAGAGATAGGGTGAGAAGCAGAGACTCGGAGTAGAACCACTGCTCCTCCGCATTGAAAGGAGCCAGATGAGGTGGCTCGGGCATCTGGTTAGGATGCCTCCCAAACGCCTTCCTGGGGAGGTATTCAGGGCACGTCCAACCGGTAGGAGGCCTCGGGGAAGACCCAGGACAAGTTGGAGAGACCTGGTTTCTCAGCTGGCCTGGGAACGCCTCGGAATCCGCTGGGAAGAGCTAGCCGAAGTGGCCAGGGAGAGGGACCTTGCTTGGGTTGCTGCCCCCGCGACCCGACCTCGGATAAGCGGATGAAAATGGATGGATGGATGGATGTTTTTTTTTTAAGTTCTGCCTTTTTTGTACCGAAAATTAACCGAACTGAGCACTTCCAGAAACTGAACCGAACCGAAATTACATTTTAGTGTACCGTTACATCCCTAATATGAATATATAAATATCTATAAATAATACATACTGTATATACAGTAAGTGGCGTCTCGCACCCTTAAAACAGCTTGTTTAAGGATTCTTAATTGCTTGTTAGTGGTCATTCTTTCCATGGAATAAGACCATCTTTGGCGGAGATGTCAGAACATAGTGTCAGGACACAAACCACCTATTTGGTTGGCCTCCTTCACACACCTTTCAAACTAGCGGTCCTCCCTAGAATACAGAAGTCCAGAACTTGGACATCACTGTCCTCATAAGGAATGTCCCTTCTTTTTGCATCTGAAAAGTTTGT
This sequence comes from Oostethus manadensis, assembly GCA_024372805.1. NCBI lineage: Eukaryota > Metazoa > Chordata > Actinopteri > Syngnathiformes > Syngnathidae > Oostethus > Oostethus manadensis. Next base: position 3,243,705 of record QODF01000029.1, read on the forward strand.
TACCTCAATTCAATCTTTGTGGAAGTGTGTTGATACAAACACTTGTCATTTTCCTAAAATCTTTATCTCCACTCAACATCTCACACCATAAACATTCATCTATGTGAGGATGGTATTATTTTGACATAGTTTTAGTTTACTAAGGCCTGGTGCATACTACATGTCTTATGATGTCTGCACCCTGGGTTTAAACCTCCCACACAAGTTCCACTTTCCCTCCCTCACTTATTTGGGATTAATCCTCCTGCATGCTACTTTTTGTCACTAATTCAGGATTAATCCCCCTTTCCCACCCATGCATACTGCAATGCCTCCAGGATAGATAAGCGTTTAGAAATTCAATAAGGAGGCCACATGCAAATACTCACAGTGTAAGTACCAGTAAATAAGGCTACAGCATAATTTTTTTAAAAAGAGAGACAGAGATCATATTAAACATTTTTAAAACAGATTTCTATATATTCTATATAAAATATATTTCCCTTCTCAATCACATTGACATACTATTCGTACAGTAAGCAGAGTCTGAAGACACGTACGTGGACAGTTCTATCAGCGTGCCTGAGGTAATTGGGGTAGTTAAAACACTCCCCAATGGCAAGGCTCCGGGGGTAGACGAGTTTCGTCCTGAATTCCTCAAAGCTCTGGATGTTGTGGGACTGTCTTGGTTGACACGCCTCTACAACATTGCATGGAAGTCGGGAACAGTACCTCTGGACTGGCAGAACATGGTTCTCAGTCGGAAACGGGTGGACTGTACCCTCTGAGTTGGGAGTGAAGTTTTGCCTCAGGTGGAGGAGTTCAACTATCTCAGGGTCTTGTTCACGAGTGAGCCCGAAGACAAAGCCCTCTGTTTACCGATCGATCTACGTTCCCACCCTCACCTATGGTCATGAGTTATGGGTCATGACCGAAAGAACGAGATCGCGGATACAAGCGGCGGAAATGAGTTTCCTCCGTGGGATGGCTGGACTCATCCTAAGAGATAGGGTGAGGAGCTCGGCCACCCGGGAGGAGCTCAGAGTAGAGCCGCTGCTCCTTCACATCAAGAGGAGCCAGTTGAGGTTGCTCGGGCATCCCGTTCGGATGCCTCCCGGGTACCTCCCTGGTGAGGTGTTTTGGGCATGCCCAGCTGGGAGAAGGCCCCGGGAAAGTCCTAGGACACACTGGAGGGACTATGTCTCACAGCTGGCCTGGGAACGCCTTGGTGTCCACCCGGTGGAGCTGGAAGAGGTCGCCGGAAACTGAGAAGTCTGGACTTCCCTACTGAGACTGCTGCCCCGCGACCTGGACCCGGATAAGCGGAAGAAAAGGGAATGGAATGGAATGGATTTCTATATACTCGTACGTACTGTAAAATCATCTCTGGTATACAGTATAATGAGGCTTACTGTCACAACTACGTTGAAATAGGTGCATTTCCCGGCATTTGATATCAAACTAAAACCAGCAACTGCAATGCATTGTCTGGTCCACTGCTGCATATTAATTGTAGGTTTCATCTTCATTGAGTATTACATCACTAAGATGGCCAACATTACACTATGCATATCAATAGGATGCAATAATTCCAAGTTATGTCGAAAGGCTGATCTAAATTCAGATGCATTCAATTAACGTCATTTTAAATGTTTGTCCTCACTCCTATTAACATTTAAATTACTGAAATAAATAGATGTATACGAAACAGTGAGCACATTAAAATGTATTAGGCCAGCATCCAACGTAAATACTCTATTTAACCATACAACCGCAAAATGTGATTTCCTTTTTTCTAAGCTACAAGGAAAACCGGTGGCATCCATTTAAAAACTGGTAGTGCATGCATTCCTTACTGGCAACACTTGAATGTGCGGAATATCAGACAGATAATTCCGTTTAATTCTAAAATCCAATCAAAACACACAGCAACAAAGAACACACTGTATTTCCATTGTACTTTGATGTAATGTTATTGGGAGTCTTTCAGTGGGGGGGAAATGCTGTTCTACTTGTGAAAGAGGCTGGATGACTTTGCTGGAGGCCCCATTAACATGCAAGCTTGATTCTTGTGCGTAATGTTGATCTGGAATGAATGAAGACACAGCGGGTGAGTGACACACTATGTTATACTATGTTACAGTAAATATTATCTCATGATATAATTCCATATGAACTGGCGAATAATTCAGCAAAAGGACATGACGTTTTAGAGAGACTTCATCGTTTCTTGAAGGGGTTGTGTTGTTTTTAATGAGGTGGATCGCCCTCTGCTGGTTAATAAATTGAATGCAGATTTAAGGCAATCCATCGATGGTTTGGGATTCATTTTTCACACTTAATTCCTTGTCCAGATCAGGCGTGTCCAAACATTTCCCGCCACGGGCCGCACATAGATATAAAAAGGAGTAATTTATATTTTAACAAAAACTGTATATTATTAGTATGAAATTCTGTCTTTGCTCTTTTAGTCCATTTTTTTTAACATATTCCAAATATGTCAACTTTCTTAAATAATCTTGGTAAATTCTGTTTTTGTAATATTATGAATTTATTCCTATAATATTTTGAATTTATTCCCATAATATCATAACTTTATTTTGTTTTGTTTCATATTATTACGACCTTTAAAAAATAAGGAACACTTGGTTAGCATAGACTACTAACATGGCTTTTTCTCATTTATTTTTTTTCTCATTACAATACAATTTTTTGTCTCTTAATATTTTGACTTTAGACTCGCAACTGTTTTAACTTTGTGCTGGGTGCTTTTTGTCTTGTATTTATGACTTTATTTCCACAATATTTTGACTTTATTCTTGTAACATTATAAACTTTTCCACAACCTAATTACAATAATAGTTTTTTTCACAATATCCAAACAATATATATACATATGTATATGTCTTTCCGCAATATTTAAACTTGATGCTACCACAATATTATTATTTTTCCTCATAACATTTTGTCATTTGATTGCAGCTTTTCTTTGTTATTATTATAATAAGTGGCCAAACCTGCCTGTCAAAGCCTGATCCCGTCAGATCTCAGAAGCTAAGCAGGGCAGGGCCTGGTCAGTACTCGGATGGGAGACCTCAGAGAAACACCAGCTGTCACAGTGGGAGGAAATAAACTTTCCTTGTGCCCTTAGGCAAGGCACTTCACCCACATTGCCTAGTATGAAATTGGTGTGTGTGTGTGAGTGTCGGTGGTGGTCGGAGGGTTTGATGGCGCACACTGGCAGCCTCGCTTTCCGTCGGTCTGCCCCAAGGCAGCTGTGGCTACATAGTGGCTTACCATCACCAAGTGCGGTGTGAATGAATAATGATGACCTCGATGTAAGCGCTTTGAGAGTCTTTGATAAAGCGCATAACAAGTGTAATTCATTAAGTGTGGGAAAGGCCAAAACAAAAATCAAATGGTCCACTTGCCACAGTTTGGACACCCTTGGTCTAGCTGTACTGATTTTACACATTTTATAATTAGACAGAGAGACACCTACTATAGAGTATAAAACTTACTGTACACGGAGACTGCATCCAAGGCTCACCATCAATTTGCATTGGCAAGGATTTGAATGTCCTTTATGGAGGGAGGGAGAGTGATATGCTGCATTTAATGATGCTGTTTTTGAACATCCCTAGCACAAAGTTTGTGTTAAGTTCTAAGCAACAGATACATTGTGTTTTGGTGGAGGTAAAAACACTACCTGATTGTAATTTGGGAAGTGTGTGCCAGTCTGTGCCCAGCGCTCTTCAGTCCAGTGTAGATCTGACCCATTTCCATCACCCCTTCCAGACCTACCACCTCCAGACGCTTATCAGCCATGTCTGTGGAGAAATCATGTTCAGAAGCCTCCTGGACTGACCTACAAGCGTGCAACAACTGAGAAAAGAATACCCCCCACCTTGGGGTGTTGTTTTAAGAATCTCTGAATCAGTGATGACATCATGGTTCGCCACACCTGGTGGACCATCAAGCTTCTTGGATTCACCCCACAGGTTGGTGCCGCCATACATGCTGGGTATATTGATGACAGCAATGCCCGCTAGAGATACGCTGCTCAGATCCAAACATCTCCCACTGCACTGTTGTTACGGGTTCAACAAAGAATTGTGATTACCCATGGAAAGTTTTCTCCGCAAAAAGGTCAAAGAAATGTTCACCTCAACTGTGAGACAGTCTGCAAGCTTCTTGAAAGAGGAGTTGATGGTCTCCGATGTAGCAAACTCCAAATACCAAAGCTTGTTTTTCATTCTTAAGAGCATCAGAGGGAAACAAATACATTTCACAATGAAATGAAAAAATGTGTTATGACGCTACTGAGTGCATATTTGTGGCGTACACCCTCTTTGAAAAACAACTCCAGGCTCATACTGATGAATGGTGTATCTGTATTCATTAGTGCTTTTAATTGGATTTTACACACTACATAATAAATAAGATAAATTAGATCACTATAATGTACATATGTTTTACTGATGTGTTGAAAATATTTCTCATTGGCTAGCTAGGGTGCTACTAATACTATTTACATCCATTCTCATCTACAGTCATGGTGAGCTAATGAGCATGTGCCGTTTACCCGGCAGCCCAGGATCTTACATTATCAAACAAACTATCTTGAGCTGTCTTACAATGATACATGTCTTTACAATCGATTAATCTAAGGATTTATGGCTGATCCTTATTGATCCAGGAGGTTGCTACCAATCTGGCCGCATCGGTTTATCATCCCCATTTCTTCTCTGTGTGTAAACTAACGACATCAGCTCCAGCAAAGAAGGAATTTTGAAAAATGCAGATGATATACCCGCGACCGTAATGAGGATAAGCGGCATAGAAGATGATTGAATGAATGAATGAAGAATATGACTTTGTTGGCAGACAGTGAATCACTGTCTGACTGCCATCAGGCAGTCAATAACTTCATGACTACTTTTGATGAACGCTTTCTAGTGATAAATGTCACCAAAACCAAAGTGCTATGCTGTGGGGCCACAGGCATGGTGGTTCCACAACAGTCTTTTGACTTTTTAAGCCCCTCTGCATCAATGGTCAGTGGGTGTAGCAGGTAAAGACTTTTAAATATTAGGGAAATAATACTAACACCAATGACACCACTCTCTAGAATAATAAAAACAGGCCAGTAAAATAAATGGACCAACCACACACCCCACCCCCCCGCCACAAACTCTACCGACAGATCTTTATACTCAAGCAGTTAACAGGAAAGCCATTGCTATCACTGAAGACCCCATACACTCCCTGCACCAATCATTCCAGCTGTTGGGTTATAGTCACACGTGCCCGAAAAAAAAAAATCCATCCATCCATTTTCTATTTCACTTGCTTCGGGGGGTATGCAGGAGCCTATCACAGCTGACTTAGGGCAAAAGGTGGGGTGCAGCCTGGACTGGTTGGCAGCCAATCAAAGGGCAGACAACAATTCACACTCCTATTCATACCGATGGACAATTTAGAGACTTCCAATGAACCTAACAGGGAGGAATCCGGAGTACCCGGAGAAAACCCACACATGGGAAAAACATGCAAACTCCACACAGAAATGCCCAAACAGATTAGATCCCAGATCTTCCAGATCTCCAGACTAACTTGCTCAATCAATCAAAACTGAGTGTTATTATATTTGCAAAGGCAGATTATTTTATACATATTATACCAATGGTTTTTTTGTGTTCCTTACCTGCTGTTGAACCTCTGAGGGTATTTCTCTCTCATGGAATGGAAACGATGAGCAATAGAAGCATCCTGCTCAGAAAAACAAATTCAGGTGGCAGTGAATGTATGTGTGTGTCATACAGCCAATAATTGAGCCCATGCAACTCACCACTCCTACTGAGAAATAGTTGTTGATGATCTGGTTGGGCACCGGGTCTACAGTTTGATTTGGATCATTTGCGATCACCTCAATCTTCCAGCGGTCCATGTGGATCAGTTGACTTTTCTCAATGTCCTTGAGAATCTCTCTCAAGTCAGACCCATCATAGCCTTACAACAGGGAAATGGGAAAATGCATCACATTTAAGATTGTCTGAAAGGGTGTCTGATTGTTTGCATGTGATTTTCATGCTCCCACCTCCTCCCCAGCGCAGACAGCGAGCCAAGTCATTTCCAGTGCCCAAGGGCAGGATAGCCACTTGAGGGTGCACCTGGAGATTAGCTTTGTCTGGAAACACAGATGCAGCATTTAGCACCACATATATTGACCCTAAATTTTCTGCAGTACCTATGGCATCCAGGAGCCACCCGACTGTGCCGTCTCCTCCACATACCAAGATCCTGTAGTCGCGCAGATTACGAAATAAATGTAGCCTAAAATAAAACAAGTGCTTGTTCAGAGAGAATAAAATGCACAACCTGAAATCAATAATGCATGCTAAAACGACAATTACCCCGGGGCGGGGCCTCCATTTGATAGGTTGTAGACTTGACGTGGGTTCAGCAGGTACTGAAACATGCTGAGCACTCTGTAGAGGAAACACAGACATAGACTAGATGACTATGCAAAAGGCTGTTTTGAGAGGTATTTTGCATCCACAATAGCGCAACATGACTTCAATATTTAGGTTTATTTATTTCAGTAGGCCTCTCCTGCAAACAGCAGAGTATAATATTTAACATCTTTCTCTGTAATATGTGTAGAAAATGTGGCCCGTAAGAGTATATTTCATAGCAAAACTCAACTTTCACCCTGCTTTCCTCCACTTTTTGGGTTCACAAACACCAGCAGTGGGTGAGCGTCAGGAACTGCAACAACCTAAGGGAAGATAAGTTGTTCATCATATATGGACTCATAACATGTGTACATGTTCAGTTTCATTTATTTTCTCTTATTTATCCTTTATTATTTGTAATTAAATCAACCAAAAGAAAAACTGCAACTGTCAAATATACCTGCAAAATGTGGCCTTCAGGAGTTATGTTCAACAGGCTGGTGTCTTGGTCCTTGATAAAAAACAAAACAATTCAAACAATAACTTCAAACATGGAAGATATACATAAATAGTTAAGAGCAAAATTAAGGAATAAGCAGACACAAAAAGCAGCAGAACGTATTGTTTACCTTGGAGTCAGTATATATGGCCCATGGAGGGAGTAAATGATCTTTGAGTGGTCCGCAGTTGCAGGTTGACAATGGAGAGAAGATGCAGTCATCATGGCGCTTAAAAGGCAAACAAAACATTGTACAAAACATTGTGTCAACAGTGTTTCCCTGTGTAATTCTTTATTTATGTTGTTCTCACTATTTCTTGACACCACACACAACGCCGTCCGGCTAAAGTTTTAATCTTCATTTGGCAAACTCGACACTTGGAGGAGCTGCGGTCAGTTCGGACCCAGTGGTGAGACGGTACCTGAAGAAAAAAGTTGAAAAGGGGTAAAGGTTGAAGAGCAGGTCTGATGACATCGATACCATGAGTCATATTATTAGGGGTAAACCCCGAAACATTGAATGCAAGTAAGAGAAATCTAGCATCACCATGAAGTGTTCTGGTGTCCACATTTTCAGAAAACTAAGGTCGGACGTCTCCTTCCACTATTATTTTCATTTTGTATTTAATGCTGGGCTTTGTCATATCCTATTTCATATCTTATTTCATCAAATGGTTGGCATGAATTAAGTCAATAAAGTCAGCCAAAGAAGTCCTACATTCATGTTAGTCAATGATCTTCTATATGACAGGAGTGCTCTGTGTCTTTTGAAAGTTATGTGTCTGTTGAAAGCTTTCAACTTAACTGGTCAGCCAGTTTGATGTAATTTAAGCGCCAGATGGGGCCGCAAGCTGCCAGTTTAATATTGTTGACCTATAGTCATTGATTTGATTCATTTCTTGAACAAGAAATATAATGCTCAAAATAAGAAGGACAAATCTCCTGGCAATTGTTTGAAACAGAATTGAATTTCACATTAATTTCACAGGGGCCGCAATGTGGGCAAGTGGGTAGCACAATGGCCTCACAGTCAGGAGGTTCAGGGTTCAAATCTCCGTTAGGAATCTCATTGTGAAGTTTGCGTGCGTGCGTGGGTTTTCTCCTGTGAATATTTGTTTGTCTGCCATGCGATTGACTGGCAACCAGTCCAGGGTGTACCCCGCCTCTTGCCCAAAGCCAGCTGGGATAGGCTCCAGCATACCCGCGACCCTAATGAGGATAAGCGGCATAGAAAATGAATGAATTAATTTAATCAAATTCCGAAATGTCTTAGTATATGTCTCAACGTGTAGGTACATCTTTGCAAATGATTAAGTACAGGTAGCTACAGTTAGCACAGTTAACCTACATTTGGCACAATTTCCAATGGAACAGATCTTGTTGATCTAAACTGATTGTCAGCTCTAATGTTGTTCTCTTCAAAACAAGTTGGTACCATTTCATTATATAAGTCATCACTTGCAGTCTGTAAGTGATATACTGTAATGCCATACCATACCACATATCAGGGATTCATACAGTACCATATATGGTACCATAAATACCATATATTTACCAGAGGGAGGGTGAAGACAGTGACAAGGAAAGAAGTGAAAGCTGTGAAGCTCCAGCATTACAGTATTTACAGCACAGTAGGCATAACTTCGTTTTTTTTTTTTGTGTACATATTATATCATACTAAACACATGTTCTTTACATTACTCCGATGTATTGAAGTTACTTCATGTTTGTGAATAAAAATAGTTAGAATTTCTCTGGCAGTATGAGTGCAATGAGCTTTTGCAGGTGAGCTATGGTGTTGTGCTGAACTGTAAGACTGTTTGGCCAGTTGATTTGAAGGTTTTGAGAATGTTTGAATTTTTGTTTCAAGAAATGAGCCAAACCACTGAATAAATACAGTAGTTTGCCATAATTCATAACTGTGGAAAAACAGAATGATGATGAATTAATCTGCGTCAGAGTGGGCAGTCTTCTCACCCTAAGTTGTTTTTTAGCTTTGACAAAGGTCGTCGCACAGGGCTCAGGATTCTTGTTGGAACACTGACTATGGACAGTATACTTGCAACCTGAGGGCAAAGAAAATGAGAAATTTAATAAAAACAGTGCAAGAGACACTAGCAAGCTATCTATTGCAGGGGTGTAAACATTTTTTTCAAGGGCCACATACAAAAAAGTAAAGGTCAGTGTTGACAAAGTCTGTTCTATACTGTTGCAAATTGCTTTTTTAAAGTTGTTTTATTTGTCATTTAATTACAAAATTTTCTTGAACATCGAGTATTTGTATGTTTTTTGTAACATTTTTCACTGTGGCCTTAATCAATAAAGCCTCATGAACTGCATTGGATTTGTGTGGTTTCCCCCGAGTGGTGACTGTGTGACCTTACAGCTACAGCAGAGTCCCTGCTTCCTGAGTCCAAGGAGCATGCTCTGACAAACACAACAGTAGGCTGGTTTTTTAAAATTCTTCAGTCTCCACATATGCTGTCCATCCTTCTCTGGCACCTTTGAGTGTGGAGACAACATAAGGAATGGATGCCGTAGGGTGAAAGTGAACAAAGTAATGTGTGTGCGCTATTGTGCAATGTTTGGGTTTCACCTTCAGTCCAAGCAGAACTAGTAAAGGTATATTGTTCATGCCACCTTTCAGCCATTCTTCCAGTGTGACTGTGCCGCTGTCATCCACATCGATCGCCGCCATCATATCCTTCAGCACCTACAGGCAAGTAACCTGATAACTAACACACATGTAGCACTCTGAACGATAGTTATACAAAGTACGGTCAATGGAGCGTTTATACAAGAACACGTAATGGTGGCTGAAGACTTTTGCACAGTCCTGTATTGCACTGTATCTGAATTAGTTATTATGAGTCAAGTTCATTCATACAGATCTGAGCTCAGCCACATCCCAACCCAGGTAATCCGCTGCTCGCATCATGTGGTTGATGATCCGATCCACTTCCTGATGGGAGGACAAACGAGCTGCTTAACATCATCAATATTTCTTAACAAAACCACTGTTTTGAACTGCTTTTCTTTGTACACCATGTTGCTTTCATACGAATGCAAGACAATTAGGAACAAAGAAGGAAAAAAGTGAATTATTTGGAGAAACTTACAGAGCTATCCAGGAGTCCATTACCATCTTTGTCATAAAGTTTGAAAGTAACTGAAAAAATAAGACAGAAACAGTTATCAGTTTACTTGCTGGATGTGTGACATGATTTGCACTAAAATAACAACACCACCAGTAATTTAGAACAGGGGTGTCCAAACCTTTTCCACCAAGGGCCGCAAACCGAAAAATTATATTCTTCACTCTTGTGCTGAAACCAAAAAAGTGCAGGTCAACAGTTCAAACACAGTTGGCTACAAACAAAATAGGCCAATACATTTTCTCAATGATATTTTTTCATCTTGAAATTCTCAAATGTTTATTGGTACATTTACTGATTATTCAAATTGTATATAAATATTGTATAGTCACTTGATTTGCTTCAGTATTTTTGTTTATTTGTTTGTTTTTTGTCTTATAATAGTACATTGTACATGACTTTTTGGAAAGGTTTTCTAATATACAATTGTAAGAAAGAATTCAAAATATTTTTAAAGGCAATTATTATTGTACATCATGATAGCTACATTAAAAAAAGCTGTAAAATTTTCAGTTTTGTTGAAATTATTCTTGACTATTCAAACTGAGACCAGTATGCTTTTTTTAACAGAAGAATTAGTTTTTTCTTGTAACCTTGTAATTATTTTCATTGTGGACCTAAACTTCTTTGTAATGTCATGCAGGTCATATATAAGTTTTAGTTTTTTAACATACTGTATGCCGCAAGCCTAAAAAAGCAGGTTAATAGCCACAAATGGCCCCCAGCCCAGAATTTGGACACCCCTCATTTAGAAGGTAACCAACATTCCATCTTCTGCCGTGGCTGCCCTTCCTCCAGCACTGTGAAGTAACAGGACACATCACGGAGAAACACCATATCTGGCAGAAACACAATGCGCAAGAAAAATTCTAGTCAAATGTTTTCTAAAATGGAGAAAACCATAATATAATTAGGTTTGGTAGTTTAGGTCCCTGTAGTGGAGGGTGTGACAGAGCTGCAGGGGCACAGGCATCGAGAGTATAATTTACCCTTTCTCTGAGGTCTTCCAGTCGAGCCATTCTGCTCGACACATTTAAAGTAGTGGAAAAGGCGCTGGCAGAAATCAGCAGGAAAGTCGTCAACCTCTAGGTAGGTCTTGAGGAAAAGGCAGAACCCTTCTGCGGTCACACACTGTGGAAACATGGAGTAATGTCATGACAGAAAATGGAAAAAAGGGATTGACGTTTTTAGTAAGACTTGGCAGTGGACTCTCCAAAGTCAAACATAAAGTGGTATATTTCAGAGTTCAACCAAACTATTGGAAAACTCCATTCCATTCCATTTTCTTCCGCTTATCCGTGTCCGGGTCGCGGGGGCAGCAGTCTCAGTAGGGAAGTTCAGACTTCCTGGTCTCTGTCGACCTCTTCCAGCTCCACCGGGAGGACACCAAGGCGTTCCCATGCCAGCTGTGAGACATAGTCCCTCCAGCGTGTCCTAGGTCTTCCTCTGAGCCTTCTCCCGGCTGGGCATGGCCGAAACACCTCACCAGGGAGGCGCCCGAGAGGCATCCAGATGAGATGCCCGAGCCACCTCAACTGGCTCCTCTCGATGTGAAGGAGCAGCGGCTCTACTCTGAGCTCCTCCCGGATGGCCGAGCTCCTCACCCTATCTCTTAGGGTGAGTCCAGCCACTCTACGGAGGAAACTCATTTCCCCCGCTTGTATCCGCGGTCTCGTTCTTTCGGTCATGATCCATAACTCATGACCATAGGTGAGGGTGGGAACGTAGATCGATCGGTAAACAGAGAACTTTGCCTTCCGACTCAGCTCTCTCTTCACCACGACACTGCGGACGCTGCACCGATCCGTCTGTCGACCTCACGCTCCAACCGTCCCTCACTCGTGACCAAGACCCCGAGATACTTGAACTCCTCCACCTGAGGCTAGACCTCACTCCCAACCCGGAGGGTACAGTCCACCCGTTTCCGACTGAGAACCATGGCCTCGGATTTGGAGGTGCTGAGTCTCATCCCAGAAGCTTCACACTCAGCTGCAAACCGCTCCAGTAAACGCTGAAGGTCACAGCCTGATGAGGCCATAAGGACCACATCGTCTGCAAATAGCAGAGACGAGATCCTAAGGTCACCAAGCTGGACTCCCTCAACGCCTTGCCTAGAAATTCTGTCCATGAAGATTATGAACAGAATCGGTGACAAAGGGCAGCCTTGGCGGAGGCCAACGTTCACCGGAAACAAGCTCGACTTACTGCTGGCAATGCGAACCAGGATCCTGCTTGTACAAGGACCGAATGGCACGTAGTAGTGGGCCACCAATCCTGTACTCCCGGAGCACCCCCCACAGGACACCACGAGGGACACGGTTGAATGCCTTTTCCAAGTCTAAAAAGCACATGTAGACCGGTTGGGCAAACTCCCACATACTCTACAGTACCCTTGCAGGGGTGTAGAGCTGGTCCAGTGTGCCGCGACCGGGACAAAAACCACATTGCAACTCCTTTAACCACACCCTCCGGTCCCCCTTTTTAAAAATGGGGACCACCCCTCCGGTCTGCCAGTCCAGAGGTACTGTTCCCGACTTCCATGCAATGTTCCATGCATGTTTCCTCTACGGAAGGTATGTCAGTGGGATTGAGAAGGAAAACTATGGCTGAAAAAGTTCAAATCATCAAGGGTCAGCTAATTTTGTGAGAAAAGTGTCTTTTGCTTTTTCTTTTTTTTTGTTATCCCACCACAGAAGTGCACTAATGATAGCAAAGAGAACAAATTTGAGGATAACTATCAGTGTTTCCCATATATTCACGTATTTGTGACGGCCTGCCACAAATACATTTGGACCGTCACAGATAGGTCACGCATTATAACGCATTATAAAGCATCTGTGGACCCCAGGAATCATCATTCATGTTTTTTTTAAACACCTGCATATGTTCTGAAGCACATTAATGCACATTAAAACAAGCACCCCTAAGTGAATAACTTCCTGTTCTGCTGTTAAATAAGGTTTGAAATCCCATTCCCCACCCAACAAATGTGGGAACCACTGACCATACTGGAAATGCAACATCTGGCTACCTCGTACACTATGACTAATACAATAATCACATACTTAAATTCATTTTACCAAGAGAATGCTAATATAAATATGCATATTTAATGTAAATACATTGCAGTAATGCTCTGTAATTCTTTTAATTCCACAAGAATGCCAATAAAACCACTAGATGTGAAGTTTTCATTTATTTTTAGTCGTATTTAATTACTGTATGTATTTGTATAAGATTTTTTAAAAGGATTAAAACATTGTACGGTTAATAAATGTTAGGCGTTAAATCACTTTACATTACTTTCGTTGGGGAAAAATGTGGATTGTGTGTAACTTTGGAAGTTTCATGCATTTCTATTAGATTTCTTTTATCACAAATATTGATGGTCCATCTGACATGAACTTGCAGCATACTAAAAACTGCACAAGTACTAATGCCTGCAGATTCACATATTATTAATAGGATACATTACAATAAACTGTTATGATATATGAGTGATTTGCGTATTTATCCTTGATTGTAAATCGTTTCTCTGACAGGCTTGATAAAAATTCAGGTTTTGGCTCTTCAAGAGTGTTTTTTCTTTTTTTTACATGTTGGATTGTGTGTTATGTAACTACAGAGTCATGTAATCAGATGAACAGTAGTCGGTATTTCCCAGAAATACATTTTTCAGAATTCGAACCCAACTAATGAACTGCTGATGAGATATTTCCTTGAAAATGACTTGTGAATTAAAAACAAATGTTAAGGGGTAAAGACAGGTTTTGACAGACGCTTCTACACAACTGACCTCTCCGATGCTGTGCTGAGCCAGCCGACCCCCACTCTGAAACTCCTTGATCACGTCTTTAACCCCCAAATTGCGGTCTGCAAAACGACCACACAAAAAAATGACTTGCGTAGCATCCACATGGGAGGGAGCCTATACACTGTTTAATAGAAGTGCATTAGTCCTCAGATGAAATGTCAGTATGGCTGTCAGCACCACATCTATTCGGATTAAATCTACAATGCAGTCATACCATGCCATGATTACTGCTCAAGATACATTATGTTTGAATTAAGAAAATAATAGTGTACTCCTGCTGCAGTACAGACATTTATAGACTACCACACATTTTAAGCCATAGACCCAAAGAGTGACTGCTACCTCCCATGTATTCCTGAAGCTGGATAAAATCCACAGGGTTTAGAATGTCTTCTGTGTCCATGCAGGTCGCCATGTTTTATCTGAAGGAAAAGTGTTCATGTGTCATCAGTACAAAAGGGCTTTATTTTGACTTTGACTTCCTTAAACTGGTTCCCCGCCATTCCTGAGTCTGCACAGCAAGTAGTAAGATGAACACTCCCCTCTTGGCTATACAGTCAAATCAGTGATCTTAAGACATTTGATTCTGCACACAGAGACATAAAAACCCTCACATGCACGTTGTATGCCTAGAAACTGTTGTCAAAACACAACAAGTGATAGCATTTAAAATAAGTCACAAGACATTAGAATGAGTTACGGTTAAGGTATCCACAGGTGTTCTAGATCTCTGAGGCTCCGACTTTCCAAGCTCCTCACCTGGTCTCAGCTCAATGTCCTGATCACAGAGTTCAGTTAGCCGACAACTGCTGCTGCTTATGGGTAGTGACTGCACCTCGGCATTAGAGGATGTCTGGGATTAACAAAGCCAGCAAGAGGAGGAGCTTGCAGACACAATTACTGGTAAGTGTCCCCGCCTAGTAGGTGCACTCATGCAGACGACAGAGTTAGGTGCCTTTATTATATTTTATATGCTATGAATTGTTTATAGATAGAACAATGATATTATGCACACTTTATGCATTGTTAATATGCTTGTAGAAACCATAAGTGTTGGCTCACTATTTGTCAAGTTCAAACTATCGCCAGTCTTTATAATTACTGTAACCATAGGGGCGATAAGGATCCCTGTCGGTTGGTTGGTTGGTTGGTCATCTATGCTGCTTGTCCTCACTAGGGTCGCAGGGGTATGCTGGAGCCTATTCCAGCTGACTCCGGGCGAGAGGCGGTGTACACCCGGACGGGTCGCCAGCCAATCACAGGGCACATCCCCACTGTATTATAAGTAAAATTATTATTGAGCTCCAAACAAATCAAGACAATAATGCTATGTCATCTGATGGATAATAAAATGATTTATTCGGTTCTTCTTGACTTGGGTCCCACTTATTTATGCATTTTTTTTGAAGAACTGAAAGCCGGTATACCTAAAAGTCATTTTGCAGTTTTCTACTCCTCTTGTTCAAACTCCAACGGAAAGCATTTAGTTTCTCTGTCCCCTGTGCTTGGAATTTCCTCCAATCTGAACTGAAATTGTCACAAATTGTTTCATTGGAAGCCATCTGCTCTATTTTAGGAAACCCAACAGAAATGTTCAAAAACAAAATGTGTTTGATTTGAAACTTTTTGATGTTAATAATATAATCATATTTATACTGTATTCATATTCTAGTGTTGGTTATGCTTTTGTTATTTGTTTGTTCTGTCATTCCCAACAAACGTCACTGTCACTCCAGTATGCACATACTTTATTTGGAGTTGCGAAGATGCTGAGAGAAGCGGCTAACAGGCTGGATGGGACTGGTCACCCTTCCAGAATGAAAGGTCTTTCGTTTGCCTTTGCTTTTAGTTGCCGGCTTGAGCCATCCGGTAAATGCAATGAGAACAAGGAAATGGAAAAGACAAAGATAAAACGGTTGTGTTTTTTTCGGCACAGCCTTTCCCTCTGTCACCTTTTGTCACTGTGAGTACCTGCATCTGGCTTGCCATTAAAACACTTTAATTTGTACGCTGCCTGTGTCTCTGCATACCGAGTGTCAAGCATTCGACAACCACATCACAAATTGTGACACGTTCGCTATGATAAAAGCTGCTGGCTTTCTTGGCCAGGTCACCCAATTGAAGAGGTCTTGATCTCAATGGATCTGTTATTTGGTTAAATAAAGGTTGTTTTTTCTTTTACAATATCTTTGGACACTCTTGCTCTCAGAGTTCTGATCCAATAACTGACATGACTTTTTTTCAGTTGCCATAGTATAAAAAATGTGCCATTTCAGTTGTAAGATGTCAATTAAGATGCAACAAAATTATGATTAAGATTCTGTGCTAAAATCTTGCAAAATAGATGATTTTCAGGTGAAACAGTCATACTATTAAGTTATTTCTGTTGGCTATATGGCTAAAATATATAGCAATTATTGTCATATTAAATATAATATTAATATTTATATTATCAATTCATAATAATAACGTAGGAATACATGTCTACGCCACAGCAATTGAAATGAGAAAAAACGCTAACGTTGAATTACTGTGTGAAAAAATATAAAACACCTTTGAAAGTGAACAATCACTCAGGTATGCAAGTACTTGATGAACAGACAAAACATGAAGATACCCGAGTTAGACAGTATTTGTATTAAAAATAGGCACCATGTGACTGTACCTCTTGTATTCTCTAAAGAATAGGACAATTCTTGTGGTTATGATGCTAAAAATGCATGCCTTTCAACTTGTATTCTAAAGAGTATGAATATTTTGATGATGAATGCTAAACATGAATGTCTTTCAAACCTTTGATACAAATATGATGCAAAATGGACTTGTTTGATATGTATGTGACATACTTA
This sequence comes from Oostethus manadensis, assembly GCA_024372805.1. Classification (NCBI taxonomy): domain Eukaryota; kingdom Metazoa; phylum Chordata; class Actinopteri; order Syngnathiformes; family Syngnathidae; genus Oostethus; species Oostethus manadensis. The sequence goes on from QODF01000029.1 coordinate 3,260,459, forward strand.
TGACAAGCATTGTATGGCGTTAGGTGGTTGTACGGAAAAAATAATGGGTAAATTTAGTGGACAAGGACGAGACAACACTCATCAAATGACTTCGACAAGAGATACCGGGTAGGCCACCGGTATGTAATAACCACTGTTACTCCTAAGTTACAAATTACTGTTTAGTCTTGAGTAGTAATTTGATGCGAGTAGTAATTTGATGCCATTCCTTTTTAAATCAATGTTATCAACCTAACCCGCACGCGCCTGTAAATAGCTGAGGTGTCAAATAAAACTCAGAAAGTCTACCGGAGTTGAGTCACTAAAACGCTCTATGTTCAAAAGAACTTGACAGTTGATAACCATGGTCCAGTTGTTTGACGGAAACAAAATTCCTTAAATGTTCCAAACCAAACTGCTGACCGAGCTGAGCTCTATGAAAATGGAAGAAGAAGAAAAGAACTCCAATCAAACCTGGACGACCTGAAAAAAACGGGTGAAACAACGCAAGCATGGTGATTGTGGGTACCACAGAATGAGATGAAGGAAATAGAATCAAGGGACAAAACTACCCGAGAGACTAAACGTGACCTGCACTGTAAGAAATCCAATTCCCTACAGGCTGAGAAATTTCACGAGTGGGAGTTGGCGCAGGAAGGAAGGTTCCCAAGATGCGGAGACGAGGCCGTGCAGGTTAGGTAAGTCTCTCTACTCAAATTGTGCAGCACAGCGAGAGCAATACACAAACATAAAGCAACAGTGCATTAAAAGAACAAGTGGAGCACTGCGACTAAAATTATGACAACAGAAAACTACCTGAAAAGGTAGAAAAAGGAAGAGAATTAGTTGACATGATGCAGAGAAGGAAGGTAGACATATTGTGTGTCCAGGAGACCAGGTGGAACGGTAGCAAGGCTAGACGTTTAGGAGCAGGGTTCAAGCTGTTCTATCATGGTATAGATAAGAGAAATGGAGTAGGGGTGATTTTGAAGGAGTAGTTTTTAGCAACGTTCTGGAGGTAAAATGAGTGTCAGAGTGATGAGCCTGAAGCTAGAAATTGAAGGTGTGATGTTCAATGTTGTTAGTGGGTATGCTCGACAGGTAGGATGTGAGATGGAGGAGAAAGAAATTCTGGTCAGACCTGGATGAAGTGTTGCAGAACATCCCCAGAAGTGAGAGAGTTGTCATTGGTGCGGACTTCAATGGACATGTTGGTGCAGGAAACAGAGATGATGAGGAGGTGATGGGCAAATTTGGTATCCAGTAGAGGAACGCAGAGGGACAGATGGGGGTCGACTTCGCAAAAAGGATGGAAATGGCTGTAGTGAATTCTTTCTTCCAAAAGAGACAGGAACATGAGGTGACCTACAAGAGTGGAGGTAGGAGCACACAGGTAGACTACATCTTGTGTAGAAGGTGTAACCTGAAGGAGATCAGTGACTGCAAAGCAGTGGTAGGTGAGAGTGTAGCCAGACAGCATAGGATGGTGGTGTGTAGGTTGACTCTAGTGTTGAGGAGGATGAAGAGGGTAAAGGCAGAACAGAGGACGAACTGGTGGAAGCTGAAAAAGGAAGACTGTTGCGTGACTTTAAGGAAGGAGTTGAAACAGGCTATGGGTGGCCAGGAAGTCCTTCCAGATGACTGGACAACTACAGCTACTGTGATTAGGGAGACAGGTAGGAGAGTACTTGGTGTGTCATCTGGAAGGAAAGTAGATAAGGAGACTTGGTGGTGGAATGAGGAGGTGCAGGAGTGTTTACAGAGTAAGAGGTTAGCTAAGAAGAAGTGGGACACTGAGAGGACTGAAGAGAGGAGACAGGAGTACAGAGAGATGCAGCGTAAGGTGAAAGTTAAGGTGGCAAAGGCCAAACAAGGGGCTTATGATGACTTGTATGCTAGGTTGGACAACAAGGAGGGAGAGAAAGATCTATACAGGTTGTCAAGACAGAGGTACAGAGATGGGAAGGATGTGCAGCAGGATAGGGTGATAACAGATAGGGATGGAAGGGTATTAACAGGTGCCAGTAGTCTCATGGGAAGATGGAAAGAGTACTTTGAAGAGTTGATGAATGAGGAAAATGAGAGAGAACGGCAAGTAGAAGAGGTGACTTTTGTGGACCAGGAAGTTGCAAAGATTAGTAAGGAAGAAGTGAGGAAGGCATTGAAGAGGATGAAGAATGGAAAGGCACTCGGTCCTGATGATATACCTGTGGAGGTATGGAAGTGTCTAGGAGAGGTGGCAATAGAGTTCCTGACCGGGTTGTTTAACAAGATCTTAGATAATGAGAAAATGACAGAGGAATGGAGAAGTGTGCTGGTGCCCATTTTTAAGAACAAGGGAGATGTGCAGAGTTGTGGCAACTACAGAGGAATATAGCTGATGAGCCATACAATGAAGTTATGGGAAAGAGTAGTTGAAGCTAGACTAAGGGCAAACGTGAGCATTTGAGCAGCAGTGTGGTTTTATGCCAAAAAGAGTACAACTGTCACGTGGGCTCGAGGTACGGTAGGTGTCGGAATTTGGAAATTAAAGAATATCTAGTGGTTTACTTAAAACAGACTGAAAAAGAGCAACTGTTCAAAGCCAATAAAATGCTATAGTACAATATTTTATTACAACACTTGAAAATGGTACCAGCGATCAACAAACTATTAAAATGGGTTTTTTAAATGGAATATATAAAAAGGCAAATACACGGTCCGGTGCCCAGCGCGGGCCGAGTTTCCCACTCTCCCGCTGGTTGTCCACCGCGTCGTGATGGCCTTCCCTTCTCGACCGGGTCCAGCCGCTTCTCGTCCCAGCCCTCTCGCATCGGGCTACTCGTCTCTACGTCGTCCGATCCGTCCAAACGGCGACCGCGCCGTAGTGCTCGCGACCCGCGTTCCTGGACCCACAACACACACCAGGCAGTACCGAGTGCACAAGACCTCACCATATGCCAAAGGCTAGCGACGTACTTTGAGCACCACTACTCAAAGGTACTCACGTCGGAGGCAAAGTCTCCTCTGCCCCAGTGATGATTCTGCTCAGTGGTGCTCCCTCAGCTCCAAATTCTGCTCTGCGCCAATTTCCGGCCACCCTGCAGGTGCGCTGATTGCAAGCACCTGAAGTTGTCATTGGTGGGGAAAAATCACTTGTTTGGGGTGCCGGGAACACTTAAACATGCAGAATAAATATATACACACAAGCAAATACAAAAATCAAAATCACTCTAATACATGCAAAGAAAAAATACATCATGCACACCCAAATCTCACATTGTGCTGGATCACACCACAAATGCAGTATTTGCTTTGAGGATGTTGATTGAGAAGTACAGGGAAGGCCAGAGGGAGCTGCATTGTGTTTTTGTAGATCTGGAGAAAGCTTATGACAGGGTGCCCAGAGAGGAACTCTAATATTATATGGGAGAGTCTGGAGTGGCAGAGAAGTATGTTAGAGCGGTGCAGGACATGTATGAGGACTGTAGGACAGTATTGAGGTGTGCTGTAGGTCTGACAGAAGTAAAGGTAGGACTCCATCAGGGATCAGCTCTGAGCCCCTTCTTGTTTGCTAGGGTGATGGACAGGCTGACGGACAAGGTTAGACAGGAATCTCCATAGACTATGATGTTTGCAGATGACAGTGATATGTAGTGAGAGCAGGAAAGAGGTGGAGAAGAAGCTTGTGGGGTGGAGGTTTGCCCTGGAAAGGAGTGGAATGAAAGTTAGCCGCAGCAAGACGGAGTACATGTGTGTAAATGAGAGGGACTCAAGTGGAACAGTGAGGTTACAGGGAGAAGAGATAAAGAAAGTGAAGGATTTTAAGTACTTAGGGTCAACAGTCCAGAGAAATGGAGAGTGTGGAAAAGAGGTGAAGAAGTGTGTGCAGGCAGGCTGGAATGGGTGGAGAAAAGTGTTGGGTGTGTTTGAAGAGTATCAGCTAAAATAAAAGCAAAGGTGTACAAAACTGTGGTGAGACCAGCGATGTTGTTTGGTTTAGAGACAGTGCCGCTGAGGAAAAAACAAGAGGCAAAGCTGGGGGTAGCAGAGATGAAGATGCTGAGGTTCTCTTTGGGTGTGACCAGGATGGACAGGAGCAGGAATGAGCACGTCAGAGGGACAGCACATGTTCGAGGTTTTGAAAATAAAGTCAGAGAGGCCAGACTGAGATGGTTCGGACATGTCCAGAGAAGAGATAATGAATATATTGGTAGAAGGATGCTGAGTTTTGAATTGCCAGGAAGGAGGCCTAGAGGAAGACCAAAGAGGAGGTTTATGGATGTAGTGAAAGCGGACATGAAGGAAATTGATTCGCTGTGGCGACCCCTGAAGGGATAAACCGAAAGGAAAAGAAGAAACAGAAAACTACCTGTGAGTCAGACGGACTACTGTGCTAGCAGGAGGGCAGAAAAACAGACTAAACTAAACAGGATCTAAAAAGGCTAAATACACAGCGGCATGGACAGAGACAAAATGGTGTGGCATGGGCTCCATACATGGAAAGATAATCCAGTAAACCTCCTGCAGCAGGAGAGGGTATAAAAAGAGGTGGTGCCGGATTGGTAACAGGAGGGACTGCTAGGTAGAACCACCTGACTCACAGATGGCCAATGTCTGCAGAGGGCACACAAAACAGAGCAGTTAGTTAAACATAACACAAACCAGCCCATGTCACAGAGGAGCGTGACAGGAAAGACCCTAATGCCACCACCGCCAGTCCCAACCAGTCCATCAAGATTGAAGCAACTGGTCTACCCATCTTCAGTGGTTAGAACAGGGACTATTATAGATGGAAGAATGATTGGGGGTCACTACAAAGGCAAGCAAACCCACACGGATCATACGAAGTTATGAACGGTAATGGATACAAAGCTATAATCTTATGTGACCAAAATCTAAATAAATTCTGTATTTTAACAAAAGGTTTGTCCACTTTGCTATGGTCTTTTGAAGATACAAACAGGTAACTGGTTAAACAAAGTGAAATACAAGCGTCTTATTTTAAGCCATCTTAGGCGTTGGCCTGCCACAAACCACAAGAGGAGCTTCCTTAACTTCTTGGGAGGCGCTCAGTAAGACTAAAAAATCTACACAGATGGATCCCTCCAAAAACTATTAGCTCATAGCGTAATGTTTTATTAGAAACATGGCATCCTGTGTGCATCTGCTATCTTTCTATGCTCATGAGTTAATGAGTCATGAGTCAGATGCTCATGAGTCTACTTTGTTTTGGGTGTGCAGATACAACATTAAAATCAAACGTATAATCACTAGGTCCAATGAGATCCAGTGCAAGAGCCGTATGACAAATTTGGCCTTTTCAAAGATATGCAATGTGGATTATTCCACAATGCTAGAGATGTATTTATGTGGCAATGTTTTTTAATTTACAATATATAGTCCAACACTTAGAACACCACAAGTCCAAATAATAAACATATATTAGTGCTTGCAATTTACGTTGTATCCAATGAAGGGACACATTTTTATTCAGTGCTCTTGCTATATCTTATTAGACTGTATATGTGTAACTTGAAAAAGTGTCCAGTGTATGTAAAATATATTGCAGATTAATGTTGCTCCTTCACATCATTGTAAACTGGAGTACTTTTTTACCACACAGGAATATGCTGGTATTCACCCGACCAATAGAGGCCGCCGTAGTGCATTTGAGCTGTAATGGCAGCTGTGTTGCCGCCATATGCAGTAGAAGAAGAATGGTTTTAAGCAGGTGTATATGTCCTCGCATTTCCGGTTCATTTCCATTTCCGAAGACAACGACTCTGCTGATTTGACATTAAATGTAAATTTAGAGGCGGAACATGTCTATTAAAGTTAATATAATGTATTGGAAGTAAAATAGATGGTATTTCTACTCTGTATTATTGCGTAAAAGCTGTATTGCGAGTTGCCTCATCATTTTCACGGGCAAAGCTAAAGCTAGCAAGCGGTGTGTTGGTAGTAGGGGCTTCTGTACAGTAAACACACCTTTGTCCGTGTAAACGTAACTATCAAGTCATGGCCACTCGGCGTCTGACAGATGCCTTCTTGTTAATGCGGAACAATGCAATCCAAAACCGGCAGATATTGGCTGAGCAAGTGAGTACAAACGACCCCCGTCTGAGTACACGTAGCAATGCTGCGGTGAGTGGTCTGCATCGTTTTGACATTTTACTGTGTGTTTGCATACAGCCACACTTTTTCTTAGCTAGAATCAACTGTACGTCTAAATAGAATTATGGCAGATTCATCTCATTGTTATTTCGCTGACACGGTATTTCACCTCAGTACTGTCTGATGTGTCGACAAAGCTGTTTCCCAGCTACCACTAGCTAAAAGTAGGAGATAGACGTTAAGGGAAACTCTAAGTATTGCTTTGTATGTTGAGGGAAAACATGCATTTAAAGTCCTGGCATGCACAGTGTATAGTGAGACCTTCAGGTCAGCTAACAAATTAAATATGTTTTCAACAAAAGAATGGAGAGAGACAATGCAACTGCTTTCATACATTGTGTATTCCGTGGTACAATTAAAAGTAAACATATACCTGCAGAAAAATACACTGTAAAAGAAGATACGTCCAAATAAATGCAAAATATAGGCTAAGGCAATATTCTTCCCAGAGATGAGGAAATGTGGGACATGAGGGATGGGAATGAACACAAACAGGAGACCACAAAGTCGCTCCCAGTCTTAAGTAAAATGTTTCTGATGGTCCTGAGGTTGATACCGTGTCCTAGGACACACAGAAAACTGCGCCCACCCCACCCCATCCCATGTGTTGTTTTGTGGCTGTTTAGTGTATTTATTGTGCTCTTGTTGCCTCTGTCCACAGTGCTTCACTAATTCCACATTTGTTATGTTAGACTTATTCCACAATTGATTAAAAAAAAAAAATTCCTCACATTCTACATTATGCACAAATGTTTTTTGTGTGACTTTTGAAAATTCATTTAAACATTTGCCATGAAGCTGACATTGAGCTCAGGTATATCCTGCTTCTACTGATCATGCTTGAGATGGTAAATTTGAATGCACTTGCCGTAAATTCATTGGACATGATTTGGAAAGGCACACACACCAGTCTATATACAGTATATGGTTTACAGAACAGTTTACAGTGCATGTCAGAGCACAAACCAAGCAATATGTCAAATGTAGACTTTCGAGACAGGATTGGGATTTAATTTTGTTTGGGGGAAAAAACACATTTATTTCATTTTGGAATAAGGCTGTAGATAACAAAATGTGAACACGGTCAAGTGCTCTGAATACTTTCCAGAAGCGCAGTATGTCATGCACTTTGATTGTTACAAATGTCTCACTTTGTAGAAAGCATAAACCACATTGCATGCTTTCTCTCAATAAAATAGCATTGATACGTTTATAGTTACTTAAAGATACAAAAACAGTGGAACTTTGCAAACACAATGTGTTCTGGGATGCTTGTTGATGTCCTATTTGTATATTTTGTAATGCTTGGCATTCTTAATTCATTCTTAACACACAAGTGTAAAAATAACTCACACTAATGCAAACGTAATTCACTACAATGCAATGAGACCTTGCACGTCTTACGCATCACTCAAGGTCACGGAGTGCAGTCCCCTCCCCCCCTCAATTTATCCACATTAGCAAACTGGATGACATATTTTCTTTTTTTTCATATTGAAGGCTAACCGGAGAATGGCAATTTTATTTTTAGAGCACATTTTGTATGCAAGGTAATTCAAAGTGCTTTACAAAAAAGAAGTGCAAAATCTCTTTATACAATTCCAAACAAGAACAATTAGGGAGTGCAGGTAAAATACTTTCGGTTGTCATGCACAGTTGACTAGAAGACTTTTAAGCCCGGATTTCAGTGTTGCCAGAGTTGAGGATTGTCTCACATCTTTTGGAACACTGTTCGAGATTTTGGCTGATAAAACAGAAATGCATAATGCACACAGAGGCAAAATTGTGTCGTGAATTTTCACCATCAGCCAAAAAAGCATACTAACAAAGGTTCCACTGTTTCCCAAAAAAACACATAGGGCCTACAGTTGAAATCCAATCATCCATGACAGCAAAAGTTTGTTTTTAGCAGCATATTTTTAGGTTAATAATCGATTGTTCCACTATATAGTTTTTTTTCTTTAAATAAAACAACAATGAATATACAAATCATTGCTATGAATAAAAAAACAGGCGTTGTAGTAACAAAATAAAAGTGGTCTAAATTATGGCTATTTGGTGGTCACTTCTGCAATTCAATTTCTTCGGCTTACTTCTGTTGCTTCTGTCCTTCTCTTTTCCTTCTCCACTAATGGATGGAACCACACTGCTATCTGCCAATCACTCTAGGAGCTTGATGAGGTATAATTGTTTCATGGTAGAATTATGTGCTTTTCTTTAAGTGGTGTACCACATATACTACGTTTTATGGAAAATGTTAATATATATTTATTTTTTTGTTTTAGTTGGCTGATGATCGGATGGCGCTGGTGTCAGGGATCAGTCTGGATCCTGAAGCAGCCATCGGTGTCACCAAGAAGTTGCCCCCCAAATGGATAGAGGGCATTGATGAGGTTAGCATGGACCAGACACTTCCAATCTCATGCAGATCATGTTGTTATCCCTACTATACCGCTAATGTCACTTTGGATCCCTCTCCAGATCCAGTATGAAATCTCACGGGTTCGACAGAAGATGAAGGACCTGGCTTTACTTCATGACAAGCACATGAATCGGCCCACACTGGATGACAGTACTGAGGAAGAGCATGCCATAGAAATCACTACACAGGAGATCACACAGGTATGCTGCCTGAAGTAATTCTCTCTCATGATGGCCCAATGTGTCTTGTCAAAATAATTTTAGTTCCTCTTCTACTTTGTTGGCTACAGATGTTTCATAGATGCCAGAGAGCTGTAACAAGCTTGCAGTCTCGCTGTGGCCACTGCACTGAGCAGGAAGAGAGACTATTGAGAAACGTGGTCTCGTCTTTGGCACAGAGTCTGCAGGAGCTATCCACCAATTTCAGGCACACACAGTCCAGCTACTTAAAAAGTAAGCTTTTTGAAATGCATTGGATAAATTACAATATCGCGCTCAAGTTGTTTCATTTTAGAAGTTCAATTAAGACCAAATTACTTAATTACAGCACAAACCAGTAGTTTACAATACTGACAATTTAAAGATTTTTAAAATTCATTAATTCTATCAGTATTTAATTCTGTACAGTTAATCTATAACATGAGTTTCACATTTTAAATTTAGGCTTAATGTAAAAGAGAAAAATCATCAGTATAACCCAAAGTTTGTGATGACAGTAAATGAATTCATCTAATTAGCATATTACAATGTCACCAGGCTCAGAATTTGTCAGATTCCTGTCTCCATAATACCAGCTCATTTAAACGTCTGATCCACTTGTGATACTCTTCCTCATCTCTCAAGCAAACTCAGCCACCACCATCATCATTTACGGCGGAATCTTTAACACCACTGCTGCCTGGACTGCTATTATTACCACTATTATTACTTGGATTAGATTATCGCTTATCTATTTGCAGCGCATTTTCTGCTGAGGAGTTTTCGTGGTTACTACCAAGTGCGTTGCTATCTCGTGCATTGTCCGTGTTTTTTTTTTTTTTACATTCCCCCTCCCCATTAGCATGTTCGTGTTGCAGCGTGTGGACTGTTATGGAAGGCGGACGCGCAGCCACACTCAAACTGGAGTCTACAAAACTGTTACACTTTGCATTGAAACATTTCCACAAATGTTGCTCAGATTGAAGTTACAGAAGTCCACCATCTCCAGGTGTAAAGTTTTAACTACATGAGGCGTCATTTTAGCAGCAATGGCTTGTTAAATTCAGCATGTTGCGCCTTAGAGTTGAGCATTAGAGTCTATGCATGTTGATTCTTTTATTGTTCATTCTGTAACTTCTGCTTGTCATTGAATACACAAATAAATTGTTTTATTTCCCAGGAATGAAGAATCGTGAGGAGCGATCAAAGCACTTTTTTGACTCGGGGCCGCTAATGGAAGAAGACGAAGAGCTAGCTGTGTATGACAAGGTGTGTGGCTGTTTGAAATGCAATCATTCTTTCAGGTGAAATAAGTTCTCTCGGTAACATAGCTCAGTAAAATGAGCTAATGCATTGATACTTGTGGAATAGTATATATTGCTGTATATCTTCCTGTTTTGTCATGCGTTATTTCTTGAATTCAGTAATGTTGCAACATTTTTAAACCCTTTTTTCACAATCTAATTATATGGCATAATAATGAAAGTACGTCATACCAAAAGCAATACATTTTTAAACTAATTTGTCAAGAGTATTTAGCATTGTAATTGAAATATCAAGACCTTTTAAATAAAAAATAGACCCTATGAAAAAAAAAATCCAAATTAAAAAAGCGCACAGCAAACTATAAAACTGCTTGTGATGAAGAAATGTGTAGTCACAATGCAATTTCCACTGCATATGTTTGTTTACACGGGCAACATGGGGCAATCGGTGCTCCCGTTTTGAAGGCCAGTGTGTTGAGATTGTTTAGTTAATTAAACATTCAGTAAATGACCATAAATACTTCAATTAATGTTTATATTCAAATAATTGCTGAGCCTCCTATTGTTGCCGCATGTGTCAATAAAAGCAGATAATCAGGGTCTCTTAAAGTGCCGGGTAAAAAACATTGGCATTAACAACTGTTCTAGTTTTTTGTAGTCATGATGTTTTCATTAACGCCACAAAATGGAAGTAACTGCATTTGTCATGTGTGGTCAGCGCCCTGTGGCTTAATTTACCTTTGCATGTGCTTTAAAGTTTTGGCTACGCTACTCGTATGAAACTAATGCGTGTTACACTTGCCGCATTGTTGCTTATGGTGTTATGCTCCTTACCAATCATACAACATTGGTTTTGTTGCTGCTGTGTTGTCCAGTATACAGTGGAATCTTGATTAGTGTCATTTTTTGATTGCAGAAGGTCTGACAGATGCTAACAAAATCAATTTTTTCCATAACAAATGATGTAAATCCAATTTATGTTTCAGAAAGCCAAAAAAATTAACACAAAACATGTTTTTATTGTTTTACAATTATAGTTTTACATGCATAAAACGTTTAAAATGCAAATAAATTCATACAATTGATGAATGAAAGGGATAAATGCATACTTAAGGTTACTTTTACCTTCATTAAAGACATGATTCTTAAAGTGACTCAATCCTACTCAATCCTCAATCCTAAAGGATCTCGATCCTACAATGCGTCCTCTAAGACGCATTGTAGGATTGAGATCAATTACCACCACCTTCCTGTTGTTGTTCTTGAATTCAATAGTGTTCTCGCCTCAATACTGCTTCATTGCTGCAAATTGCCAGCATTTTGATGAAGAACGAACATTACTGAATTCAAGAAATAACGCATGACAAAACAGGAAGATTGTGTCTGTGTGGTGTATTGCTGCCATATTGCATCTTTGTGAACAGTAGTCGTCAATGAAGTAACCTTAAATGTTCATTTAGCACTTTCATTAATACATAGTCATATATAAATTTAGAATTGTTCTAATCATTTAAAAACACTTATTAGTCATAATTAATAATATATTAATAATTAATAATATAATTATTAATAATAATAATAATATAGGGCCGCATGGTGGATGAATGGGTAGCATGTTGGCCTCACAGTCAGGAGGTTCTGGGTTTGAGTCTCCGTTGGGCATCTCGGTGTGGACTTTGCATGTTTTCTCCGGGTACTCCGCTTTCCTCCCACATTCCAAAAACATGCATGCTAGGTTAATTGGCGACTCTAAACTGTCCATTAGAGCGTGAGTGGTTGTATGTCTGCCCTGCGATTGACTGACTGACTGACTGGTACCCCGCCTCCCACCCAAAGTCAGCTGGGATAGGCTCCAGCATACCCGCGACCGTAATAAGAAAAAGCGATATAGAAAATGAATGAACAACTTAATTAATAATATAACTATTTTTGTTGTTAAGATTTTTCAGACTTAACCACATATCACAATATAGACGGGCAATGTAACTTCCGGTTCCGGTTGCCATTTTGTTCTCTAGGCAATAAGATGCTAACTAGGAAGGACATTTTTTAATGATGAAAAAGACATTTTAGGAAATAACTGCCTCTCTCCAATGAACGCCTCCTTCCAAGTGACGCAACATTGGCTTTACAATTTTAACAAACTTTACACAAAATGTCCTGGCTATATAATTTAATTTCATTCATTTTTTACAGCTATACAAATGGCACCGTGTACATGCATAAAGTCTGACAACATACTCTTTACAGCCTGATTCATTACAACATTAAGGGAAATTATTGTTGTCATTTTCATTAGCATATATTTCCCCCTCTATTTATCATACATATCATGAATACTTTTCTATCCAATGGTTGTTTCTTTCAGGGCTTTACAGATGACCAATTGATGTTGGTGGAGCAGAACACAGTCATGGTTGAAGAACGAGAGCGAGAGATCCAACAAATAATTCAGTCCATTTCAGATCTGAATGAAATTTTCAGAGACTTGGCTAGCATGGTGGTGGAGCAGGTATTTCATCCTTCCTGACTTATTGTCATACATGCATAAATAACGCTTGTGCCACTCACTGTCAGCTTCACCAAACAAAGTTCCCGTGCTGCAAGCATGGAGTGGATGACTTACAAGTTGTCAAGTTGTCTTTGATTGAAATCTAATATTGCCTGCTACTACCTCAAGGGCACCGTCCTTGACAGAATTGACTTCAACGTGGAGCAAGCGTGTGTCAAAACAGAGGATGGCTTAAAACAGTTACAAAAGGTAAATCTAGTCTTGAGATGTATTGGTGTGTTACTGTACCTACTGAGCATGTCCTTGTTTTTATGTTCTTTGCAGGCAGAGCAGTATCAGAAGAAAAACAGGAAGATGCTGGTCATTTTGATCCTCTTTGTTATAGTCATCATTCTAATAATTATTCTCTTTTCAACCAAGTTTAAATCTTAAAATTCCTTTTGCTCTCTGTGTGAGTGTTTTGTTGTGGAATCCGTGGACCTCTGCACACCATAAGTCTGTCGGTGTGCTCTAGGCTGTACTGAGATTTATTTTAAGTTAGAATCAGTGGTATATTTGAGCTGAGGTTGGTTTATGATGTGACAGCCATCTAAATTGCCTTGGCTTATACCAGACCATGTTGGCATAGCTGTCTGTCTTTTATCAAGAGTGAAGACTTTATGGCATATACAGATGGACAACCATGTTACATTGTTGAAAGCAGGGTGCTTTCTGCTTGATTCCAATGTGAAAATACAATGTAGACTTTTTAAGAGAAACATGTCATGGGGATTGTGGATGGTTTTGGCACAGTATTGTCAAAAGACTGTGTTGATCATTCACTACCTAAATATTCCTACAGTGAAAGGACCACCCCTTGACCATTAAATCATTTACTTTCTAACTGAATGATAACATTGACGTGATTGGAACTACCACTGCTTGCCTGATGAGGGTAGGCAGCTGGCTCATAATTTTAGATTCACTTATTTAACTCCTGCTGCACTTGTCAAAAATGATTGAAACTTGTTTTTTGTCATGGTTCTTACAGTAAGTGATATTTTTTTTTAAACTGCAGTTTGCACATACTTGAGGCCTGAGCAATGAGGGAAGTGTTGTAATGAACGTAATACTACTGTCATCTGATGAAAATATTTATTTTTTAAAAACTACAAATGACCAAGGCGTTCTGTGTCATGCAGAATTACTGTATATTAGGTAAAACTGGTAGCTGAAATCAAATATTCATGTTCACCACTCCACTAAGGAAACTGCGATCCACCCCGCACAAGCAGCTACATACAGACAGCATTATGTGTTTTATTCTGGTATTATGATCTTCTTGCTCTATAAAGACTGATATGCTGAGATGAAGAGCTTTATTTGACACATCTGTGTGCCGCTCGTTTATTTTATTCATAATTTATACACCATCTCAGTCATTGATGTGAAGCTGTGTGTGGAAAAATGTCCAAGTGGTACTTTTTGTGAGTGGAGCATTTGTTTTTAAAATAATGAATAAACCTGGAACATGATGGTGTAGCTCATTTGAGTCTCATTTATATCCTCTGCTTATCTGTCAAACTAGCACGGGGGACTGATGAGTCCCAAATGGGTTCCTTCATAAGGTAGTAATTTGCTAGGCAAAGAAATCTCATATGGAATCACAGGAGTGCCAAAATTAAAAGGAAATCCATGTGTAAATATAAAGAGAATAATACAAAAATATACAATGTGGTTATGTTCTTTTTACATTTTGTCTTTGCTTTTTCTGTTTTGTCCCTTTATATTTGGTACTCCTGTGATTCCATGCTGTGCCAACAATTGGAGGAAATTGCACTAAATAGCATGCATTTGAATCCACATGCAATCCCGCTCTTCCGTACGGACGTCCCAAGTGTACACGTGGACTTGCTGTGACGTGGCACTGTCTAACCCGGAAGATAAACATGTTGTCACCTTTCAAACTAAAAGCTTCCCCCGAAGTTCCTTTCACAAAAATGCAATGCATTTTCAAAATTATGTAAAAACAATTTCAAACTGCCTAATTTCCTCTCGGGTTAGAATCAACCGGTTTCCTCGCCTTTATAACCAGACGAAACACTTGCCAATACTAGCTGACCCGGAAATGTTGAGCTTGGACTTCGAACTTTTCAACTAAGGAGCGTTGATTACAAACATTTCGCCCGTTCATCAATCAACATGACCTATTCCGGAGGCGAAGACAACGCCTTTCCGGTGGACGTCTGCTTGTTCGCGGATACTTTTCCCCAAGAAACTTCTTACAAGTTAATGGGCCAAGAGGTGACGATCAAGCAGTATTTTGGTGCAAACCTCGGCGTGGCTGCTCCGGTGTGGGAAGCAGTGAGTAGTAGTGTCACTACATCCCGCATGTGTGCACTTGTTTTAGTGTGTGTTTTTATGTATACAGGCGTTACAATTGTGTCGGTACTTCGAGGAGCATCATGTGGAGTGGAGTGGCAAACGTGTCATCGAGCTGGGAGCCGGGACTGGTGTGGTTGGGATTGGGGCTGCTCGTCTAGGTATGCCGGGGTGCATAATACCAGTTACATTTTCGAGTCGCTCCCAGTCACACGCTATTATTTTAGGAGTGATTTATTTTGAAAAATCCTCCAACTACTCATCCCCATCGTTTTGCATTCACACATGCAGCTTTTAGAAATCACCACTAGAGGGGGCTGTAGCTATTCCGGCTAGTGATGGGAAGTTCGGATCTTTTTACCGACTCAGATCTTTGAGTCCCGTTCAGTAAAAAGAACAAATCTTTTTTCGAGTCATTTCGTTCATTTTAGCAAAATATGATTAAAATGCAACATGTTTCTTCCCTATCACATCTACTGCTTACACAGACGTTAATCACACTACAAACAAGACAAAATTAGAATTCTATAAGAAACTGAAAAGATTAATTCATTGTTTACCTGGGTATTTTGTCTGTGAATCACTCACCTCACCTCTCGCTCACCCTTATCGAGTCGTTCGTTCATTACGTGACAGCCCCATGTGAGCTTATTTGACTGCGGTACCGATCGGAAAATTGGTCACATGACAAAAGAACGAATGACTCAAACCCGAAGACTCAAGAGATGATCTAATCAATTCTCTTTCCGGCTCATGCAGTATATGGAATGTTGCGCAAATGCGCATGCGCGACTGAACGAATCACTCCCCGAGACAATTCGTTCTTCCCGAGTTACATTTAACATTTGTTCAAAATGAACGAATCGTTCATGAACGACCCATCCGTAATCCCGGCGCTTTCAATGTTCCGCACTGCTGGCTGGTTAGCGTTCACAATTGTATTTTTATCCGAAATTACTCACATAAACGTGTACATGATGTGGCGCCTTAGTTGGACGGCGTAACCTTCCGCTTCCAAAACAATAGGACGTCTTCTGGGTCACATCCAATCACTATGGGGAATTTTCCAAAGACGTCACAAAGGTTCCCGGAGACTTTGTGCAGGTATGATTACTGTTACACTCACCTGGTCTTATTTAACTCGTTCTGTCGATTTTCACTCAGCTTTTTGTCGGGCGTTGCTATGCATTGCCTGGCAACGGTCGTGTTTGCTGACGTCATCCCCGGTGTTTGGGTGCGTTGATGCGGTCTGCACGGGGTTGATCTTTTGTCGGGTATTATCGGAACTCCTTTTCTTACTAATCACACGCAGCTTAAATAGAAAACGACTCTTCAGCCGGCTGCAAAGAGTCGGCTTTATGAGCCGTTTCGTTTGAGACCGACACACACCTTTTTGCCACGTGACTACAGTACACTGCATAATGTTTCTTTTTCCTATGGCTTATTGTACTATTTTATTCTTTGTGGTATTCATAATTTTTTTTATTACATTGAAGTATTTTACCAACAATGCAAGCAGTAAAAGGTTTACTCACAGGTGCAGACGTGACCCTGACAGACCTTCCGGTGACTCTCTCGTCGCTGGAAGCCAACATCTGTGCCAACATGCCATTCAGTGGTTGGCCTTCTTCCCCGCCCACTGTCCTCCCGCTATCCTGGGGTGAGGACCACAAGAAGTTCCCCTCCGACTGGGACCTGGTGCTGGGCGCAGACATCGTTTACCTTCCAGAGACGTATCCTCTGTTAATGGAGACTTTGGCTCATCTGTGCAAGAGTAAAGCAGAACTTTATCTGTCATCCAAGATGCGAAAAGAGCATGAGGCTCCAAGGTTCTTTGAAGAACTCCTGCCAGTGAGGTTTGACGTAAAACTTGTGCATCGTGACGACGATCAGAACATTAATATTTATAAAGCATGTCTGAAAACGACCAGTGGTTGAGGGAATCCGTTTCATGTCTTACTGGTTTTATTCAAGGTTTTTGCTAAAACCTTTACAACAAATTTTACCTTAGAAGAAAAAACCTTTTAACAATCAATTAGTGTCTACCCGTTAATGTTTACATCTGACCAATTCAACTGCATTGGACCAGCCCGCGACTTCAGTTTAAAACTGAGGAGCGATTTACTTTTTTCGGCAGATTCCGAAAAAACAGCAGCGCGTTCCTGTTATACAGGTGATCAATTTTTTTTATTGAAAATATGACAGACCCGTACATTGTCACTTTAAATCATATACAAATAGTAAATAGCAAAACAAGAAATCCTGTCCTTAGATTTCTGATCGCTAGAAATATTATTTGAATAGCTGCGGTTTAGGATAAAGATATGTCTTTATTATCCCGCAAGGAGAAGGAAACATGTTCCTTTTGACAATCAGTGAAAATAATCTTTATGATGTAGGCCATTATTGTATTTGTATAACTACATCTTAAATTAATGACTGATGCATGTTGGCCTCACAGTCAGGAGGTTCAGGGTTGGAATCTCCATTGGGCATCTTTGTGTGGAGTTTGCATGTTCTCTCAGTGCGTGCGTGGTGTTCTCCGGGTACTCCGGTTTCCTCCCACATTCCAAAAACATGCATGTTAGGTTAATTGGCAATTCTAAATTGTCCATTAGAGTGTAAATGTGAGTGTGAATGGTTGTATGTCTGCCCTGCGATTGACTGGCGACCAGTCCAGGGTGTCCCCGCCTCCCACCCAAAATCAGCTGGGATAGGCTCCAGCATACCCGTGACCCTAATGAGGATAAGCGGTATAGAAAATGGATGGATGGTTTGGTACAATTTTATGCAGTGTCTTAATAATAATCTTCTTCTTCTTCTTTTCCTTTTGGTTTATCCCTTCAGGGGTCGCCACAGCGAATCAATTGCCTCCATCTAACTCTGTCTTCTGTATCTTCTTCTCTTGCGCCAACTACCTTCATGTCCTCTTTCACTACATCCATAAACCTCCTCTTTGGTCTTCCTCTAGGCCTCCTGCCTGGCAATTCAAAACTCAGCATCCTTCTACCAATATATTCACTATCTCTCCTTCGGACATATCCGAACCATCTCAGTCTGGCTTCTCTGACTTTATCTCCAAAGCCTCTAACATGTGCTGTCCCTCTGATGTGCTCATTCCTGATCCTGTCCATCCTGGTCACACCCAAAAGAACCTCAGCATCTTCATCTCCGCTACCTCCAGCTTTGCCTCCTGTCTTTTCCTTAGCGGCATTGTCTCTAAACCAAACAACATCGCTGGTCTCACCACAGTTTTCTACACCTTTCCTTTCATTTTAGCTGAAACTCTTCTATCACACATCACACCCGACACTTTTCTCCACCCATTCCAGCCTGCCTGCACACACTTTTTCACCTCTTTTCCGCACTCTCCATTGCTCTGGACTATTGACCCTAAGTACTTAAAATCCTCCATGTTCTTTATCTCTTCTCCCTGTAACCTCACTCTTCCACTTGGGTCCCTCTCATTTACACACATGTACTCCGTCTTGCTGCGGCTAACCTTCATTCCTCTCCTTTCCAGGGCAGGAATGTGCCAGTGTCTTAATAATAATAATTATATATATCATTATTCATTAATTATAACGTAATTAGGGCTGAGAATTTTACTAAGTGTGTTTTATTTGCTATTATACTACTTATTTTTGGAGAAAATCTCTTTTTGAATGTGAACACTTGATTCCAAGCCAGTGTCTTACTGAGCTGCCTGGGGGGTTGTGCTGTTGCTGTTTTGCTCTTCCTCAGACCACAAACTAGTTGAGATTGAATAAACAGCGCCTCTGCTGGCTGCAGCCAAGTAGTGCATTCCATCGCTTCAACAGGCTCAATTTCAGACAAACTTATTATGCACAATTAAGATGCCTGCTTCTGTCTTAATGTAGAGCTTTTTATGACAGATTTATAAAAGTGTTATTTGTTGCTGATGTTAAAAAAACCAAACATTTTTGTACCTTATTTGACGTTATCTTTTCATATTCTTTGCTTTAAAAAAAATGCAATAAAAAAAATGCAATAGCCTGCCGAGAAGTGACTGAAATGACATCTTATATTAAATAAAAATCAAGCAATTATGAAAATAAAGTATCTATGTTGATACATGTATTTTTGTTGATTTCTCTGTTACACCCCACGTATAACATTTAAAGAAATGACTTAGGAAGTACACTTTAATTGTTGGACTGAAAGGCAACAGTCTCAATTGAGAACTGACAATTCACAACAATGGTGATTATCTCATCCCGTGTGACGACTATTCTGTCAACATCAACAGATTGCTCCCTCCCTGCAGCCTGCTCCATCCGCTCTCTCCTGCACTCTGCTGATGTACTGACTTTCTGTTCAGCAAAGGAAAGCCTGTTTGTTACGCTGGAGAGTTCCAAAGAAAAGAGAGGCAAGCCGTCCCCTGCCCATCTCACTCTGGGCTACAACTGAAGCGACAAAACAACTGACCCCCCCATTTCCAAGCAGTTTTTAATCACACCGAGCAGCACTTTTTTTGTCATCAGTGTCTGGGAAAAGTTAGGGAAACTAAATGTAAAATAAATAAATGTACTAATTGTTCTGTTGTTGGGGCGGGCCAGTCCCCTTTAACGTCTGTGTGGGAAATTAACGGATGGCATTTGAAGGTCGAGGGAGGTGACAGGAGTGTGTGTGATGGCTGATTTGAGTGGGAGGGATACTGAGCACCACCTCCTCTTTAAAACAAGTTGTCCTGTCACAACATCATTAGAACCTTCTCAAGCAGCACAGGGAATGAACCACTGACTGCAGGTAAGTGTTATGGGCCAATTATTTCTTATGTTTATAAATTAAACACCCCAACAATATTTCTTTCCTTTTTGTTTAGGGTGCAAAATTCAGTGCACATTATGGATTTATGGCCTAAAAATCAGGGGCTGCTGCCCCCATACACTAGATATGGTACAGTTCCTGGCAGAACTCCAATGTATAAGTAAGTATTCTGCCTTTTCACTGTTTTGTGTTGCTGCTGCTTTGAATGACACATTTGACACATTGGTACGCTCTTAAAGCATGATAAAGCAGATGGTCTTACTGCGGGACCCACATTTTCCAATGGTAATTTAAGTCGCGAAACACTTTATTTTTTATTTATTCTATTTTAAGTCAGGACCCACTTCATTTTTATTTATGTTTGTTCTAGTCATGTAGTTTTTTTTTCATACTTAACATAAGTCAAACCAAGCAAATATGTATATATGTGTGTATTTAAATCTTTAATATTTTTCTAATTTTTAATCTTTTGAAACATTAAAACACATAACTACATGCCCAAAGTGAATTTAGAGGAATTGACTGGGACATTTGAATCAGAAATGAGGAGACACATAACTGTATGCACACAAATAATGCATACATTGAAATTAAGTATCAAATAAGACCACAAAATCATATATTTTATTTATAACTGTCCAATGAATATATACTTGAAGGAAATGGCTGAAATATTCCTCAATTATACTTTAAATAATAACAAAAAAATAAGACATTGATTTAAAATTATTACATATTTAAATTTAATTTTTTACTTGTATGCGACCCACCAGTAAAGAATCATCAAAAGTCGGGGGTTCAGGGGTCAAACCCGTCGGTCACGAGCCACCAGCCAATCTTTAGGACTTTGCCGGTCAATCGCAAGAATATTTAAAAAATGTATTATTAAATCAATGCCCTGCCCCCTTCCGCAAGCTCCAGCCTCCAAAACCCAGCCGGAGGTACCAGCGCACGCACACATGTTCGCCTCGCCCTGCAAGCAACAAGCGTTCAACAACAAGGATGCCAAACTTCAGAGAACAGGAAAAAGGGGAGTGACACAGCGCAGTGATGTGCCTCCGCACACAACAATAGTTATAACATGTTTATATGGCTCAAAATCTGCCTTTGCTGCCTCAAAATATAACTCGACAGATGTGCACCTCCATGTGCTCTTCGAGCCGACGCCACAAGCCCGAACCAGAAGAGTCACAAAAGTCGGGGTGCCCAGGGGCTGCATTACTGCAGAAACAAAATACATTCATTCATTCATTTTCTATACCGCTTGTCCACATTAGGGTCTCGGGTATGCTGGAGCCTATCCCAGCCGACTTTGGACGGGAGGCGGGGTACACCCTGGACTGGTCGCCAGTCAGTCATAGGGCACATATAGACAAACAAACATTCACACTCACATTCATACCTATGGACAATTTAGAGTCGCCAATGAACCTAACATGCATGTTTTTGAAATGTGGGAGGAAACCGGAGTACCCGGAGAAAACCCACACACGCACGAGGAGAACATGCAAACTCCACACAGAGACGCCCGAGATTCGAACCCAGAACCTCCTGACTGTGAGGGCAACATGCTACGCTTCCAGGCACCGTGCGGCCAAACAAAATACAATTTAAAATAAAAATTAAAAGAACAGCAAAAATGGTAAAATAAAATATAGAGCAAAAGGTACAGTGAGGAAAAAGCAAACAACCAAAAAAACACAAAGCTTTGTACTTAAAGTTTTAAATATGTATACTCTTTTACTTTAAAACCCTTTCTACAAAAAAGGTATAGTGTAAGTTGTACATATATTCTTTGTGTGCCTTGTGAGGGCTACTTTGTAGAATTTCTTATTCATGGGGTTGGGCCGACCATGTTGTGTTGTCCGGTATATTCTGTAAAAAGATCTAGTGCAGGTTCACGGCTGAGACCAGGGATTTGACACTGTATCGGTTAGTTCTTCAGGATGATAATGTGACCAGTACACGTGTTCTACTGCACTTTTAACATTCATCATAGGCCAAGTCATACAAGTGTGAAGATTAAGTTGATGAAAATGAAAGTGTTCACCCGTTGATGGCAGTAAAAGTTGCTAAACCCAAGCCAGGTTCATGCATCTCGCTCTTTAACATTCACAATTGTCATGCTCTTTAACTCTTTTAGTTAATTGCTACTATAAAAATGTGCAAGAGTAAAACTACTTACCTTTTCGTGACACATAAGAGTTTAGGGAAGTGTAAGCGGGGGCGGGGGGGGGCTTGCTGAAGTCGAGCCATCTTCATGCACCCCACTTTTGAACGTTCATGCACTGTCATACAAGTGTAAAATGAAGTTAACTGCTGTACGTATGAAAGCAAAACTAAAATACAAGTACCGACACTCACCTTTGATTAGTCATTTTGGACTGAGCAGCCAGGAGAGAGAGGCTCGTGTGGCACTTTTTTTCTACATTAAAGCTTTGCTTTAAAGACTGGCTTTAATGTAGCTCGCAATGAATCATCATAGTAACCCAAGCATCAAGGGTCCCACCTCCTGTGGTTGCATCACAGAATAATAATTAAAATGTAAAAGCTACACACATTCGTGGATTTGGTTCTGTAGAGGAGTTAGAAGCTCACTGAACTGAAGTCTGGAGATTTGTCGACGTCTTGCCCAATACCGCGCATCATAACAGTTCAACAGTTGTCATCCGAAAGTGTAAGCCCTTTTTGGAAGTTCACAGTAACATCTGATCCCTGACCACATGGTTGATAAATGAAAAGCTGCACACTAAACTCAAGTCAGTCAATGTGAGAAGCTAGAATATCAGTGTGTTGTGACGCTCACGTTTGAATCCTTTTATCCACACAGCTATCACGATAGAAACCAAGTGATCCAGTATCCTCCGCGTAACCATGACGAACAGCGAAATCATGTCAGAGAGTTCAGCTCCTGGACTTTACCTAGATCAGGAATAAATGGAGCTCGACTGGACTACACCAACTGGACTGACCCTCAATTGTATCCCCCTACTTCCGCTCAGCTACCTTTAATTTTGGATTGTCATTCTCAGCAGGACCTGGGTGACTATAAACCTTCTGAAGTCAGGGAATGCACAAGGGGAGATTACGAAAGAGGCTACCCGAATGAGGGAAGACCGAGGAGGTGGGAGCCTTCCAAGAGAGACAGTAGCAGCTACAGAGAGCTGGAAGCCTGGGCTGCCCGTTACAGCCATTCCCTTCCAAGGAGGAGATGTATAGAGTCCGAACTGAGGGGGCCCTCCCGGGGTCTGTTGGAGAGCAGAAGAACTGGGAGAGACTCTTGCATTGTGGCACAGCAGCAAGTTGGACAATGTGCAAACATAAGAGATGATCCAGCACACTGGGAGATACCATCACAAGAAGCTCCTAATACCAATCATCTGGTGGACATTAAAGGAAAGATAGGCTTCAGAAGGAAAATGTTTACCCAACCCCCTGATTATATTGCACCTCCTCCATACAACACCCCACATAAAACTTCATTTGTGATGGCCAATTGTGATCTCAACTGGGCTCAGGATGGGAGGACTCAGGAAAAAACAGACAGAAACCAAAAAACAGACCTTGAAAGAATCACGAACCAAAGTAGCCAAGTCTACAATGTGGACATTCAACAGCAGGCAGTTCAGAGAAGAATCATAGACTCTTCCTCAAAGGTTATTGAAGGACGGAAGTTTCAATTAAGTAAGAAGACGGGCGGAATGACCATATTCTGTTTAGTGTCTCGGACAGCAGGCCCAACAGAACCCCCATCCTTGACACCTCCAGCAAACACAGAGATTGAAAACCGCTCTATGCTCAGTGGTGAAAATGATCCAACATCCAAGGTTGCAGACGAAGTAGACAAGACAAAAACAAGTATGCCTGACCTGACCAAAACAGAAGAGATAGCACCAAGTTGCAAAAAAAGTGTTGCACCAGAGGAAAAACTGCCAAAGAAAGACAAGACGGATGATGCTACATTTGAGAAGCGAAGTGCTCAGTTAGTCCCTCCTGTCAGATATCCTTTGTGGAAGGAACCGAGTTTCACAAGAACTCTGAAGGATACAAGGAATCCACTTGGCATGGAAGTTAGGAGGCTAGATATCAAAAAAGGACCTGAATCCGAGGAAGGGCAAGATCTCCTGGTGATTGACACAACATGTGTTGTTGTCGAAATGGAGCTGATTCAGTCGCCCAAGAAAGAACATGTTGACCTCTTTGAATACCTTGAAAACAGTCCTTCCTCTCCTGTCCAATCAGAAGGCCTTTTGAAGCAAGACTTGCACCCTGATCCAAACACAGAATTCAACCACATGCCAAAAAGCAGAAAGCTTAAGGGCAAGATGGATGTAGATCTTGAGAAGAAAGTGACCCTTGAGATTGACAGTGAAAATCCTGCCCAAGGATCCTTGAAGAAGCAAGCTGATAGAATACTTAGGATCAGTCTCCACACAAGCTCATGTTCTGATGGGTGCATGAAAAATGAGCTAGATTCTTCTCAAGTTAACAACAACGAAATTAAAGAGAAGTGCAATGACACCACCGAAGAGGAGCAGTCACAGAACCAACGAGACTTAAACAAGGATAAGATGTCTGCTGATTGGGCTAAAGATGTTTCTTGTGGTAAGCTTTCAGGTTCCCAGCAGAAGATAAAAGCAGAGACTAACAGTCAGCCAGGTACAGATGATTTTCAGCAGGTTGAATTGTCTGAGAAAAGATGGGGAAAAAATCAATCAGTTGAAAAGGATGCAAGTCCGTTTGTCACTCCACCCACTCTCCCATTAAATTCTCTTTTACCTCCACCTTCTCTAGATGATGGAGAGTCAAATCCTACTCCTATATACTCTCCTGAGTCACTTCCAAGTATCTTAGAGTCAGAAAACGAAGAGGGTCCAGATGGTGAGTGGGGAACACTAGACCCAGTAACAGAGAGAGTACTTCAACCTAGAACTGCATCATTGCTGACATCTCTGAGTCCTCCTGCTAATCCATCTATAGCGTCAAATACTGATGATTCGGAGGAAGTTGACGAGGCACAAACATCACTGCATGGAGAAGCCCATCAAGAATCTCCCACTCATGCGACAGCTGAGCAGCCATTTGAAGGTGACTGTGTACAAATGGTAAGTGATACTTCTATAGAAGTTGTGGAGCAGATGCCTGCAATATCCAAAGAGGAACCATCAGACTTCAACATCGAGCAGCAGGAACTTCTTTGTGCTAAAGCAGAAGACAACAACAAGAAAGAAGATGACAATATAAAGCAGATATCCACAGAAAAGTGTCTGAGTGGACGTCAGCTCAAATCGTTGGAGGTCGAAACAGAGGAAAGTGTGGATGTGAAAGAGACTAACAAGAAGTTGTTTGAGGACAATAAAGATCTGATAGATTTTGAAGAACAAATGGTAGATCGTCAGATTGACAAGCAAGAGACAGAAGCCTTGTTTAAACACATGTCTACTCCATTACCTTCAGACTCAAACCACAAAGCTCAGCCCAAATCTCCATCACTACCAGTGTATTCAAGTGAAGAGCTTGCCCCCCATGTAGAAACTGGATCAACTGATAATCCTCACAAAACTCCCACTGCTCCTATTCTTCCACCAGACTTCATCCCCTCTTCTGAAAGTTCTCCCCCTGCCCCAGGGAACTGTGGCCCCCCTGACGAACTCCCAGGAGAGGGTCTTCACTACCCCAACTCTTTGTGGGATGCAGTGAATCGCATTAGGAAACATACAGCTCCTGACTCTGAGAACGAAGAGGAGGAGATGGCTGAGTTTTGGGATCCAGAGAGCGTAAAAGGAGTGCAGGACATACTTGAGGAACTGGAAGTGTCAGAGGACACTGAAGTTAGACAAATGCTGCCACATCCACGGCGTGAGGAGGACACATTTTCCTGCAGTAGCACCAGTAGTCATGATTCTGGAGACACGGTTATTGTAGCAGATGAGGTCGAGGTGGAGCACACAGAGGAGGTTTGGAAGGGGTGCCTTGATGAAATTAACAATGCAAACACTGAAGGTGAGAAGGAGGAGGAAGGAGGTGATGACAAGAGGGATGAGTATCAAACTGTGGACAAGAGCAAGATAGCGCAAGATGAGGCCATGATGTAGTACAATTACAGTATGATGGTCGTTGGGCATCTCTGTGTGGAGTTTTCATGTTCTCCCCGTGTGTGTGTTTTCTCCCGGTACTCCGGTTTCTTCCCACATTCCAAAAACATGCATGTGAGGTTAATTGGCGACTCCAAATTGTCCATTGGAGTATGAATGTGAGTGTGAATGTTTATTTCTCTATATGTGCCCTGTGATTGACAGGCAACCAGTCCAGGGTGTACCCCGCCTCTCGCCCAAAGTCAGCTGGGATAGGCTCCAGCATACCTGCGACCCTAATGAGGATAAGCGGCATAAAAACGAATGAATGAATGAAAAAAGTGCATTTATACTGATTGCACTTTCATTACGTCCACATGCACAGGCCAATCCAGTAATGTCCAAACTTTTTGCCTATGGTAACAATGGTTGTGCCATATTTGATACTGTGGCCATTTATGTTCAATAATGCTATAAAAGCTGAATCTGACAGAATTACTTACATTCGCATCGGTTGATGAAGGCCGTGTTAGGGGTTAATGTATTTGTATTTGAAAAACAGTTTTGCAGGCCACATAAAATGACACCTCAGTTCGACACAGGTGCAATATTATAACTGCAATTGAAATTCCATATTTACAGCAATAACTGGCAGCACGTGTTCACAGACAGCAACATTCCCACTTTCTCATAGATTTCTTTACTCATGTACATGAAAGCACAGTTAGGAGTGTGTTAGAAAAACATCATGGAGGAAGTTGATTCTAAGTTTAAAAAAAATAAAAATAAAAACATTTTGATCTGCCAGGAAATGTTGAAGAGACCGTGTCTCTCAACTGGTCTGGGAACACCTCAGGATCCACCAGGAGGAGCTGAACAAAAGTAGCCAGGGACAGGGAATTCTGGATTTTCCCTGTGTAGGCTGCTGCTCCGTGTCTGAAATATTATTGAGCCACGGAGGATGAGTGGGTAGCATGTTGGCCTCACAGTCAGGAGATCAGGGTTTGAATCTCCGTTGGGCATCTCTGTGTGGAGTTTGCATGTTCTCCATGTCTGTGCATGGGTTTTCTCCGGGTACTCCGGTTTTCTTCCCACATTCCAAAAACATGCATGTTAGGTTAATTGGCGACTGTAAATGTGAGTGTGAATGGTTGTATGTCTGCCCTGTGATTGACTGGCGACTAGTCCAGGGTGTACCCCGCCTCTGGCCCAAAGTCAGCTGGGATAGGCTCCAGCATAGCCCCCGCGACCCTAGTAAGAAAAAGTGGCATGGAAAATCACAGACACAACACCACCACCACCAAAGCTAATGTAACAGTGGAATAGAGTAATACTCATTTTTGGCACCTTATTTAGTTAAGAGTATGATCCATTATAGAACCACAAATGTAAAACACATTGCTCAATTTAAACTTTAGCGTCAATCAATATCAAGCGTTAACGTATATTTGTCAAGGCAGCTCATGCAAAGGGTCTCATTACATTGTGCAGGTGTACCTAATGTTGTGTGCAATGATTGTAAACTGTCTTTTGCATCTTATCTAATTATTTATCATTTGATTGCAGAGTGACGCTATCACTGTCATAAATGCAAAATGGAAGTAAAATATATTCAAACGTGTACTGAGTTTACAGTTGTTTTAGTAGATAGTGTGACTTTGTAATAGAAATGATGGACATTCATACTGTGGTAGGTGGGGGTTTGAAGCAAAGTCATGAAATTGTTTTAAATTGCATTAAACAAATATAACAAGTCATTACTCGCCACATCGCACTTCGAATTTTGTGGGTTCGCTGTCACGATTTTTCAAAATACACCGCTCAAAAAAAATTAGAGGAACACTTTGAAAACACAATCTAAACACGTGTAAAATGATCTTAAATATCTTTCCTGATAATAAGTAGGTGATGTCTTTGTAACAAAATGCCACATAATTTGATAGAAATGAAAACGATCACCCAATTGAGGTGGGAAATCAGAAACTCCAAAAATAATGCAGCAGACTGGTCCATTTTGCCAAAATGTCATTGTAGCAACTCAAAATGATTCTCAGTAGTTTGTGTGGCCCAACGAGCTTGTACGCATGCCTGACAGCGTCGGGGCATGTTCCTGATGAGACCACGGATGGTGTCCTTGGGAACCTCCTCCCAGATTTGGACCAGGGCATCACTGAGGTACTGGATAGTCTGAGGAGAAACTTGGCGGTGCCGGATGGACCTAAACAATGTCCCAGAAGTGTTCTATTGGGTTTAGGTCAGGTGAACGTGGGGGCCAGTCAATGGTATTAATTCCTTCTTCCTCCAGGAACTGCCTGCATACTCTAGCCACATGAGGTCGGGCATTGTCGTGGGCCAGGAGGAACCCAGGTCCCACTGCACTAGCATAGGTTCTGACAACAGGCCCAAGGATTTCATCCCGATACCTAATAGCAGTCAGGGTTCCATTATCTAACCTGCAAAGATCTGTGCGTCCTTCCAGGGATATGCCTCACCAAGACATCACTGACCCACCACTAAACCGGTCACGCTGAATGATGTTGCAGGTAGCATAACATTCTCCATGGAATCTCCAGACCCTTTCACGTCTGTCGCATGTGCTCAGGTTGAACTTGCTCTCATCGGTGAAGAACACACGGCGCCAGTGGCGTAGTCAATTCTGGTGGTCTATGGCAAATGCCAATTAAGCTCTACGGTGCTGCACATTGAGCACAGGGCCCACTACAGGACGTTGAGCCCTCAGGCCCACTCTCACGGAGCCTGTTTCGGATTGTTTGGTCAGAAACATTCACACCAGTGACCTATTGAACGTCATTTTGTAGGGCTCTGGCAGTGCTCATCCTGTTCCTTCTTGCACAAAGGAGCAAATACCGATCCTGCTGAGGGTTTAAGAACCTTCTACGGCGCTGTCCAGCTCTCCTGGAGTAACTACCTGGAAGCTCCTTAATGATCTTGAGACTGTGGTGGGAGACACAGCAAACCTCCTTGCAACGGTACGTATTGATGTGCCATCCTGTAGGAGTTGGGACTACTTGTGCAACCTCTGTAGCGTCCAGGTACCGCACCATGCTATGCTAACAGAGATGTCGATCCAAGCCAAATGAAAAACTACAACAGTAGAAAGTCAGTCAATAAAAAATCAGCCAAAAGAGATGAGTAGTCAGTGGCCTCAACCTAAAAAACCATTCCTGTTTTGGGGTCTGTCTCATTGTTGCCCCTCTGATGCACAAGTTGTTGATTTCATTGACAACAAAGCATCTGAAACTGATTAACAACGCCCTCTGCTACTTAACTGACCAGATTAATATCCCAGAAGTTTGACTAATGGGTTACTATACTCCGATTAAAAAGAGTTCCTTTTATTCTTTTGAGCAGTGTCTATTAATGACTCATTGGTGTTTCTGGTTGATTATAGCCTATTATTAGTCCCAAAAGTGCATATTGAAGCAAATTTTACATACTTTTGTCCTACAATAAACCTTGTCATGCATAAACATGGCTACATTGACTAAACACAAATGCAAAGGCATTCTACAAGGCATTCTACAATGGTCGCTAAGGTAGATAAGATATGTCTTTATTAGTCATAAGGGGAAATTCCAGTTATAGTCTGCTTTCAAGACACCAGAACATGAGTCTATATTATCTTGTCTGTATATTGCCTTTTTCCTGTTATTATGCCGACTCTAGAGGGCTATAATAATAATAAACATATGTAGAATATCATAAACAGGTTTACTATGCTCTAAGTATGAAAATACTGTTATCTAAAAAATAAATCCTATTTGGCAGAAATTCAGTTGTCCCGGTCGGGTCTGGAACCAATTAACCGTGATGAATGAGGGATTACTGTATTGTGGAAAACAACAAAGTTTATATAAAATCAGGGTTGTTTGTATAATTCAAACATTGTAGAAAACAAATAATACCAAAATATTTGACAAATGTGTACAGTTGAATATGCATCCAACAGTTAAGTCAAAAAATTCGTTCTGGCAAGTAAACTGACAAAATTATGGATCACTACGTACACATTTGGATTTAATATCTAAAGACTGACTATAGCCGAGAGCCCAGAAGATAATTCATCTACATGTCAAGGGATTATGTCATCTTAATTCATACGCATGAGTTATAAAGACAATTTAAATCTCGTCACAAGAAAGTCCGGCTTAGGTTTCACAGTTTCAGTTTGGTCTGGATAAAACAAATTCAAGTGAAATACTTAAGGTGAGGTACAGAGATGCAAGGAGTGACAAAAATGAGGCAAACAAGTCAAAACAAACACCCCTTAATTTTCATGAAATGCTGGAATAAATTTTTTGTGAAGCCTTTTAAATGATTTCGATTTTCTTAATTGACATTGTCTTTCTCCCGCGCCGCCACTGCCATGGCGTGAACCGGCCATTATCAGCTGAGGGCCGCCATGGCGAGACGATGTCAAAGTTCATCATGTGGGATTTTCAGAGCATGATCGCAGAGGTCTGCAGGATATAAAGAACAAATTCTGAATTGTGGGAAACATCACGGGCGTAAAAATGCACACATACCTGTCCTCTTGCTGCAGAGTTTGTCTTTGACATTTTCTGTCTCATGAGAGAAGAATTCGATGAGTTCGTCTTCGTACTGCTCAACGATGGTCTCACACTGGCAAAAGAGGACATCTACTTTTTCACTGTACAAAACTCACAATGTAACTAACGCAGGTAAAAATAATAAAGTAGATAAAGTCAAAAACTAAATATCAAAGTTAACATTCACAAACAATAACAATTGGAAAATAAAATGTTAACAAGATGTACAAAAATTGTAAAATACAACAAGTAATAAAATTTATTAATAAACCTAAAGGGTCACTGACATCATTTAGCAACTTCGCTTGAATGTTCGATATTGTTCTTAAATATGTGCTACATTGTTCTTTTTTTTTTTTAAAGTCAACGGTATGTTCGTAAAATTTATTATAGTTTACAGTACACGGCTGGAGCCATGACCAACTTGAGTAGCAGAAAAGGGGCGTTTCCCAAGTGACGTCAGCAGACACCTCCCATGTAAACAAACATAGCGGTGTACGAGACAGAGGATTATAGCGAAGATTTGAGTGACGCGTCAATAGTTTATTAATTTTTTATTATTATTATTCTTTATTGGCTTCTCAATGATCATAAAGCGGTCTTTAGAGCCTTTTTTCATTATTGTGTACTGTTTCGCCATCCCCCGCCCCACTGTCAACATATCGCTGAGAAAATATGTTTTATTCAACATGTATAATGCTTTGAATGCTTGTGACTATGATGGTATAGTACAGTGTTTACAATACAATAAGTAAATAAGACATGACTTACTGTTCTGTGGCAACTTTGACGTCATTCTTCTTATCCTTTTTTTCTTGTGTAGCATAGCATCAGGAATAGCATACTAGCATCTAACATGTGTTTATACATGCTTCTTGTAAATGTGTTACTTCATAGCAGTCTTCAGTGAAATGAACAGACTGCCCGGTGGGCGTCTATTTGTCTCTCTGCACTCGCTTCCTCCATTTTGACTTTAGCTGAGAGGGTGCTCCGATAACGTCACTTCGCAAACGCCCCTTTTCTGCAACTCGACATGAACTATAAATGTAACTTTTATAAATTTACCGTTCACTTTCACACAATGAACATACATTACAAATAATATAGAAAATATTTAAGTAAAACTAATCAATTTTGTCAATGACCCTTTAAACAGTAAAAAGAAAAGAAAATAATACATTTAATGACAATATAAAAAGACAAAATAAATATAAAAGCTCAATAAAATGTCAAAAACAAAAATATTTTCTTCTGCACTCAGTCCCAATGCACAAAAAAATCTCAAGACATTTGATAATATGATAATAAACCTAAAATACATAACATATATTGATATTAAACAACTATCCAAAGAAAATATTAAAAAGTCATAGTTGAAAAAATAGATATAACAAATTCTAAAGAAAACATAACAATGAGAAAATATTCAATGTTCCAAATAAAAACAAACCTTTATTTCCGTTCTTACCGCAAACTTTAAACTGCTGGTGACTCTGGAGTCCAACGTGGCCTCAGAAAGGTCCATGGCCTCACCGCTGCGAGACCTGATCCTAATGTAGGCCTTCCTGTTAGTGGCAGCTTCTGTGCGCTCGCCATAGTCCTGCATCCTTTCGCACACGTTCTCCATGAGCTCCAGGAGGTTTCCCTCGGAGCGAGAAAGAGGAACCTGGTGGCGTCAAACATCAGGGATTGGGTATATTTCCAAATGCTGGGATCTGACTATGATGATGCCCTATGTGCACACATTACACTGAGGATATGGATGTGTACACTGACCTCCCTGATGGACTGAGTGCCGTCTGGGTTGATTCTAAAGGAGCCTGTCTGAATCATTTTCTTAGGGTCAACTTGGGAGATGGCCCACTCCATCTCGTCCACCAGGGCCCTGCAGGCTTGGGGGGTCACGAGATTACAAGACTTATTTGCACACTTCAAAGCTGCTCGCGACACTATTTACACACGTCAATGCCATATAGACGCCAACCTCCACATCGGATATCCTGTCCTTGTCTCGCTGCCTGACAGGAGCCCAGCAGGAATAAGAGAACCACGCAAGGTGTAAGCAGGAGAGCCCCTTCCTTCATGTTCGTCTAAAGAAAAAGGCGAATCTTGTGACTACTGTGACACAAAGCAAGACACGCTAATGCGACTGCTAACGTGCTTTAAGCAACAGCTCGCGTGTTTAAGATGATCCAAACGACAGGAAAATAATCAAAACACATGTTCAAATACATTAACTTTTCATTCAACTCACCAGTTCCTAAGGATGGCTTTAGTGAGTTGGACAGTCATCTCTCCCCGTGCAATGTGGTGACGTAGCAGCTGCGGAGGATTGCGTCACAATGAAGACAGCGCCCCCGTTTGGCTGGGAGGACCCAAAATAGCCTTAAGAGATGTGCAAAAGATCACTCTTTCAAGTAGTATGTAAAATATTGTATTGGCTAAAATGCCATACTTTATGGCGTAATAAAAATAAAACCCAAATATATTAGATAAAAATGCCATATATCAAAGTCTTCTTTGTGTTCATGCCATAACAGGAGCTGTGATGTAAGTGCCCTTATTGATATGTTCAATTGGTATTCAAACTTAATACAGCATTGCTCAGGGACATATCCTTTATAGGTGATCATTAATTGTTTGACCTTTAGAACTGCAGTATATTTTACAGTAGCAATTTATGTTTACTCTCCTTTTTTGTGTCTGTGACTAACCAAGTACAGAAATAACACACAATTCTTGCCACTTGTTTGCACAATTGTTTTTAGTTTATTAAATTAAAAGTACCTAAAACACCTGATAGATCACAGGTTTAAGACTCGTGCCCTGGAGGGCCGAG
Organism: Oostethus manadensis; assembly: GCA_024372805.1. Taxonomy (NCBI): domain Eukaryota; kingdom Metazoa; phylum Chordata; class Actinopteri; order Syngnathiformes; family Syngnathidae; genus Oostethus; species Oostethus manadensis. The sequence continues at coordinate 3,293,626 of QODF01000029.1, forward strand.
ACACTGCAGGTTTTCTCTCCAACCGGATTCTCCTGCAGGTGATTTTAATTGATGAGCTCCTTCCCTCAAATTGAAGGTGGTGTTGATCATTAACCACCTGCTCTAGTGACCGGCTAAAAAGATAACCTGCTGTGTCTCGACCCTCTGTGGCACGAGTTTCACTCCCCTGTAGATAGATCATATAAAAACAGTCATCACAGTAGAGTGTCAATAGTGCATTGTAGCAATATACTGTATATTACTTTTCAAAAACAGCACATCATTGTCAGTTTCTTGTTGGTACAGCTGGTTTATCATGCAATATGTGACTGATGCAAATGGTCCTCTCATATGAATTTGTGAATTTAAGTGCTAGGTGATGTTTTAAAAAATTATTCTTAAATTTGTAAAAATAATTTAGATTCAAATTGGAATATGCTCCACCCAGTGGGTGTGTAAATACATAAAATATTTTCCCTCGGATCAATTATTTCAAACGGACACATTTAAAAAGGTAAAAACAAAACAAACATTAGTAGTGAAACATACAGAATATTTTTTTCCATTTTTGTGCTCTATCAATGTCAAAGACAGGAGGCACTATAAGTAGAAAACAAAATGTAAGTTCTTCTAACTACATATTGACAGAAAAGCATGTACTGATATGACAACTGATTGTAAAGCTGAGAATTCACAGTGTAACATTAGGCAAAAATAGGCTGCATAATGCATATTTGGAGTTGCAGCAACACTTTCTTTTCTCATATTTAGCATCCATCACACACATTTTCCAGCACATCGATTACAACATATGGACACATATAATAAATAAGTGGTTTATAAGCATAAATTACTGACTATATTACTAAGGTACAATATAGGTCAAATGAGATGTTCAAATAAACATGAAATACATGTACGGCAGATCCAGTTTCCTGCAGTAAATTCCTGCAAGCATCTATAGAATTACATACACTGGAGAGAGAAAGTACAAAAAAAATAATTTTGTAAGCTTTTGTGTACAGTCATCCCTTGTTTACCATGGGCAATTAGTTGTAGACCCGTCCGCTGTAAGTGATACGTTTCTGCAAATATGTTATGTTTACCTATGCCAAGCACAGGCTCAAAGGGTATGTTTTTACCGGCATTTATCTTTTTTGTTTGTCTGTTTGTGTTTAAATTAACTTGAAACATTTTCAATGGATTTTGATTGGACAGAAATGTGATATGGTGGAACTGATTTAATTTGGGGGGTGATCAAGATCACAGTCTTGATCCAGGAATTTATTTTAAAGGATTCTTTAACATTGAGAGATGAATTTTTGGCATTTGTGCATATAACTCCACAAAAATGGTCAGAGTACTTGGAAAAGAAGAATACAGGACAAGTTTCAAACATTTTCTACAAAATGTGTCTAAGACTGATCCAAAAAATGTTTTGGCTTGGCTTGACTACCTATCTAGTAATAAATGGAATAGTTTCGTAGTTACAGCATAGAAATCCTATGACTTTTCTAAATACAATTTTTACCATTATTAGAGCCCTCTAGAAATGAAATAACACCCCTATAGTGTTTACGCTACATCGCAGACTACGGGATCACTGCAGGGACAAAAGACTACTACTGGGATAGCAAGCTACCAAGCTAGTTAGAACTAGTTGGCCTATTCAATTTACTTATTCTAAACATAAAAGTGTTTAAAATGGTGTAGGGAAAAAGGACAAAATAGAAAGCCAAAAATGTATCAATTCCATTCGGAATGGGAAGGAAACTTTTTTTCACTTTGTGATGTCAGACATGACATGGCTGCCTTTATGCAGTGTGAAGGTAGTCTAATTTACTGTCATGTCTCATCAATGTAACTAACAGTATACTGTCTTTTGTTATTTTCTGACTAATAATATTGCATATTCATTCATTCATTTTCTAAGCCGCTTATCCTCATTAGGGTCGCGGGTATGCTGGAGCCGATCCCAGCTGGCTTTAGGCAAGAGGTGGGGTACACCCTGGACTGGTCGCCAGTCAATCGCAGGGCAAACATACAACCATTCACACTCTAATGGACAATTTTGAGTCGCCAATTAACCTAACATGCATTTTTTTGGAATGTGGGAGGAAACCGAAGTACCTGTAGAAAAAACACACACGCACGGGGAGAACATGCAAACGCCACACAGAGATGCCCAACGGAGATTCGAACCCTGAACCTCCTGAATGTGAGGCCAATGTGCTACCCACTCGACCACCGTGCGGCCTAATAATGCATAGTCAATCACAAATAAAGGTAATTTATTAGTTAATCACTTAAAAAAAAAAACACAAAAGGAGGAAACGATGTTCAAATTGTGATGTACAGTGAGGGAAAAAAACTATTTGAACCCCAGCTGATTTTGTAAGTTTGCTTACTAACAAAGAAATGAACAGTCTATAATTTCAATGGTAGGTTTATTTGAACACAGAGACTACAATGACAAAAAAAATCCAGAAAAATGCGTTTTAAAAAAAAGTTAAATTAATTTGCATTTCCATGAAGGAAATAAGTATTTGATCCCCCTATCCGTCAGCAAGATTTCTAGCTCCCAGGTGGATCTTATACAGGTAATGAGCTGACATTGGCAGCCCTCTCAGCTCGTTACGTGTATAAAAGAGACCTGTCCACAGAAGCAATCAATCAATCAATCCAGATGCCAAACTCTGCACCATGGCCAAGACCAAAGAGCTTTCCAAGGATGTCAAGGACAAGATTGTGGACCTACACAAGGCTGGAATGGACTACAAGACCATCGCCAAGCAGCTGGGTGAGAAGGTGACAACAGTTATTATTCGCAAATGGAAGAAACATAAATTAACTGCCAATCTCACTTGGTCTGGAGCTCCATGCAAGATCTCACCTCGTGGAGTTTCAATGATAATGAGAACGGTGAGGAATTAGCCGTAAACCACTCGGGAGGAACATGTCAATGATCTCAAAGCAGCTGGGACCATAATCACCACAAAAACAGTTGGTAACACACAAGGACTGAAATCCTGCTGTGCCCGCAAGGTCCCCCTGCTCAAGAAAGTCCATCTACAGGCCCGTTTGAAGTTTTCCACTGAACATCTGACTGATTCAGAGGAAGACTGGGTGAAAGTGTTGTGGTCAGATGAGATCAAAATTGAGCTCTTTGGCATCAACTCAACTCGCCATGTTTGGAGGAGGAGGAGGAATGCTGCCTATGACTCCAAAAACACCGTCCCCACCGTCAAATATGGAGGTGGAAACATTATGCTTTGGGGGTGTTTTTCTGCCAATGTGACAGGATAATTGCACCGCATCAAAGGGAGGATGGATGGGGCCATGTACCGTCAAGTGTTGGGTGAGAACTTCCTTCCTCAGTCAGGGCATTGAAAATGGGTCGTGGTTAGGTATTCCAGCATGACTATGATCCAAAACACACGGCCAAGGCAACAAAAGATTGGCTCAAGAAGAAGCATATTAAGTTCATGGAGTGGCCTAGTCAGTCTCCAGACCTTAATCCAATAGAAAATCTGTGGAGGGAGCTGAAGGTTCGAGTTGCCACGAAACATTAATGACTTGGAGAAGATCTGCAAAGAGGAGTGGGCCAAAATCCCCCATGAGATGTGTGCAAACCTTGTGGCCAACTACAAGAAACGGCTGACCTCTGTGATTGCCAACAAAGGTTTTGCCACCAAGTACTGAAGCACGTTTTTCTGAGGGATCGAATACTTATTTCCTTCATGGAAATGCATTGCAATTTACAACTCTTTTTGAAACGCATTTTTCAGGATTTTTTTGTCATTGTTGTCTCTCAGTGTTATAATAAACTTACCATTGAAATTATAGACTGATCATTTCTTTGTTAGTGGGCAAACTTACAAAATCAGCTGGGGTTCAAATTGTTTTTTCCCCCCACTATTTATGTATACATAGAGATGTGTTTTTTTTTTTTAAATATATTTTTCTTTATAAAACAAAACAAATATCCCAAAAAGAAAAAGACTATTTTTTCTTGTTACAACTCAAATAGTGTACTGTAGTGTACTGTACTGTACTTTTTTAATTAACGTTTTGCATCCCAATACTATATTCTACTCTACATTATTCTCATCAGGATACGGATGTCTGTCTTTTAAAAGGCAAAAAAACACCCAGTTGCCTATCAGACAGAAAATGTGCCTTCATATTTTTTTGCATCAACTTGATTCTCTCAAAAGAAGGCTGGCCGAGGGTGCAGAGGCCTTTGGTTTAAAAACAACAGCTTATAGGGCACTTTATGGACACTCAGAAGTGGAAGGCACTGTGAGGTGAAGATGCAAACATACTGGCCATTCTCTTGTGGTCCCTATCAGCATTTTCAGTTGTGCTGTGCCTTCACATAGTGACCTCATCTCTCCACCAAATTGTCCACGTTCATGTCAGTCAGTAAGTAAATGTCCGTGTGCCGCACCAGTCCCGTCTGCAGAGGAGAGGAAGGACAGAGATGGAGTAAGCAGAACATTGTGTGCTCTTGGATATTTTTGCCAAATTCATCTTTACTGATAATTTGCAATTTTCACAATAAACAATTCTTCCATTTAATTAGAGAAAAAAGGAATTTGTGATTTGTAAGAACATGAAACAAAGAGAAACACACACAGGACATGCCGGCAAGTTTACACACATGCTTATTAGGAGTCATTTGAGCATCAATGCCGATTGAAAGGTCAGGTGACGTGACCGTGTGCTCTGATCCACTCGGTCGCTGTCAATTTTAATTAGTGATGAGTTAAAGTCGCTCACCTTGCATCAAACTCTATGTTTCTCATTAAACCGTGGAATGTCCTGCAAAAGAACATTTTGGACGACACACAATGCTACTGTGCACCACTACTCTCATTACATAATGGTGATCATATCAAAAATCTGCCCCCGCTAATTATAATCAAGTTAGAATGTAGCTTAAGAATTTGTGTAGACCTAATTACCTCACATACTGCGTGTGCTACTAAGATAATATATAAAAATACTGTTATGGTGGTATGACATTTAATGCTTTACTCACTGCACAAAAAAACGACAAAAATCCCTTACGTTTGGACTATTTCTTGTTTTTATTTTTATTTTTTTTAATGACAAGTACAGCATACAGCTAAAACCTTTTCTTCAGCATTCGGACACAAGACACCAACAAATGCCTGTGTATGCATTCTTTCCCATTTATTTTGGACAAACGGTGGGTCTCAGTCAGTGGCAAGACAGCAGGAATGAGACAACAAATGTATACAATACTGCATTCAAGTCCTAACTAGCATTAAACATGTTCTCAGGAGACCCAGGAGAGGCCATACTGTAAGTGATCACAAGTGCAGTGTCTACTAAATACAGTGTATTACTTTTTGTACAAAATATTATTAAATTCTGCCTGATAACAGTGTATGAATTTATCATAGCATGAAAACATTTCTACTGAAAGACCTTTGGAAAACACCTTGAAACACATGCAATTAAATAACACTTTTAATAAGCAAAGGAAGTCAAAACCTTTGTGGGCCGACCTAGTGAAGTGGAGAGCGATGTGGACGTTTACATAACACCCACATACCTCCCCTGACAGACGTGCGTGTGGTGTACAAATGTAGATAACCACCAGGGTCTCTAATCAAAAAACATAACAGCGGTGGCTGTTGGCAACCTCCTTATGTGCCCCAAGATGGCATTAGCTGCATTGGAAGTTTAATGGGTGGCCAGCCTCTGCATGCGCTTGAAAATGTTGGTTAATATCCGTCCGGATTTGTGTGTTTTTACTTTAACATTCAAAATGTTTGCTAAAATTCTTCCTTGGTTTGCATTTGCCCGCTTGGTCAGCATCCAATATAGTGGGCGGGGTTTACGCTGCCACCTTAAATTACGCGCCCGAGATGAAATCTCACAATACTTGCACATGATTGATAGCATTGTGGGCTGCGGGCACCATCTTTATGGGCAACAGTGTATGTTCATATCAGAGTTGGTGACAACGCAACAAACACAAGGACAGCATAAAAGAGAAAGGCAATGGACTGTGGTTTTTTTTATGTAAAACTGTGCAGGTTAAAGACCTCTCTCCATGGATTTTTTGCAGAAACAGTTTCTTAAAAAATGGTTTGCCCTCCAAGCATAATCTCCTCTCCACCTCATCCCTCTTTGCAATGCTAAGTAAATGTGATTGTTAAATGTTCAGTTGTGCATACCTTTATCATTTGGATTTATGTTATTTTCTGTGAGAAAACTTGTGAGTTGGACCTTCTGGAATGGATTAACGATGTTAACCAAGGCACCACTGTATAAGCAAAATTGTGCAAATGATCTCCTTTTGAGCATCTTTAACAGGTACCGGTTTATTGCCTGTAACTGCACAACTAGATCTGGATATCACTTGGAACAAATCACGTTAAATAAGTCAGGATGCAGAACTCCAGTAAAACAAAACCGCAGCAGGCCTAGATTAAATAACAGACTGATACAGATTGTGAAGCTGCCTGAACAAACTCTCCATCTAAATTCAGTTGAATTTAGTGAACAGGAACATCTGAATTTGAACCTCGTTTATTTTTTTAATGACTTAAAGTATAATGTTTTCAATGCAGTCTTTTTCATTGTGAGTACTTTGTGGTTATTTGCAAAAGTCTCATCACTGATGGTCCCACAGCAGATTGCACTGAGGATTAATTTTGGATTCAAGCATCATATTGTGTCACGTAAATGTAAAATCTGTTCTGGTGTGTGATTTACATGGCTGCATTTTGATAACCAGCCCAACAACAAGAAAAACATAAAACATTAAATGGGTAATATGTTTCATCATGAACTTGTAGTGTCCTGGTTGTGTACAGTACAGTGCTCAGAGTCTTCAGAGGAAAGAAGAATGCTGCAGGTTACTGTGTTGTTCATCTCTAGGAGTCGCATTCAGACTGTTCTTCAATGAACGCAGCATGTCGATTGCTTACCCTGCTGCCAAAGTCCAGGCAGGAGACCCCCAGGGCGACCAAACAATGCCACACCTGCAGATAAGAAGAAAAGTCAAGACGCATAAGAGACTTTGAACCTTGAAGAGTGTCAGTTTGTTCATTTAGCGAGGAGGGTCATGTAGAAAATACTGTACTAAAGCATCCATAAAACTCTCAGAAAATATGTTTCTATGAAGGATTTTGGCTTTTCAACATAAATCACCACAGTTATGGTGACCTAAAATACTGTTCTGTCAGGACAGGTCCTGTTTTCAAGTCCTGCCCTGGCCATCCTGGTTTTGTTTTATTTAAAAAGTAAGGAAAATATCCTGCTTTTCATTGTTTTTTTCCATTAAATTGACAGGCATATATTGATATTTTTTCTTTAAGTAATTATTATTATTATTTACATTATTACAGTCATCTCTTGCCACTTCAAAGATCATGGCTATACTCTATCATGGGTTATAAAAATGTATTAATAAATCATTTTAATTTGTGGTTAAATACGACCTATTATTCAAAATTGTATACTGAAGCAAATTTTACTTATTTTCTGCCTGAATTGACCATGTACATGCATAAATGAACTAAAAGACAAATATAAAGCTAGAGCATTCAAAAGACACATTCAAAGACGCTGTGAATGATATGAAGTATTCTACACTGGGTCATTCTCACTAGGTGTCAGTAATGTTACTGACACACAAACACCAGACTTGAACACCAGAACAACAGTTTTTTATTGCACGTTTGAATTAACAGGCACAATAATCCTTGATAAAAAAGCTCCAATAAAAACATGGGCTACTGTTGTGGCTGTTACCCATGCCAAGCCTAAACTATGAACCCCGGATGTAATTTCCTGTTCACCCACCACTCACCTCCCATAGGTAACAAATTTATTTCAACACACGTGAGCACAAGTCTTATGTCTCAAATGGGTTATTTACTCTTGTTATGTCTAATATAATGAGTTATACAAGTGTCAAGGTGACTATAGGGGTGCTATTTCATGCCTAGAGGGCTCTAATAATGTTAAAAACTGCAGTCCGGAGGACGTAAGTAGATTTTCTATACTCTTTGAAAATATTGGATTTATTCAGAATACTCATTCAGCAAAATTCTCTTATCACAGTCAGGTCTGGAACCAATTAAACAATTACTTTCTATGCACACAGATGAGGCATACTTTATATGTAACACAATTATAAGACATCTTTGAGTAAATTTATCATATAATTTAAGTATCTAATTGCCTGGCTGAATGTGCTGGATTTCGGTATTCAAAAAATGGGCCCCCTGACTATGGTGTTAATGGAACCTTCCATCAAATAAGCAGAATGACATGTAACATCTTATGTCATCCTAGTATAAACCAGGACGCATTGTCCGCTTGAGCATTAAAAAAAAAGAATATAATGATTTGGGCAAAATGTTTAATATCAAGATTGGTAATATAGGTCCTTTAATGTCCGCATCGTAAAATACTGTAATACTAAACTTTGTAGTGTTGAATATACCGTAAGCAGACTTACCAGGTAGCCTACAAAACACAGATAGGCTATGGAGAGAAGAGCCGCCAGCAGGTAGAGCGCCACGCTGTTTAGTGTAGCCACATAAACCACCACGAAGTACATGTTGATGGCACAAACCAACAAGACGAGGACACCACCACAAACCTTCCATGCCCTGGAGAGACCAACAAGGTAGTTAATCAGAATTTTTGAGTAATAATGGCTTGTACCATGCTTTATATGGACTATATGAACAAAAGAAAATGATCTCTCCAAAACTCATTCATTCATTCATTTTCTATACCCCTTATCCTCATTAGGGTCGCGGGTATGCTGGAGCCTATCCCAGCAGACTTTGGGCGAGAGGCGGGGTACACCCTGGACTGGTCGCCAGTCAATCGCAGGGCACATATAGACAAACAACCATTCACACTCACATTCATACCTTTGGACAATTTAGAGTGGCCAATGAAGCTAACATGCATGTTTTTGGAATGTGGGAGGAAACCGGAGTACCCGGAGAAAACCCACACACGCACGGCGAGAACATGCAAACTCCACACAGAGATGCCCAACGGAGATTTGAACCCGGGTCTTCCAGATCTCCTGACTGCGTGGCCAATGTGCTAACCACTCATCCATCGTGCGGCCCCTCTCCAAAACTCTATTGTAATTAAATTATTACAATAGAATGAAGAATTAAGTTTGAGGGGGGTCTAGCATAATTTCTTCTTTTTTTTTTAGTCTAGTATAATTTCTAATTAATTAAGGAACTGATTATGGTGTGAGTTTGCTTACAAGCCATTTGCAAAGTCATTCATGATAGATGTCAGGCTGGTGAAGGTCAGGATTGGGATCAAAGCAAACGGAAGCTGTGACAGGAAATTGATTAGTTAAGACACTGTTCATAAAAAAATAGTTGATCAAAAGCAACCAATAAATGATGTGAAATTGTCTTAAATGATTCTAACCTGCATGCTCTGTAGCACATTGAGGAAGTCGTTCATCCCGGTCAGATGCTGCACATCCTGAAAAATGGCCACCAGCAGCGTTGGCGTGATGGCAATGGAGCGGGTCAGCAGCACTCGTGCAAACCGAGACCAGCGCAGGTTTAAGAAACCCTAACCAAACAGAGGTACAAAATCATAAACACATGTAAATCTTTGTTTTGATCAACACAAGCATACCTCCATTACAAACTGGCCAGAGTAGGTGCCAGTCATGGTGGAGCTCTGCCCTGCTGCAAGGATCCCGATGGCCCAGATGTAGAGTGCAGCTGGGCCAAAGAAACAACCAAGAACCACCCCCTGAATAACAGCCGACATAGATAGAGAAAACATTTTGGACTCAATGTAAACATTTATTCTTTCTTATTTATGTGTGTGTGTGTGTAGATATTTATATGTATGTATGTATGTATGTATATATATATATATATACATATATATATACACATACATACATACAGTGGTGTAAAAAACTATTTTCCCCCTTCCTGACTTTTTATTCTTTTGCATGTTTGTCACACCTAAATGTTTCTGCTCATAAAAAATAGTTAACTATTAGTCAAAGATAACATAATTGACCACAAAATGCAGTTTTTAAATTAAGTTTTATGTTATTAAGGGAGGGAAAAAACTGCAAATCTACATGGCCCTGTGTGAAAAAGTGATTGCCACCCTTGTTAAAAAAAAAAAAACTTAACTGTGGTTTATCACACCTGAGTTCAATTTCTGTAGCCACGCCCAGGCCAGGCTTGGCAAAAACATGGAACAGTGGTGAACCTTCCCAGGAGTGGCCAGCCGCCCAAAATTACCCCAAGATCTCAAGGCAACAGCTAAAGAACTGCAGGCCTCACTTACCTCAATTAAGGTCAGTGTTCACAACTCCATCACGACCATAAGAAAGAGACTGGGCAAAAACGGCCTGCATAGCAGAGTTCCAAGACGCAAACCACTATTAAGCAAAAAGAACATTAAGGCTTGTCTTAATTTTGCTAAACATCTCGATGACTGCCGAGACTTTTGGGAAAATATCTTGTAGACTGACGAGAAAAAAAAGTTGGAACTTTTTGGAAGGTGCGTGTCCCGTTGCATCTGGCTTAAAAGTAAAACCGCATTTCATAAAAAGAACATACCAACAGTAAAACATGATGGTCTGGGGTTGTTTTGCTGCTTCAGGACCTGGAAGGCTTGCTGTGATAGATGGAAGCATGAATTCTACTGTCTACCAAAAAATCCTGAAGGAGAATGTCCAGCCATCTGTTCGTCAACTCAAGCTAAAGCGATCTTGGGTGCTGCAGCAGCACAGTGACCCAAAACACACCAGCAAATCCACCTCTGAATGGCTGAAGAAAAACAAAATTAAGACTTTGGAGTGGCCTAGTCAAAGTCCTGACCTGAATCCCATTGAGATGCTGTGGCATGAAATTAGGAAGGCGGTTCATGCTAGAAAACCCTCAAATAAAGCTGAATTACAACAATTCTGCAAAAATGAGTGGGCCAAAATTCCTCCAGAGCGCTGTAAAAGACTTGTTGCAAGTTATCGCAAACGTTTGATTGCAGTTATTGCTGCTAAGGGTGGCCCAACCAGTTGTTAGGTGGAGGGGCAATTACTTTTTCACACAGGGCTATGTGGGTTTGGATTTTTTTCTCCCTAAATAATAAAAACATCCATTTAAAAACTGCATTTTGTGTTTACTTGTGTTATCTTTGACTAATACAAAAGATATAAAATGTTTTTGATGATCAGAAACATTGTGTGACAAACATGCAAAAGAATAAAAAGTCAGGAAGGGGGCAAATCGTTTTTCACACCACTGTGTATATGTGTGTGTATATATATATATACACACACACACACATACACATATATATATATGCATATATTTATAAATAACTAACTTGTAGGGCCAAACAGAGCTGAGTTAAAAAATAAAAATAAAAACATAATTGAAATAACAAATCATAGAATTAGTAAAATTTGCAGCCGAAAGCCGACTTGTTAAAATACAGTCACATTTTGAGTATTTGAAAAATACAACAAAGCGTTAAACCAAAAACAAGTCATTTCAAGTCAAATAGCTCGAGTTCAAGTTAAGTCTAAGGTCAAGAACATAAAGCCAAAGTCAAGGCGAGTCTTTTTGAAACATTTGTCAAACTAGTCAAAAGTCCTAAAAATTGCGACTCGAGTCTCCCATCTCTGGTGTGTGTGTGTATATACTGTATACAGTATACGTACTCTATATAGACTGTCACAATTTTTTATGACTTGTAGAGATAAATGTTTAAAATGAATATGGCACTTACTCATATATTGCATATTGCAGTACTTCATATTATGCATATGATAAAATGTGTTCATTTATTGCACACGTGACCTTATTAGTTCAAGAGTAGACATGCTGCCATTATCAGTGTTGGAAATATCAGCAAGAAAGTCAATATGAAGCATCTCTCATTGACATACATACCCCTTTATAGATATCAACCTCAAGTGTGTCGTTGTTTAGAGGAAAGAGATCTGTGTGTGGAATGCTGCTTGTATTGCACTTCTGATTCTACAAACAAGGGGGGGAAATGAATAAAACACTGAAATCTATTAGTCTGACAGTATTTCAGAGTAAACGCTACAATATACCCACCACGTCCATGTTTGTTTTATTGTAGAAGGCCTGAGCAAAGACAGCTACAACGAACACATTGATGAGGAAGGAGACAAAGAGCGCGATGGATGACTCAATGAAGTAATACTTGTTGGCTTCTTTTACTTCCTTCTGATTTCGACGGTCCACCTCTCGAGACTGGTGCATGAAGAAAACAATGAATTAATATTAAACAAAATCAACTTTTTTTAAGCCGTGGGAGTCACAAAGGAATAGGTTTGTCATGATACACTCAGCTCAGACTCACAAGAACGAGAGAAGACAATATGTTAGCTATGTTACTACAAAGAAAATATAGGACCGCACAAACAAGTCACAAAACAATGAAGGTACATTTTGGAATAGCTTATAACCATTGAACTGTTGAATTTCTTTCCACAATTTTAAACAAAAACTACAAATTATAAGTTAGAAGTTATAAAGTGTACAATAATTAAAAAATTATTATAAATTATAAGTTAAAATATTTATGGCAGTTGTAGCTGCTGCTACTAATCATTTATGTCAATGTGTAGTTATGTAAAGCGTAGAGGTGTTGCAAGATCTTGCGAGGAGATCAAATCGTGAAGATTTCTTGTTCAGAACAAAATAAATACATAAATCACACAATCAATGTAAATGAACTCCATAATTTTTGTGAGATCTCCCGGCAACCCATATAAAAGAAAGAAGTCATTCAAAAAAAAAAAAATCATTATGCATACTAGCTGAGTAATACAATCTAAAATAAAACAGACATTTCATCAGGTACACCTAAACAATCAGTGGTGAAGGCTTGCATTGACAGATCATAAAGACACTTTTGGAAAGTAAAAATATAAAATATAGTGTTTTTGTTGTATTTTTCAGGGGTTTAAATCCACAATGTATCCAACAAAGTGGTATTTGTAGGCCGGAAGGTATTAAATGTATGTAAAATACATACTAATATTGTGTAATAAATATAGGTACATATTGTTAAAATAATACCTCTTGGACAGTTAATTCATTCATTAATTTTTTAATTTTCTATGCCGCTTAAATCTATTAGTCGCGGGGGTATACTGGAGCCTATCCCAGCTAACCTTGGGCAAGAAGTGGGGTACACCCTAGACTGGCCGCCAGCCAATTGCAGGGCACATGTACTGTAGATAACAACCTTCCACATTCACATTCAAACCTGTGGAAAATTTAGTGTCTCCAATTAACCTAACAGCAAACAGTGTCAATCAAAAGTGTTAAAATGAATATAGTTTGTTTTAATCACACTTAATGATGAACCCGTTTCTCACTTTGACTAGAGCTGAGTGCAGGTAGATGTTGTGTGGCATGATGACAGCGCCTACGATACCAACAGCCTGCTCCAGCTGCACAGGCCCACATCCGGCACAGTAGGGCACAAACATACCCTTCAGTACCTCCCCCTGGTTCGGTTTCACAAGCACATACTGTGGATAAAAACACAGACTTAAACATAATGTTGATGGTCTTTACTCAATAACATTAGAAATAAAACATAATGTTACCTCATAACCAAAACTTATCGCCATTACGGTGATGAGAAAGCCAAAGAAAGCTTCTAGTTTCCTCAGACCTACCAATGGATGAGAGCACTGGGGATAAATTAAACTTACAGTTTGGCATTAGCATCATCACATACCATATTTGTCCAAAAAGAGGAACACAAATGTATCTGTGATGGTAATAAGGACTCCTGCCCATAAGGGAATCCTGCAAGAAGGATGACAAAACGTCCATCATTTCCAACCATGACAAATATATTTCCTTCTTATGGACCAGTAGTAAAGATGTGTTACCTTCCTACAGAGAGGAGATTGAGAGCTATTGCACAGCCAATCACCTCCTGCATGTCTGAACCGATAATCGCCAACTCCACCATTAGCCACAGGATGATTCGTGGGACCTGCACAAAAAACGGATTGTAATTGCCTTTGGTATATCCCTTTGAATTCGAAACTTTTTACACCACCTCAAAATATTTTGCTTTGCAACTACTACCGTACTACCAACATCACAATTTAGCTTGCAATTTAGCGACCGTGACGCTTGTACTCGCAATTAATTGACTCTGAAATAGAAATATTATTATTTTGAAAATACATTTTAATTAAACTTAACGCAAACAACAATTTGAGAAACAATGATATAGACATTTTCTACATGAATAGAGTGTGGATGCTCACAGTGGGATACTGCCGGTTGCAGACTTCAGCCAGGTGCATCCCTGTGACGACACCCAGACGTGCTGCCAACCTCTGTAGAAGGAGCCCAATGACAGTGGCTCCCAAAAGCACCCATAGGAGCTGAGGATAAAAGACAAGATCAACATTAGTTTAATTGGACAGAGTGACCTATAAAAACTATGCGATCCAGAAATATCACTCTTGAGATGTATTCACCTTAAATCCAGCTTTAGCTCCAGACTGCAGGTCAGACTCAATGTTACCTGGATCCAAGTAAGCGATGCTCATTAAGAACCCAGGCCCAGTGAAAGCCCAAAGTTTCCGAAAACTGAACACCTGAAAAACAATCAAACAAAAAGACTGACTTTTTCCCCCCCCAATTAGTTTGGCTGCAGAATACACATACTCACAAAACATTACACACAACCTGTTTTGAGAAAATTGGGTATAACTTAGGTAACACATGCTTATTATAGGTCTAGTATCTGAACACATCCTGCATTCTATTCAACTGTGTTAGCCTCTCAGCAGGACATTGCCTGTAGCATGGTTGTGACAAATGTTGCCAGAGATCAACCGGGGCACCATCATTTCATCAGGTCATAGATGCCGCCCTAATAAAAGCTTGTAGGGGTCCAAGAAACAAACGTTGACACTCTCACTGTCAAATGAAGTCATTCTTTCTCTCCCCAGACAAACCGGCACCTGGGAGTGAGCCGTTTTGTTTACAATGTAATTTTAATGTAATTTGCAAGCGATGAATTATGAGGGTTGCAATCAGAAAGCCTCTCTTAGACGTAAAATCTCTCCCCAGATGAACTGGCAACTAGAAGTGGTTTGCTTCTTTTACAATGTAATTCATTTGCATGCAATGGAATCTAAAATTTGCAGTCTGGAAGCCACTCATGGCCAGACATCTGCAGACCGCCGTGCACTCTGTATGTTGTCTAACCCCTTTGCAAAGGTATGATATACTGCTCAAGTTCTGTCTTTATTTCAGGCACTCTTTTTCGTTAGGATCTTTTTCAGTTTTTTCCACAACACATCATTGGACAGAGAAGATGATAAAATCTTGTTTTTTTTAAGTGGTGGCCAGTCAGTACCTGGTTGACATTTTCAGGAATGTGCACCTTCTCTTCAAAGTAAGTGGAGAAGGGCTCCTCTGGCTCCACTGGTGAAGAGGGAGGTGAGACAGAGCTGTACTGGTTTGTCTGAATGTCCCCTTTGTCTTGAGGGAAGTCCTCTAAAACAACAAAACAAACATGAAAAAAGTTAACCTAGTGATAAAGAGGGTAGTATTCTGAACCCCAAGCAAAAAATTGAAAATATTCAATATCTCATTATATTTGAATGTCATCTGTGATCTTTTCTGTTTGAATACCAACTGGATAAGCATATGCTTCATCAGATTGTTTTGATTACAAAAAAACAGCATTGTATGATGGGCTCTGTTTTTGAGTTGCTGCAGCAGTTTTGTCTCGACATTGTAAAATAATGCTGCAAAAAAGGTCATGTTCTTCTTGTCTTGTTTTACATATAATACTGAGTTCAGCACTTCATTCCTTCATACTGTCTGTGCCTCACTGCTAGTGCCAAAGTCCACTGTTCCCTGATGGACTGATGTTGCTGCCAGTAAATGACTCTTCATCTGTTTTTTTTTTAATGTCATAACATTCTGACATCAAGTTTATAAAAATCACGTGGGAAAAAACATGTGTCAACAATCCCTGCACAGATAAATCAAACGACACTTACTTTAGCTCCTAAGGTGGACTGAACATTTAAAAAATAGTTAGAATACAAAATAAATAAAATAATAATAGGAAAAAAATGGGAAAAATATCTTAAATGAATAGGTTTCCTTAAATTTTCCCCTGTTTTTTGCATTTATCCTGGTGAATATGTGAAAATAAATGACATACAGATGCAGTTGAAAACCAGACGTTTACAGACACTGTGTAAAATGACCACCTTCAGACAGGTCCCACACCTTTAATGGTTAATATCTCCAAAACAAAAGCAGTACAAACGTTGGTGTCAACTGAACCCAGCAGCACAAACAAGGACGGTCAAAATGAGACCATTTTCATTTAATTAATTTGGAGATTGTTGACAAGTGACTGACCTCAGTTGACCTTTAATAAATGTGTAATATTTAAAAAATAAAAGCAGCACAAATGTTCATTTTAATTGCACAAAAATTAGACTAATTTGGTTTCATTCGGAGCATGTCAGGGGGTTGTGTGAACTTTGGTTGACCTTTAAGAAACGCATAATATCTCCAAAACAAAAGCAGCAGGAACGTTGATTTAAACTGAACCCAACAGCACAAATGAGGTTGGTCAAAATGAGACTATTTTGGTTTCATTCGGAGGTTGTTGACAGGCCGATTATGTAAAAGCTTAAAACGCACAAACACAGCACAAACAAATGGAATTACTTTGGTTTCATTTAGAGAAAATGAGAGGCTGCATGACCTTTGGCTGACCTATAAAAGAAACTGTAATAACTCAAAAACAAAAGCAGCACAAACGTAAATTTTAATTGCACAAAACAGCGCAAACGCAGCACCAACAAATGAGACTATTTGAGCAGAGTTTTGTGCAGGTTGGGGGGCCACCTTCACTCAGGTAATCGTTTCCCCTGACAGTCTAAAATTAAAATCTGACTAGACTTCCTCTTTTCGGTCAGGTAAGATTACCAAAATTATTTCGTTTTGCTAAATGCTGTAATTATGTGAGAGAGAATATTTTAGAGAGTTTTTTTATGACTTTTTTTGAAGTCAGAAATTGACATACCTTTGTCATTGGTCGCAAAATCAGCATGAGATTGGGCCGATTCAGTTGCCTCACAGAGGTTTGTTGCAAATGCCAAACGATATTGTTGGTCATGCATATAATAAGTACACTCAGCAATACTTTGGCTGCATTATTTGTAATGGTTTGAAAAGCTATTTTCATAATCATATTCATCCATCCCTTATCCTTACTAGGGTCGCGGGCTATGCTGGATTTTATCTCAGATGACTTTAGGCAAGAGGTGGGTTAGACCATTGACTGGTCACCAATCAATCCCAGGCATAATCATATTCAATTCCACACTTCTGTAACAAACAAAAGCTTATTTCTTTTACATTAAAAAAAAAAAAGAATCAATATCAGATCTGATCGGATCAGAAGGACCTTTAAAAAAATCGTATTGGATTGAAAATGTGGATCGGCACATCTCTAGTTTCAAGCCTTTGTGGCAACAACATACAGTATCGGTTACCTTGGAAGAGGTCCCCATCCTGCTGTTCCTTCATCGGGGGAGGTTGACAGATCAGTGGAAATGTGAGGGATGACTTTCAGCCTCCTAATTAAAAACAAACAAACAAACAATGTGTTCTGAGAACTAAGAAACCTTTATCAATTTATTCAACATTTTTCAACAACCAGCAGAATGAGAACCGAGAACATTGCAAAACTGTTCATTTAATGGCAAAGTTGCGGAGTGCTTAAACTGAGTCTTGCCTCCTATTGTTGCCTTACCTCCATTTGTTACCTAAAAGCGGCATAGAAAATGGTTGAATTTTTGTTATAGAAATATGACCTGTAAAACACAGTATAAATTTAGAGTCAAGGGTTATTACAGATACCACAGGTGTATCTAACTTGCAGCACTATTAAAACTACCTTGACAAAAAGAAAGGAGAGGTAAACTATTTGTGTTTTATGTGACCGCGAACATTTAAATTGTACTTTATTTACTAAGCACATCTCCACTCAGTGTGGCCTTTTGTCATTAAATACAGGCATCATGTTTGAATACAACACTTTACACAATTAAATGTTGCCATTCATTCTAATATTCGGCAACCATTAAAAACGAGATATTGGTTTACGTCGGTGATGATGTTGTATTACACAAAGCTGCAAGCTTGTAAATATGCAATTTGTAGCGGTGTCACAAGTCGCTCAGTCCACAAGATGAGATGATACGCAAGATTTGGGTCTAGGAGAATGAGTAAGTATAAAGAAAAAATACAAAAAGAAAAAATTGTTCTATGGAACAAACGCGCCAAAGTGCTGAAACCAATGCAGAGATCCTATCTGTTTGGAGGCAAGAGACGAGAAAAACACTCAGGAACAGGGCTATATACTGAAACCGGCAAAATTATTGTGTTCATTTTCATTTATTGTGTGAATGATTTGTTTTATCGTGCCTGGTCCCAGGTCAGGCATGCAACAAAAATAATCAGCAACCGTCAGTGATGTGCTGATTGTATCAGTTTTAGTCTCTAATTTGATTCTTATTTGTGTATTTATGAAAACAAATCTGTCCTACTTGTTGCTAGTAGGAGAACAAGTTATTTTGATTGATTATTTCGAGCCACACTAAATAAAATAGGACATATTACTGTACACACTGCACCCGCACTAGGTACAGTAAACAGAAGAAAAATACAGTATATATATATATATATATATATATATATATAGGTATTATACTGTATTGGTATACATCGTTATCAGAAATGAAATGCTGGATTATATCCGTATGTTGGATGTACTGTAAGAAACGGACATCAAGCATTTCTAATGATTTCCAACCAAACTGATGAGAGTATTAGTTGTAATTGTGAATTTGGTCCCAAAGAAACATGTGTGCATTTCCTTTTGCCAGAGCAAACTCATTTCCTGTAAAAAAAAAAAAAACATGACTTTGCAACAATGTGTTCCCCTTTATCTCCTTTCAATATAAAACACAAGATTAGGAAAAAGGAGAACTGCTAAATGGTGGCAATGTTTTCTTTCTCCTGCATGCAAACTTCCTCCCATGCACTTTTGCTCTCCACTTATTCTTTGAACTCAGCAATCCAAGGATGAAATGTGTAACGTCATTCCAGGCAAAGTGCAGGACCTTGAAATGCTGTTCTGTTCTCTGGCACAGGGCGAGCACATGACTGTGTGATCAAGGACACTTCTCCTTCCAGCTCTTCTCCGTCCAGTCCTCCGAATCTTCGTTGGGCATCTGTGTGGAGCTTGCATATTAATTGGTGACTCTAAATTGTCCATTAGAGTGTGAATGTGAGTGTGAATGGTTGTATGTTTGCCCTGTACCAGGTACCCAGGGTGTACCCGGCCTACCGCCCAATGTCAGCTGGAATAGGCTCCAGCTTACCCGTGACCCTAATTAGGACAGGCGGTATAGAAAATGGATGGATGGGGTAATAATAAGTAAATAATAATAAGTTCTGTTTTATAGATTCCTCAAAAATCTAAAAAACAATAAACTCAAGTATGTGCATTTACTTTAAATAAAAGTAAAACTATATGTATTATATATTGTCTGACATTTAATAAAATATCGTTTGTCATTTTGAAGTTTTGGACTTTTTAAGACCCCGGGGATACTGTGTTTTACAGGGTTATAAATAAAAGTTACACTTTTGATCTGCACAACAGTGTTTTTATAATAGGGCTAATAAAAGTGTCATGCACTGGATTCCAGTCTAGAACATAACTTTTATGCGTTCACATTAATGCCTCCATTATCTTATACTGCATTAAAGCAATTAACAGCATTTCTGCAAACTATAAAGCCAAAAATCTGTTTGACAAAAGTAGTTAGACTAAATGAAAATGAAAAATGGACATTGCTTCTGGAACTAAAAAAAAAAAAAAGTAAACATAAATAAAAAGTAAAATAAATAAGCAAAGTAAAACGTAAACTAGGCTTTATCTACCATGGCCAGCTTTTACAAATCACAAGTGCACATCTATGACAACTCCCAAACGAACAAGTGGCCTCTAATGTTACAACAATACAGCAAACCACCTTTCTTTTGAACGTCAACAAAGTAAGAAAAAAGAAGAACAAAAAAGAAATCCAAGGAAACCATTACATTTAGGGGTTTGTAACCAAAAATAACTAAAATGAGAAATAATGTATCTTTTCTATGCCAAGTAAAACAATAAATAAATAATACCAATACATTAAACAACATTTTATGTCTAAAGCTGACCTCCCCTAGGCAATCCATAAATCCCAAAAAACAAAACCAACACCAAACGACCCCACTCCTATAGTAAGACTCTTGCATTACTGTAAGCCAATGATGTTCTGAACAGCCTTATTATGTTATTTCCATCATGTTATCTCCACTTTTACTAATTTAACAGGTGAATAACCGGTCCAGCAAGATGACAGCATTATCATAAATGTCATGTTAAACATCTGTATACATTTCCACTAACAGTTTCAGCGGTACTTTGAAATGGTTTCAACAACATTGTGTATAAAAATGTTGATGTTTTTCGTGTTACAATGCCAATAAGAAGCTACGAGTCAATGGTGGTGGCTGTAGAGTAGGCTCTCGTGGAACTAAACAAGTCTGAACTCTGGTCCTGATGATGTGGCATCAGCGACGTACAACGGGAAAGTGGAAAAACAACATGCCCATATTGTTGAACGGTATTTAAACTTGGCAAAAAAATCATATAAAGTACAAAACTGCGGAGCTAGCCTAAAGACTACTTTGTTACTGTAAAACGCACAAGCTAACATGTGCTATGCGTTAGCTTCCCGTACTATACCACCAACTTGACCCTTACCCAAGTACAACAACCTTACCTGTTTACACTTTACGGACGACCCGATAATGTTGTGTTCAAACAATTAAGTTCGATGTCCAACACAACCCACGGGGTTAAATTTAATGTCCAAATGGAATGAGTCGTTTATCTGGCTGGGTTTATTATGTCCGTGCCTTCTAGGCGCATTGCATATCAACTTTAAGTTTACGTCACCGCGCATGCTCGTAACACTCGCACTACTCTGATTGGTCAATGAGTGAACACTTCCGGTAAGAACAGCCTTTGCAGTCGCTCTCAACCAAAGACATTTAAATTTAACAGGACTACACTCAGCATCCACTTCCGTAGTATTAGTGATGTGTCTGTCGCGAACGAAACTTCTTTGAAGTCTTTGAAGTGAACTATGGGAGCCGCTGTGATTTTTTTCTTCTCTCTTTCACTCTCTCTGTGTTTCTTTCGTTTGCTCTTTTTCTCTCTCTCTCTCTCTCTCACTTTTTTCTCTTCGAACCGCACGTGATTGGTCAATATGTGTTTGCACGCGCGGAGCAAAAGAGGGAGAAGGGGCGACAGTTCAACTCGCAGCAGCAACAACAAACACACGAGAGAAAAAGAGCCAGGGCTAACAACAGACAACATCGACAGGTAAAATGAGTGAGACCAGGAAAAGATGTACAATTTGGAACCATTTAAATTTTATTGACGATACAAAAGCAGAATGTAGACTCTGCGAGAAAAACATATCATATCGAGCCAGCTCCACAAACAACCTGCACAGGCGCCTAAAAACTTTTCACCCATCAGTACAATGGGAAGAGAAAACGCAGTCAGTTGAGTTGTGTTGGTTCACTTTAGATTTGTTTAAAAGGAAAAGGCCGAAAAATTCAAATAGTTAGAAGTTTAATTGTAAATCCTGAGTTTTTGTATTTTATATTTTATTTTATGTTTTTATATAATCAAAATATTTTTAAAAACAACCGTTTTTTCATTAGTTGTTAGTAATTAATTGTGTCCATAGTTAATTAATCAATTAATTAATTAATCAATTTTAACACAAAAAAACAATCTGAAGAGCCGGCTCTTTGTAGTGAGCAGAACCGAAAGAGCCAGTTCTTTTAAAAGAGGCGGAATTCCCATCACTACGTAGTATACCCTGCATGGGTTTGTCTGCCATGATGGTCAGCAGAGTACAGAAACGTTGCATTGTAAACATGTTCTCAGCGCATTGCTCAGCCATTAATTGCTCTAATAGACTGTCCAAAATACCAGCTTTGTCATTTTTGAAGTTCCCCAAAACCAACGACAGATATGTCATAAAATATATAACACTGGCTGTTGTAAATAAACGGGACAGTAGATAAGACTCAAAGGGTTGTCCTATACAGTCTAGCTTTAACTTATTTTTCACTGGGTTATTAGTTGAACTAATTTATTCCGGGGTGGGTGAGGTGATGACAATGCCGTTACTGAAATAGGTGTTGAAAAATTAAAGAACAGTGAAGTTTATAAACTTACAGTCAAATGAAAGTCCAGAAAATTAAAGTGTCACATAAGTAGAACTATGTCATTAATTTCACACACTGTATTGTATAAGTTTTTGCTTATGTTCTTTATGTTATCATTGAAACTTTAAATATATGCACTTCATGTTGATGTTATGTTTTATTTACATCATGTCATATGTCCCTGCAACCCCAGTGAGGATAAGTGGTATAGAAGCTGGATGGCTGGATTTCACATGTTCATGAGCAGTTTCATATGTTCATTTTGTATGGCTTGAAATAAAGAATCAATCAATCAGTATTTGAGTTCATTTTGTGGATCAGGTTCATGCAGTAGTAGAACTTTTTGCAATCATTTTTGTTGTACGAATTGTGTATGAAATGTATTTTTAAACATATGTTTATAATTATATTGTTACTTATTGTTATTGTGTTTGTTGTTAATATTTAATTAACTTTAATTAATAAATTAATCAGTATTAATTAAAGTTAATATAATAACAATATAATATATAAATAACAATATAATTTATAATTACAATATAATTTATAATTATAATTATAAATTATATTGCTGCAATTGACTGGCGACCAGTCCAGGGTGTACCTCTCGCCCAAAGTCAGCTGGGATAGGCTCCAGCATCCCCGCGACCCTAATGAGGACAAGCGGTATAGAAAATGAATGAATGAATTATAATTATAGTTATAATTATATTTATTTATAGTTTTTATAGTTATTATAATTATTTATAATAATAATAATAACGTTGCTTGTTAAACCGCAAGGCACAATATTATTATTTATATTTTGTAATATTATTTATTAATTATTATATCATCAATTAAAGAATTATGATTTACTATTATTTTGTGGAGGCAGAGACACCGCCACACATCTTGACCAACGCCATTTGTTTTCACTCGAAAGAAAGACAAGAGGGAAGGGCGTTGGTGGGAATGGGAGGCAAAACTCAGGGCCCCCGGGGCGCTTTGATGTGTCACCGGGGTGTGCGTTCGCCTGTGGCAGGTGAGTGTCTGGGGTGGCCTGATCCCCTGGAGTGTTGGGTAGGGCCCACCTGGGAAGACAGGTAGCTCCTGGGCCCGGGGGGAACGGGTCGTACCTTGCTTGCCCTTGGCCGGCCAGCCCCCGGTGGGGCCTTTGCCCGGCTGCCGTGGCATGTCCGGTGGGGTCTTCCTTGGCCCTCTTCGGAGCAGGCTCGCTGTCGCCTCTCTCTAGGGTGTCCTCTTGTAGGTCCCTGGTTCTTGGAGGGGGTATGGTTCAGGTTGCATGGCTGTATTCATCACTGACATCACCTCATCCTCTGTCGCAGCTGATTAATGTGAACTGCTGTGTGGATTTGTTGCAGGTGTCATCTGGGGTGTCATGGTTTATGAGGTTCTGTTTTTGTTTTTTTGTCTTTTTGCCCGTGTTGCTTAGATGTTATTCTGGTTGTTGTTGATATTGTGGTTATCACCGTGGTTGTTGTTGTTTATAAGATTGAAGAAGATTTTAGTGAGATTTTTCTGCACCTTCCCCATCAATCTATTACATAATGTATTTGTCAATGTAGTACTGTGTGGTAATGTGAGAGGGATTTTTTCAGTTTTACCTACCATAAACCAAAAGAAGAACGAAGTTGCTGTCACATAATCGCCATGTTGGTAGGGGCAAGAGGGTCACAGGTTCATTTATTGATATGAAATCATATTACCTATACGACATACATCATTTTCGATCATGTTTGTATTTACAATTTTATGACAAAGTTTGTTTTATCATGCTATTGCGCACTGAACATCAACTAATAAAATACAAGAACGGATTCTGAGTTATACCGTGTGAAAAAGCATATACACATTAATGATGATAAATGTCAAGCCACCGATGGACATTTAAAACTCATTTTAAGCGCAAGCGTCTCTTCATGTTGTTGTGACGTCTCGCGAGACTTGGCCAACACCACCAATGTACTCGCTAACAAGCTAACGAGTAAAATGTACACAACGACTGTGTGACTGAAGGAGCCACCGGGAGATTTGGTGCAATGGAGTGCAGAAACATCAAGGACCAAGTAAGTCTGTGACATTTTATTACATAAAATGGACTGTTGGCTAACTTTGAAGGAGATAATCTTGGCGTGCTACAAATGACCGACTCGCTGACTTGACATGTCGAGCAAAGTTTGCGAAGCGCACACGGCTAAAGCGTATTTAAATCATAATTAGAAAATCGCTAATGGCGGCACAGCAGAATTAATAATGCCTCCGCTTCTTCCGCTCTAAGGTATCTTGAACGCCCATAGTTGTACTCACCTATTGTTATTGGTTGTCGATGTTTACGTTTCTTTTCAGTTTTTGGAGGGTTACTGTATAATAATTGGCTTGCAAGTATGCTTGTGCACGCCTATTTTACTGGTATGGAATGATTCATAAACGCCTGCATGCTACTAGGACTAGAGCTAATTATTAGCCTTAGTTGTCAAATTAAAAAGTGCTGTCATCAAATGTACAGAAATTGTTCCTAAGGTGTTCCAAAATGTATTTCAGTGTCCGTTGGTCCAGGCTATTTTTGCCCGTAATGCTGAAGAGGTGACGTTTTTGTTGAGTCACCAAGAGGATGCCAATTCATTGGTAATACTGTAATACTGTATTATTCCATCATGGTTGCTCATGATAGCAGTTACAGCTTTTGTTAAGTAAGTTAATATCCCGTCGTGTTTCCCAAAGGACCACGAACGAAGCACACCTCTTCATGCTGCAGCTTATTTGGGCGACGTTCACATTATGGAACTTCTTATCACTGCAGGTAAATGTTGAAATATTTAAGTCAATACCATAAATGAAAAAACAAACATAAAAACATTTTTTTACATTCTAACAGGTGCCAATGTTAATGCAAAAGACGAGGGTTTGCTGACACCTCTACATCGGGCAGCTGCTTCCAGAAATCAAGTATGCGCCTCCTTTTATTGGGGAATATTGGAAGAATCACAAGACTCTTTAAAACGGTATCATATCACTTTCCTGTTTCTTTATTTTTCCTTTCACACAGAGGGCTGTGGAGCTGCTTCTAAATCACAGTGCAGAGATCAAAGCACTGGACAAATTCTGGCATACACCGTTACACATGGCGGCAGCAAACTGGTCTATAGGCTGTGCTGAATCGCTGATACCTGATGTGTGCAGCCTGGACTATTCTGACCAATCAGGAAGAACACCCTTGCATTACGCAGCACACAGTGGACATGGAGAGGTACACTGTCTTGCAGATAATCACCGACGTGTGCTTACGGATTGTTGATTCAGGTTAAACTGTTGTAATATTGTTTGCATTATTGGTGGACAATAGTCTCTCATTAATGGTACCACTAAAAGGACCCTTTTTCTATACTTGCATATCTGCTTATCCAGGGCTGAGGTACAGCTGCTATGTAGGAAATGTGTTCAGTAAGTGTTTTTTCTTTCTGCAGATGGTGAACTTGCTTCTCAGCAAAGGTGCCACCGTGAGTGCCAAAGACAAAAAGGAAAGGCAGCCAATACACTGGGCTGCATATCTTGGTAAGGGGTTTTGAACAGAAACTTGTAAAGAACATGTGATATAATCTTTTGTATGAAATAAGAAGTGAATAGATAAACAAACATGTTTTAAATTAACTGGGTAGTGAGATTTGTTGTCACCTTTGTCTTACTTCTACCTCCTAATGTAGTATCTCACAACTTAGTATGAACTTCAAGATAAAAACTCACTGGAATATCTGCACACAAATCCTTTGTAAAATTTTCTAATCTTTCGTGTGACCCTTTTAAACACAAAGGTCATTGTAGTCCCGACAACTAAAAATAAATTGTGCGTGGTACAATCTGCGTCCGTAGGGCCAGGGGTTGTTTACTCCTGGCAATAATGTGATCACAAGTCAACAGCTCACTTTGTGTGTGTGTGTGTGTTAACAAGAATCTTAAGAGATCTCTTGTGATCACTGCTGTTAGTATATCACATCCTCACGCTACACAAAAATAGACCTAATCGCAGGCAGCTTTTGCCTAGGAATTTGTAGTAAGACCAGCACTTAATGCTAGCATGTGAAATGGGACGTGTTGTGACGTGTGTGCATGGCAGATGTTTGTAGTAAACCTTGCCTCATTTTTCTAGGACATTTGGACGTTGTGAAGATGCTGGTTTCTCATAGTGCAGATGTAACATGCAAAGATAAACGTGGCTACACCCCTCTCCATGCTGCAGCCATCAGTGGACATTTAGATGTAGTCAAATATCTGTTGAGACTGGGAGTGGAGGTAACGTGTAATTTTTTCATATTTGTAAATTAAAACCTTTTTTTCCAAATTTGGAAACTACAGTATTTTTCTCCATAAGAAATAAACAGAACAGAAATAGTCTTTACCAGTGAAGGTGATGCCATTTGAAAAC
The DNA here is from genome assembly GCA_024372805.1 of Oostethus manadensis. Taxonomy (NCBI): domain Eukaryota; kingdom Metazoa; phylum Chordata; class Actinopteri; order Syngnathiformes; family Syngnathidae; genus Oostethus; species Oostethus manadensis. Next base: position 3,320,440 of record QODF01000029.1, read on the forward strand.
CATGCATGCAATTTTCAAGTAACATTCTTCTTTACAGGTGTAAAAAGAAGTCACTACAATAACCAGATGTATTTGCCATCAAATTATTAAAAACGTTCTTGTTATGAAAGTGTAAAAAAAAAAAGGTAATCATTGTAAAACGTAAACTCTTCCACTTGCCTTAACTTTGATAAGTAATGATGCCTTTTTGATGCTGGAATTTTACTGCTTTCAATCTCAGACTGCTTACTTCACGTTGTTTCCGGTGTATTTTCTTCTCTTCAATTTTTCTTCTCCTTACACCCCTTGTTGAGGCTCGGTGTTTTCGGAATGTGACACCTCGATGCTCCCTGAACTGAGCTCCATGCGGATGTTGATTTGTCTTTCCCATCTTTTCCCTTCCAGGCTGATGAAGCCAACATTTATGGCAACACGGCGCTCCACATGGCCTGCCACACAGGCCAAGACACTGTGGCCACTGAGCTGGTCAACTGCGGTGCCAACATCAACCAGCCCAACCACCAAAGCAGCACTCCGCTACATCTGGCTGCCGCCTCCTCCAGCGGGGTGCCGTGTGTCGAGCTGCTCATTAACAATGGTGCTGATGTCAACATGCAGGTAAACACAAAATATAGAGCAAATTGAAGAATCAGGTCTTGTCACTTCTGACTCTTTACATAACTTTCTCTACAGAATAAAGCTGGGAAGATCCCTTTGCATGTGGCTGCTATGCATGGCCGCTTCACAGGCTCCCAGATTCTTTTACAAAATGGTGACGTAAATGTTGCATTTGTCTACATATGTGCACTTTAACTTAAGCATGTGTTGTCACACGGAATACGATGACATGCCACTAAATTCTACAATGCTCTACTTCCTACCTTTTCTCAGGAAGTGAAATCGACTGTGTTGACATGTTTGGGAACACTCCTCTCCATGTTGCCGCCCGACATGGTCAGGAGTTGTTGATCAGCACTCTTCTAACTAATGGTGCTGACAAGGCCAGGTAAGTCATATTACAGTATAGTATTTATTATATACACATATGGACACCTTTGTGACAAATTACGGTCAATACGGTGGAACCTAACTTTTTATATGGCCTTGTCATAGGACTCGGCTTTTAACAGACAATGTCGCGCCAAACAGTGCACGTAACAAACTCGTCCACATGTTGGTGACTCAGTCTCTGTGAAGAACGGATAGTGGTCTCACTATTAACACATTCCAGCCAGAGAATCCTTTTACTATTTTCTTTTTATGTGTGTGGGTGGTTTTGTTCATAGAATGCACACAAAACGATGAACAACTCGCGTTTGTCTCTCCCTTCTTCCTTCTATAAAGCAGTATGCGCCGTGAAATAATGAGACATTCAAGAGCACTGCACATTTCCAAAGAATATGCTTTTTTTCAATTAAATACAGCTGCAAAATAAGTTGCTAGTGCCAGATTTTTTATGGTGTGAAACGCTATTGATTTGAATAAAAATTTTAATATAATTTGACTCACATAACATATGATTGTACCTACTGCTGAAATTTACAATAAAATTTCCAATAAAGTTCAAGTGAGCAAGTACAGCTCTAATCGTCCATTCTTAGTTAAGCTTCTAGCGGACTACAGTGAAACAGCGTCTGCGTGGCTCTTTCCTCTGTGTGACTTGTCCGTCACTCCCTGCCTCCACTCATTTCTTGTTTGCTAGTCTTCAGTAAAGGTAATAGTCATGTTTAATAATTATTTATCAATTTAATTCTGCATTTATACACTGCCTGGGCAAGAAAAAAGTCACCACCAAAAAAAAGAACGTAGACTCTAATATTTCAATGAACCACCCTTAGCTTTGATTGCGGCACACATTTGCTGTGGCATTGTTTCCCTTTGGTTCCCTCCAAATCTCAATTCTACAATTATATAACATGCAGTGTGTCTTTTTTTTGGCTCCAACATTACTGTGCCCTGAGCAAGGTCCCTTAAAGCATGGTTAAATAAATAGGTTGTAAAAAAACATCATATCCTCTTCCATTTTCACTGCCTGTATTATTATATTAAATTGTCTTAATAGTGTAGTTCTCGCAGGACTTTGGTTTTCTGTTCTGTACTTTGCAGACAGGGGATTCACGGAATGCTTCCGTTACACTTGGCTGCACTTTACGGCTTTCCAGACTGCTGTCGCAAATTACTCTCGAATGGTGAGAAACTCTTCCTCTAATATCACCGTAGGGACACTTTCTATACATTTGATGACAGCAACTTTTAAAAATGTCTTACATATGTCTCTTATAGGCCAATACTACAACATCATGCAGTCTCCAACAAGCTGCCAGATGCTGTCTTTTGGGTTTGATATAAACACACAGGACGACCTTGGGAGGACCTGTCTACATGCTGTGGCCTCTGGAGGGTAAACACACAATGAATTATATTGTCATAGCTGCAGTTCCAGATTAACATATTTATTAACATATTTATTTCTTGCTCTTTTTGGCAGAAATGTTGACTGTCTCAACCTGCTGCTAAGTAGTGGCGCTGAACTGGATGTAAAGGATCATTTGGGAAGGTAGGCCAAAACAAACTTGAACGGTGCATAGTTGTTGATTGGTTCTCATATCTGTATGCTGTTGTGGTTTTTAGGTCTCCTTTGCACTACGCTGCAGCCAACGGAAATAGCCAGTGTACAATTACACTGGTAAAATGCGGATCTGAGGTCAACGAGTTAGACCTAATGGGCTGCAGCCCTCTACACTATGCTGCTGCTTCACACACTTTCTTTGGGTGAGACATTTCAAACGACAGTCAGGGTTGTTGTAGTTTTGATATTGAAGTTTAAAAGTGTCCATCTGTTTGTTTGTTTTTTATATACACAGAGGGGAACCCAGCGTGGATTGCAATGTGGAAAAGGAACAAGAAGCCTCTCTGTGCGTCACACATTTATTATGAGAACTGACCAAGCTGCAACATTTTGGTAGACCTGCACAAGCTGTATGAAAGTTCTGCTCTAGTTTAGTTACATTATTTAGTTACACAATAAGGATATGATAACCAGCAGTTCTACACCACTCTTTTAAAGTCAATTATTTTATTTTGACTGGCAGTGCCCATTAGTTATCTATGTACATTGTTTGAATTTAATGGTGGTTGTGTGGGTGGACTTAATGTTGTTGCTGGTCACCGCACGGTTGTAGAATCGTTGTAGGGCTCTTCATGAAAAAGAAAAGCAGCTGATGCTCCTGATGTTCCTTTGTGTGCAGGTGTTTGGACTATTTGCTGGACAGTGGTGGAAACCCGACCGTAAAGAATACTAAAGGTTATAGTGCTGTCCACTATGCAGCAGCTTACGGTAACAAGCAGCATCTGGAACTGGTCAGTAGCACTTTTTTTTCAGGATTTAATTTGTTTTTGTGAGCTATTTAATCACATTTCTTTAATCTTCGAGCTCCTGGAGATTTCTTTCAACTGTTTAGAAGAGGCTGAAAGTAATATTCCAGTTAGTCCGTTGCACTTAGCTGTGAGTAGTTCAAAGCCACCATGCTTCATTACCCTCCTGGTTATGGTATAGTCCACTCTTACAAAACATGCACTTCATTGACAGGCATATTATGGTCATTGTGAGGCCCTACGCCTGCTGTGTGAGACATTAGTGAGTTTGGACGTTCGAGACATTGAAGGTCAAACTTCCCTCCACCTTGCTGCTCAGAGAGGCTTTACCTCGTGTGTGGAGGTTCTGCTGGACCATCAAGCTTCCTGCATACTGAAGGATCACAAACGAAAGAGAACAGCTATACATGCTGCAGGTGTGTGGACCAAGGACTCTGAAACCTGTTCTTTTTCCTTGTACTGCCATTATGATATATTCTTGACCAGTTTTTCTTCATGAGCAGCTTCTGAGGGCCACATGGATTGTCTGCTTTTGCTGGTCAATAGAGAAGAAAGTGCTGACATAATCGACAGCCCAGACACAGTAGGACAGTAAGCAACTACTTTTTGTTTAATTTTCTTTTTGTGATTCATACAAGACCCCAGATTCAGGCAGTATAAACGATTGTATTGCATTTTGTCCATAGTTACTGTAACTCGTTCTTAGGCAGTACACACATGCAAGTGAGAATGGGAAGGATCCTATCATCAAGTTAAAGGAAAACTGCACTTATTTTGGAATTTTGTCCATCATCCACAATCCTTTTGTGAGACATTAACACACGTCTGTGCGTTCTAAAGATATAAAGAGGCAGCTCATTAATGCACGTAATGGGACACTATTATTTCGCCCATAATGCCCGCCATTAAAACACCTCCAATGTTTACATCCTTGCTGTAACTACGTAGCAATGGGCATTTTCGCAATAACATGTAATACTTATAGTATATTCCCGTACCTTGGTCGTTTTAAACATTCCTGGAATTTCCTTCTTAAGTGCATTGATTTCACATAGCATCATAGAAAAGAATGCCTATAGACATAGCGTTAACTTTTCCAAACTCAAAAACAAAAGCACAGCAGTGGCGGCAGCTCCAGTATGTAGCGTTACCTTTCAGTAGCGGACTGAGGCATAGTGAGCGCGGCATAACAATGTTAATAACAATAATAATAAGAATGTTGCTGTATCTTGGTTGATAGGGAGGTTGTATTATGTAAATGGAGCGTTTTGGGTTTTGTTTTCACAAGGCTTTATCGGTAGAATAGTGCATTTTTAGCTGTCTCTTTTTCGCTGTTTTTATATCTTTAGTACACACAGAGGAGAGACGTGTGTTCAAGTCTCATACCTATTGTGTATGAGTAATTTTGAAGAAGAGGCTTATGACTATGCAGAGAGGAGTGCCAAGGGAGAGAGAGACAGGAAAGGAACAGCCTCTCTTTCCAACACCTTCGGCTTTTTCAAACAATTCCTAGGGGACATGCGCAGTGGCCATCTCTCATGCCCTGAAGAGGAGGTTGATCAGTTTCTCAGATACACCTTGAGTGAGCCAAATCAGGCGCTTGGCCCCCAGAAGGCTCTCATCAAACCAAAAGATTTAGATTGAAGAAAATGCAACATAATCAGTCTTGGTGTAAGATATGTTTGGATGAAAGTTATTTTCTGTTTAGTAGAATTCTCTAGATAATTCCATCTTTGCACTTTGCTTACGGTTGTTTACGTTCAAATCTTTTTGAATCTTTTTCTGTTTGTTTCTGCTTGATATTTTGTCCCACTTGTGGCTTAACATCAACTACAACATCACTGCGTTTTCCCAAACTACAGTATAGTCTGAGGGTTAATGGCGTTTCATAAAACAGTTGCGGCGTTATACATTTGCATTAACTCATTAAAATCATGGCAACTTTGACAACCCTAGTTTTAATGTGTAACATTGTCCTGGTTTACTAAGACTCACACATGGAGTATAAGGTAGCTCTGTGCAGATTGTAGACAACCTCACTTCTCCAGAAGTAATTTATGCTAATTTTTTTGTTTTTTTTGCAGGACAGCTCTCATGCTGGCAACTTTGGGTTGTCACACCGATTGTGTGCACATCCTGTTGGAAAAAGGAGCGAAACCGGACGCTGGCGACAGAAAGGGCTTCACTGCGTTACATCGAGCTGTATGTGTGAAGTATTAGTACAAGTGATTGTCTTTCCCCCCTGTGTGATGAGCATTATTTAAATCTCCCCAATCATATGGTCCATCCTCACACTGCAGGCCATGTTGGGCAGTGACGACTGTACATCAGCTTTGTTGGAGCATGGCGCCTCTGCTCTATGTCGAGACTCTCAGGGAAGAACGCCGCTGCATCTTGCTGCATCCTGTGGCCACACACAGCTACTGCACACTCTACTACAAGCTGCAGTGAAAGCAGACCCTCTAGACTCCATGTTGGATTACAGAGGCTACACCCCCACCCACTGGGCTGCCTACCATGGTGAGACTAAAAATGTTCATTGCTAAATAAAATGTAATTGACTAGCAAAAACAAACAGTATTTCCATCTATTAGCTATACTGTTTCTCCTGTCCAGGATCATGGGGGGGGGGATTCAAGTCAAACTAATCAAACGTTACGGAAAATTCAGCATGTAGCAGTTTTCATTTGTACGTTTGGGTCTTGTCCAGGTCATGAAGGATGTTTACGCATTTTAGTTGAAAACAAAATTTTTAGCAACCAGGAAGGAAATTCTTTCAACCCTCTACACTGTGCACTGTGAGTACCACTGGAGTTGTTTTTTTTTTTTTTTTAAATCTACTAGGGATTCTAAGAATGTGCAGTAGTTCTTAAAAATATTTGTTGCTTCTGCAGAATTAAAGGACACAATGTTGCGGCTGGACTTTTAGTAAAGACGGTTGGCCCTCAAATAGTCAGAAGTAGTGATGTCAAAGGAAGGTGAGTTCTACTCTTAATTGTTTTTATAGTAAACAGAATTATTATCCCCTATTTTTACATAAAGTGTTTCGTCTTGTTTTTTTGTGACTGCAGGACCCCACTACATGCGGCTGCCTACTCGGGAAATGTTGCAGCACTTCAACTGGTCCTGGCCCAGGGAGCAGAGGTCAACGCTGTGGACCACAGTGGCCGCTCCGCTCTGATGATTGCTGCTGATTGTGGACATACCATGGCTGTCGGTATGTGATCCTTCAGCTGTGTGAGTAATTTCATATTGTTAGGCAGAAAACCACACAGCAGGAATCCTGTATGTCAATATTAATTTTTTATACACCATTTTACTTACAGATCTGAGGGTTCATACATCATGATAATAATTGTACCGCCTTTTTTGCATGCTGATGTCACCACAATAATTCTGAAGAATATTTATGTCACGAAACACCAAGTCAAGATAGAGAGTGTCTTTTTGTTTATGCATTTCAGAATTTTTGCTGCACAAGGGGAAGCCAGACCTGACCCTGGTGGATGTCAATAATAACACAGCCCTTCACTTAGCCTGCACTAAGGTCACACACAAAACACATATGCATGCCTAATTATTTGGCACTCCCTGTAACTTTTCCATGTCTTGGAATAATGCTTCAAGTCGTTTTGAACAATATGGCTCATGTATGTGACTCCTCAATCTGATTTATTCTGCAGGGTCAAGAGATGTGTGCCCTGTTGCTTCTTGGAGAAATCAATGATCCCTCCCTCATCAATGCAACAAATAATGCACTTAAAATGTAAGTTGGCTTCCACCGCTGGCTGCTTTTTCTGCATTATGTTCACCGCTGATGATGATGATGCATGTTGGAAGTCAGCAGTACAGTCTAGAAGTTTCTCATCCTTGTCCAGGCCCCTTCACATCGCGGCGAGGAATGGTCTGGCAACTGTTGTGCAGGTTTTACTCAGCAGAGGTGCAGCAGTCATGGCTGTGGATGGGGAAGGTAAGCACTATTAGCAGATACGTTTGGACATTTCTGGTCTTTGTAACACAAGGCCCTATCTGTGAAGTATAGATTGATAGACATAGTTCTGTCATCCATTAGTTCAGGGGTTGGCAACTAGCTGCTCCAGAGCCACATACGGCTCTTCAACCTCCTTGTTCCAGCTCTGTTTTTTAACATAGAAGTCCGTGAATGCATCTAGACTGGCTACTGATTGGATGAGCAATAGTGGGGGAGGTAGGCTAGTGTATGCATTGAGTCTTACTGCATACTCTTACTGGAAGAGGAAAAAAAGTGAGGAAGTTTTGAGTAGAGTCTGAACTTTCTGCACAGCAAAACAAATCAAGAGCATAGCAATATGTTTTAAAACAAGAATCGTGGTGTATCTATACGCTCAGAGCTTGTGACACACTTATTGTCGAGGTGTTGACTCCAGGAGAGGCAGATAGTGTGCCGCAGAAGATGACTCATGGCTTGTGACTGCTGTGACGTGGGGCAAACCATTCATCAGCAACTGCGTTTTCACTTTTACGTCTCCAAATACCAGAAAAATCTCCTAAAGACATCAGGAAAAGTCCTTACATTTGTCGCTAGTCCATTTTTGAGAAAATAAGTCACCAAGAGGGTTTGGAAAGATGACAGATTTAGTGTGGAAATTGCCAGGTTGGCAACACCGGGCTGCCCATGAGATCGGAAGGAGGGGGAAGCCATTCACAGATGGAGAATACATGAAAGAATCAAAGCATCTATTTACCGAATTAAAAAATGAACAGGAAATTGTTCAGAAAATGAAAAAACTACTCTCTATAAGACAGTCAAGGACAAGACCGATAGAATGGTTATTGGCGTAAACAATATTGCGCAAACAACAATGATATGCAGATATCTGAACTCTGATGTACTTTTTTCTGTTAAAGTTGCCTACATTTTGCTTTAATTTTACACAAATATGGGGACCATTCAAAAGGGCTTACAGAGTTAAGTGTTTAAAGAGTAGGCCTACGCTGCACTGCACGGTGCACTTCTGTTCTTTGAACTTTGTAAAAGGTAACATTTAAAAAAGATTACAAAGTTTATAAACTATGTCATGTTTTGCGGGTCCAGACTTTTTTTGTTTTTTTTCTGGAAGGGGAGGCAAAACGGCTCTTTTGATGGTAAAGTTTGCTGACCCCTCTACTAAATGATCATTTACACAGCCTTGTAGGTGTGACTTCAAGATGCAAATTGGGCTTTTGGGCACAAGTGATTGAAATTTTAACCAGCAAAAACAAATTTAAGCAATTGAATGTTCATGTATGTTGCAACGCTTGCTAGACAGCTAAAGCTTGATTTATAATGTATTCTTGTAGAAGTAGACATTTGGATGTCTAAATTGTTGCTATTTTGAGACATTGGAAGTACGTTTTTCAATATTACAAAATCACCACTGCTTCTATTCCATCTCTGCCATTTATTTTGTAATGTTTATTACCCTCTACAGGCCACACCCCAGCCCTGGCCTGTGCCCCCAACAAGAAAGTGGCAGACTGCTTAGCCTTGATTCTTTCCACCATGAAGCCTTTTCTTCTGCGGGAGTTCAACAACACCACGGCATCCTGCTTCAACCCAACTCTGAAGAACTGTGGCATCGCTGCTACCTGCGGGTCCAATGGAAGCCTGTGCCACGCCTACGTCAAGGGCCGGTCAGGCACCATCGGCCTGCACGGGTGTCTCACTGAGTGAAAGAGTACACAATTTCTTGTTCATTCATATCATCCAGCCTTTGCTTCGTCAACCTCATTACCTGCTTTTCTAAAGTCTTACACATTAACCATATTAGACCTCTCAGTATCTTTGTTTTAGTTGAATAAAGTTACTGATGGATAGAAGTATAAGGACGCCACACAAACCATGTTAGCAGATATTTTTTGTAGCTTTTTACTTGCAACCAGCCTGCAACCAGTCTTCAGCTGCTATAAGCCAGAACGCTCGAACCATTGCTATGTGGCATGCATGTCTGTGCAGGAGCATGTAGTGTTTCTTAATCTACTTTTTAGTGCTTTTAATCCCTTATGCAATTTAGATACCCTTTCCAGGGTGTAACGGACACTAAACTGCTGAAAATATGCTTACTGGTGTCATATCAGTATTCTTATGGCTATATATCAGCATTGTTTTTTTCTAAATGAAGGAATGAACTCACGTGACCTCAAAAACGGTGAGCACTGCATAAAATAAGATGACTTTGTCTAGCTATAGCATTACAGTAAATAAGAGAGAATAGAACAAAGGCAGTCGCATAGAAAAATATATAAATCTACTCATATTTCAATGTCAAACTGTTTTTATGCACAAGGGCCTTGCATGCCAATTTCATGCCACATTTTGTAATCAAGTTACCGTATTTTACTTTTTAATATTGAAACCAGTCAAAATATTGGTAAAAATAATGTGAAACTAGAAAATGACTGCTATATCAGTTTGGTGGTGATTTTGGACTGTTATGGCTCCAAGTATGCATTTTATTTTTAAACATAGTGTATTTGATGTTGAACTGCAAACCCGAGATTGAAAATATATATTTCCTTCTTTCGAAGTTACGATAAACTATGAATTTACTGACATTCAGTTCAAAAAACAAAATAGACCTAAATCTTTATCTTTCATTTAAATGAGCACAGCATACCAAAACCAAGCATTTGATATGAAGTGAGGTGTGTATTAAGTGTTTTCTTTTAATTAAAAACAATCCTGTAATCTTGCATTTAAAAAATATATCTTAAAATGGCTTTACGTTATTTGCACTCTTGTCAGTGTTGTTTACAATTTACAACATCCTGCAACTATTCAATTGTAGAAATGCGTTTTAAATTTGGCTTATATATTATTGAAGTTGGCCGCACGTTGGATGAGTGGTTAGTACATTGGCCTCACAGTCAGGAGGTTCAGGGTTCAAATCTCCATTGGGCATCTCTGTGTGGAGTTGCATGTTCTCCCCGTGCGTGCGTGGGATTTCCCCAGGTACTCCGGTTTCCTCCCACATTCCAAAAACATGCATGTTAGGTTAATTGGTGACACTAAAAATCCATATGTGTGAATGGTTGTTTGTCTGTATGTGCCCTGCGATTGACTGGCGACCACTCCAGGGTGTAACCCGCCTCTCGCCCAAATTTAGCTGGGATAGGCTCCAGCATACCCGCGACCCTAATGAGGATAAGCAATATAGAAAATGAATGAATGAATGTTATTGAAGTCTTCCCAGTTTGAGCATATATAAACTAAAATATTTATCATGATGTGTGATAGCTGTGATGTGAACTACTAATGTGTCTTCCATACAGCCTATTGACATTTCAGGGTGTAAGAACTTGAATACTGTGGGAATTAACTTGACAAAAATTAAAAAGAACACTACTTTGTGATGCTTTGATACTTTGTTGTATTTGTTTTTGCATATTTACTTAAATACATCTCTTGATATGATACTGTTTTTAATTCAAGATATTAAAATGTTATTCTTTTTAAAGTCATAAAACAAAAACAAGCTAAACAAGCACAAGCTTAGGTTGGGGGAAAAGTTATGTTATGGCAATAAAATCAAAATATGGAAAGGAAGTGATTATACTGCACAAAATTTTATCGGCCCCTATGCATTTTGAGGCTGACACAACTCAGCAGGCACGTGGGACACAGAATTTAAAACTGCCCTAGTATCAAACGCACACACACTTTCATCATAGCCAATATGCAATATGCAATTTTTAAATAAAAATTAATCCAAATGTACATGGCCCTGTGTGAAAAAGGGATTGTCCGCTAAGCCTAAAAATGGGTGCAACAACTGCAATCAAATGTTTGTGATAACTTGCAATGAGTCTCTTACAGCGCTGTGGAAGAATTTTGGCAAACGCATCTTAGCAGAATTGTTGTAATTCAGCCACATGTGAAGGTTTTCCAGCATGAGCCGCCTTTTTAAGGTCATGCCACAGCATCTCAAAGAGATTCAGGTCAGGATTTTGACTAGGCCACTCCAAAGTCTTTTTTTTTTCTTCAGCCATTCAGAGGTGGACTTACTGGTGTGTTTTTGCAGAACCCAAATTCATTTCAGCTTGAGGTCACAAACAGATGGTCGGACATTCTCTTTCAAGATTTTTTGGTAGACTACAGAATTAATGGTTCAATTTATTTTAAAATGTTTAATAAGTATTCCAGGTGCAAGCAGCTAAACAGCCCACAGAGTATTTTCCCAAAGGCCCCGAGGATCATCAAGATTTTTTCTGGCAAAATTCAGACAAGCCTTAATGTTCTTTTTGTTTAGCAATGGTGTCTTGGAACTCTGTTTTTGCCCAGTGTCTTTCTTATGATGGAGTCATGAACCTTAACTGAGGCAAGTGAGGCATGCAGTTCTTTGGATGTTGTTGCCACTCCTGCAAAGGTTCACTAAGCTTTCATTTGTTCGCCATTTGTGCATAAGGGCTCTCACTATGGTTCGCTGGAGTCCCAAAGCTTTAAAAAAATGTCTTTATAACCTTTTCTAGACTGATAGGGAAATCAGTTTTTCACACAGGGCCATGTAAGCTTGGATTTGATTTCTCCCTAATGATAAAAAAGGTTCATTTAAAAACTGCATTTTGTGTTCAGTTGAGTTGTCGTTGCCTAATATTTAAATTTGTGACGATTTTAAACATTTAAGTGTGACAAACACGCAAAAAATCAGGAAGGAAACACTTTTAAAAACTGCTGTAAATGCAACATAAATCTAAAATTGGCTACAACACTAATAATACACTTTGTCAGGTATATCACAAACCTGATATTTTCTTGAAATATACAGAAATGCTCAGCATATCCATACAAAATATCGAAGTGGCCTTTGCATCACATTTTTCAGTATGTGGAACTTTGGAGGAAAAAGGCATCCCCGCTGTAAGGTGTAAAATATCGACATCATTCACTTAACACGGTTGCGTATTGTGTGTGTAAATATTATGTTCATCGTGCATTTGTATCAATGCCAATTCCACGAGGATCGCTTTTGATCAAAATCCAGTGATAACATGTTAACAATCGCTTTCTTGGACAAATGTGTTACCTTCTCGGCTTCCGTCGCCGGCACGTCTTTGGCTTTCCAGTCGTTAGCTAGCTAGCTAGCACAGCAGCGACAGCAAATCACAAAAATGGCGAATGTGGTGCTGGAGTACAAGGCGTTAGCCGGCGACTCTGACCCACAGACTCGCCCGGTTCTGATTATTGGGCAGCATTCCAACCTGCAACAAGTTGATTGGGGCCGAATAAAAGGAAAACTCCAGCCGGTTGTAAGCAAAGAGGTAAGGCTCGTGCGGTTGACAATGACTGGCTGCTAATGTGTGCTATGCTAGCACCGTTTTAGGTATCGCCGTTAGCAAAATGACTGTTGCCATCCGGGTACATGAGTCAGCTTCACCGAGTATTCCCATTTTAATTGTAATTGTAACCATTGTAATCAACAATAGATTCAAACAAAAAGATAAGTGAGTATCGCGCAATAACTTTCACTGAAAATGTGCTTTTGTTCTTAGCCGACACGTCAACATCACTGAGTAGTAAATCACCTTGCTTGGTTGTTTATTTACTGGCGGTGAGGCGTTTAATATTTTACGTAGAGAAACGTTTTTGATGGAGGATATCTGGTAATCATTACATGGTTATTCCCTTCTCTTCACCTCAACGTACAAGTGCCTTGTAATTTGTTACTTACTGTGACGAGAAGGGGCACAAAGGTTAATCTGGATTAGTCATCTGGTGTGAATGCATGATGCTCAAATGAGAGTTGTGATCTTTCCAGGTCTGGCAGGCGGCACTCAACACTTTGAGTCCCAAACCCACGGACAGCTGCCCTCTCTACCTCAACTATGCTGCTGTGGCTGCGCTTCCTTCTCGTGTCAGCAGACACAACAGCCCGTCCTCTGCCCACTTTATCTCCCGCCTGGTCCGCTCCTGTCTGCCTGGAGGGAACAACCGATGCATTGTAGTAAGTACCTGCACCAGAAGCTTGTTTAACACAAGGAGAACTTGTGTAACTACATATTGAACATATGTTTTTGCCCCTGTAGATGGTGTGTGAACGCTCAGACGTGTTTGCGTCCTCTTGTGCCATTTCCAGAGCTTTCCCCATCTTCTCTCGTCGTTCCACATCCTCTCGCAAGGCAGAGAAGAAGCATGTCGTCGTGGAGTTTTTGATTGTGGGCCAAGACAGCAACCCTCTGGATGTAGCTGAGCTTGAGGTACTCATTTTTAGGTTCCAACCCGATTTGATTTTTTAAAATAGTTTTGCCGATCAGATCTGATCAGTTACAGATCTTTTTTTTTTTATAAACGTTTGTTACAAACATTAATTTGAGGAATTAAATATAGTTTAAAAATAGCTCTTCTTAGCATTCAAAATAATGCAACCAAAGTATTGATGAATTTTTTATTACACAGCATAATCTCAACAATATTGCTCTGTTTTTGTAACAAACCTGTGTGAGTCAGTTCCCTAATGAAAGTAAAAGTGCATCTAAAAGATAAAATTGGGAAAAGTGGGTGTGAAAAATCCTGTAGTGACAGATATATTGTGTTGTTCCGGGTTTAGTATGTGGGCTATAGAGGGCAGTGGTGTTCAGCATGCAAGCGTTGGGAGTCAAGTGCATAGAGTAAGAAAACAAAGAAGTGTTGTTGCTCATGCCATTACGGTACTTTGTTAGGGTAAGACTAATTATTTGACATGGTTATAGATCAGTCTCTGGTGTGATTTAGAATATATTACTTTTCTTTAAAAAAAAAATTACAAATGCTCTTCAACGCAGTATTTATTTATTCACAGTCCTTACAACAACCAGCGGTTAGGGCGGCACTTCTCGTACAAGCTCCTGGCACCAGGGCAGAGTCGTCAGGGCACAGTGAGGGCGAACTACCGCTGTAGCTATGGAACCGAATATCCAACATCTTGGTGAAATTAACTTCACCACGGACATATCTGCATGGTGGGCTCATTAAAGGCTCATTAATGCACCTACTATGTTGACCCAGAGTTAAGGCAACCAAATTAGGACGATCTTGTGACGGAAGCCAATCTTATTTGATCTTCAAAATGCAGTGGATTGCCAGTTTAGGCTGAAAATCGGATTGGGACTATGGCCTTTATTAGTAGTGGCCTTTTGATGTAAAAAATCTAATTTTTGTAATTTTTTTTCCTAGTAATTATGGAGCCTTCAAAATCTAAAAACCCCAAAAGTCATACGATTGTAGAACATTTTCTAGAAATGAAACAGTCAAGAGTTCAAACCATCGTCTTGCTAATCTTGGGAGATTTCACCTCACTGAGCATCTGCAGAATCAACTCTTAAAGTGTGCTTTTGTTTTGCTTTGGCTTTATGTGTTTGTTTTGTGACGCATTACAGAAGGGTACCAATGAGGTAGCACTCAGCTTCTTTAGTCTGCCTCTGTAGTTTTGACTTTATTTTGTTATTAACAATAACATTAGAACAACAGCATTAATGAATAGATCATGTTCTGAGTTTCCATTGAATATAATTTCCACCTGAATAATGATACCTCATTGAATAACATTATAATATATTTTAAGAGAACCTGAATTTAAAAGAAAATCTAAGAACTAAAGTAAATGCAGTAAGAAACAATTAGAACTAAGGCAGGCTATGCAGAACAAATGTAAAGGTGTGTCTCCACCTGGAGCCAAACCAGATTTCATAGCAAAGTCGCAGTAATCGCAGTTACCACCAGTGTTTTGAAGGGAAAAGTGTAAGCGTTTACATGACCGATACACTTGTCAAGTGGAAGATGGCAAATAAGTGAGTCTCTATTACAGCTATGTGAGGAAATGCATTATTGTCCTTGTCCGTAAATCGTCGCTAAAGTCTCATCCTGTAATCAGTGTCTCGCCAATGCTGCTGACGGAGTGCGACTGGCTGCTCGCATCGTGGACACGCCATGTAATGAGATGAACACAAATGACTTCTTAAAAGTGAGGGAACACTATTCAAATAAAATACAGTTATGTTCTTAAGAGACTCTCAACAGAGACTCTTTTGTGTTTCAGGAAATCAAAGCAGTAGGAAGTGAACTTGGAATAACCCCTGTGATCATTCGGGGAGAGGAACTGAAAGACAAAGGCTTTGGAGGTAACATGATTGTAATTGTCTTAGGCTGTATCCACACGAAAATGAAATGCTCATAATTTCCAAAACGTTTTCTGTAAAGATGAAAGTAGTTCAGAAACGATGTGCGTCCATACGAATGTACTCAAAATGAGTGAGAATGATGTAATACAATATGCCATACCTGTTAGTGGCGCTGTGACACTCTGAAAGCGGAAACACGAGACGGACCGACAACAAAACAATGGGCATGCGCAGTTGCGCAGACGGCCTGTAAACAGAAAACATGGCGGTAAGTACGAGTAGCCGAACTGGCCCGACAATGACGTGGGAACTGCTTCTTCGATTCACGCTGGATTATAAAGCTGTTTACAGACCCTGAAAACGCCGGCTTCGTCGGGTTTGATTAAAGTATTTGTGCATTTATGGCTTGGATTGTCTTCGTCTGGATCAGGGGCCGTGAAATTGCAGCCTGCGTGCCTTTGCAGGATTATGGGGACTTGATGTCAAAGATTAGCTTTAGTGCGGCCTGCCAAGCCTGGGTACTTCCTAGGGCAAAAACAATCAATTACTGAACCACAGCACAGGGGTGTCACTAGATAAAACACTAGCTACAATCATGGTGCCAACACAAAAATGACCGTACAGCATATAGCACGGAATTAAAGACACGTAGTACACCTACTACTGCTACATGGAATAATGAACAACTATGTTAACGCTAAACTAAGAACTTCCACACATAATGGGAGACATTTTTTCACTCTTATGTTGGACATGCCATGGCTACAGTAATGACTCATCAATGTGACGTTACTAATGCCTTGTGACCAGAATACCACATATGACCTATTTTTGGACTATTAATAGGCCAGAATCAACCATAAAACAGCGTTCATTAATTCACTTTTGAAACACCGCGATATAGCACGGGAGCAATGTTTGAACTACAAAGTAGCGAGGGATGACCGTATTAAGTTTAAGATCCCTGTCTTACATTGAGACAGTCTGCCTCTTTCTGTCCACTCCTATTGTAATAATAAAATGTACAGAAAACCAAGATCCTGGGCAAGCTTCTCCAAGTAGTCATGTCAACCAGTCTTTAGAAAAGAGTCCAATACTGATGACCAAAAGCACATCTACACACTGTAGACGAGTGTTTACTCACTAGAGAGGTATTTGTCTGACCACAGTATTTTATAGATTTATGAGAGAGCATATGTAACATGTCGTTTCAGGTATTTATGGTGTAGGCAAAGCAGCTGAGCACCCTCCTGCATTAGCAGTCTTGAGCCACACACCAGATGGCGCCACTCAAACCATCGCATGGGTGGGCAAAGGCATCGTGTATGACACAGGAGGACTCAGCATCAAGGGAAAGGTATAGTCTATTCTCTGTGCACATAGTTAGAAAGACAAACCTATTTAATCCGGTAGCCTGATTTTGGTCTAGACCACCATGCCAGGCATGAAGAGAGACTGTGGTGGAGCGGCCGCCATCTTGGGAGCTTTTCAAGCTACTGTCAAACAGGTAAGCTACTGGTGACATGTAATATACTATTCTTTCTGTTTTGAGGTTAAGAGCTTGACAGACATCTGTGATAAATTGCTACTCTCCTTTCTCAGGGTTTCAAGGATAACCTCCATGCTGTGTTTTGCCTGGCAGAGAATGCAGTTGGACCTACGGCCACACGGCCTGATGATATCCACACACTCTATTCTGGAAAGTAAGCGTCTTTTCAATATCCTTTCACTTTTCTGGCTTTTTTGTGTATTTGTCAACTCTTAAATAACGACATAAACAAATGTTATAATGAAGCGCTTTCAATCCCATACAGTATGAGATGACTACAAACAAAATATTGCCATCTTTTAAGAAATTATTGGCATCATGAAGTAAAAAATGAATTGCTGCTTCATTAGCTCTAAACTTGTTTT
Organism: Oostethus manadensis; assembly: GCA_024372805.1. Taxonomy (NCBI): domain Eukaryota; kingdom Metazoa; phylum Chordata; class Actinopteri; order Syngnathiformes; family Syngnathidae; genus Oostethus; species Oostethus manadensis. The sequence continues at coordinate 3,337,819 of QODF01000029.1, forward strand.
GGCAGCCAGTCTGTGGATTCTAATGATACATTTGTGTATTGTGCTGTAATTTAGAGGTGGGATGACGAGCTCCTGCCAATATTTGTTGTCAAACTAGAATTAAAGTGCTCAACCTGGTCTGCTGCACATTGCAATATTATATTAACTAGGGCTGCAACTAACGATTATTTTTTTTTAGTCAATAAATCTGAAGTTCCAGTGATCGTTTTGTCCCTAGACGGAAAGAATCAGTATTGATCAAACCCAAATATTTAGTGGCTTAGTCCGCAACATGTCAGGAAAGAGGGAAAAATGTTAGCTGCTTCCTAAAGGCAAAGTTGGTGTGTGTGAATATCTTGTTTTACCTAAAACACAAAGACCATACGTCTACTTTCATGGATGTCAAAGGAAACGTTTAAATAAAACAGATTAATCAAATACCAAAATAGTTGGCGATGAATTGGATAAGCGATTAATCATTGATTTGTGGATTCATTGTTGCAGATCTATTATGAACTCCTTTGACACAATTTGTGGTGTAGCTGCCTTTGGTTAGGTCACCGTGTACCATGAATGACTATGCAAACCTAGGATTGTCATCCCTAAATTTAGACCTCTGTGTTGTGATCTTTTTGATTTAGTGTATTGTGTGTAGTTTTTAACTGTTTAATGGGACTGCTTTTTTTTAAGGACAGTGGAGATTAACAACACTGATGCAGAGGGAAGGCTGGTGCTGGCTGATGGAGTGGTGTATGCTAGCAAAGACCTAGCAGCTGATATCATTCTAGATATGGCCACACTCACTGGTGCACAGGTATTGTTCAACATTCACAAGATTACGTCCTATTTTTGACTTTAAGTGCACCACCTTTACAGTTGAAGCCCTTTGTATGTGTGAATGTCCAGGGGATTTCCACTGGGAAGCACCATGCAGCCGTGATGACCAACAGCGAGCAATGGGAGATGGCGTGTGTCCGTGCTGGGCGCAGCAGCGGTGACCTCGCTCATCCTTTGGTTTACTGCCCTGAGCTGCACTTCACCGAGTTTGCCTCTGCTATCGCTGACATGAAGAATTCGGTGGCTGTATGCTGTTGCTGTAAATGATATGAATGCTATTTGAGAATACTTGACTATATAATGCTTTTGTTGTATTTCGTCAGGACCGGGAAAACGCGCAGAGTTCCTGCGCTGGCCTTTTTATTGTTTCCCACTTGGGCTTTGATTGGCCCGGTGTCTGGGTCCATGTTGACATTGCCTCTCCTGTTCATGCTGTGAGTATCTGGAGGTCTATCTGAGCCATAATGGACATGTGTACACACCAGGTAGTCTGATCTTTGCACTTTTCTTGGCAGGGCGAGCGAGCCACGGGATTCGGTGTGGCTTTGCTGATGGCCCTGTTTGGTCAGGCTTCTGATGACTCCATATTGAACCAAGTGTCACCTCTGGGTGCTTCCACAAACGTGTTAGAAGAGCAGATGGAGAGGGATTGCAAAAGGAGAAGATTAGTGTAGAAGACGTGAAGGGCTCCCTCCCTCCCAATCTCTGGACCACCACCACACCACCTGAAGCAATTAGTACTCATTCACTTGGGGTTGACGCATTTTAAACCCTCTGTTTGACTACATTTGACTTCACCGAATAAAAGAAATACAAATGCATGTGCAGTATTTGTGCAATAGTATGTGGATTCATCACTATTAGAGAAGGGCTATTCACTATTATTCATATTTTGTATAGAATGTGAATTGCCAGATCTTATTATTTTAATTCATTAAATATAGACAATACAGGTTTTAAGTAAAACCCAAGCAAAATGACTGTTAGTCTAAGTTTCTCCTTGTAATAGTGTTGGTTTAAGAGCCTACTGTAAAAAGCCAGCCGAAGATCATATATATCAGTGGTTCTCAACCGCTTTGGCTGTTCGACCCACCATCGCCCCTCACTGACGTGTGGTGACCCAAAACTTAAAATTTACCATATAGCTTAGATTTTAAGGGACTGTTTGCTACACATTGTGAGCAGCATAGCTGGGACGCTCTTCTTCAGCAGATGTTGGCAAAGCCGCCCAGAAACATGGCATGCATCTCGCGTCGCCGTAGCACGCGGATGACAGCAGACAAGAACGCGAGGTGCGTTTCACAGACAGCCACCAGTTGGGTACGTGTGCTCTATACCAAAATATACCCAATTACAATAACGTGGGTATGTTTAATTTGCTACTGTACATCTGGGTAGGAGCAAAACCTAAGACCATGCTTATATTTGCAGCGTGTTAAGTCTTTCTTCACAGGTTCGGCTTTCTTGAAACAAATGTCATTCTAAAAAACGATCATTTAGCCAAACAGTCTTACAGTTCAATACGCAACGCAATAGCCCCTGCTAGCACATACATAACCGTGATACATGCATTCATTTATCCATTTTCTACGCCGCTTATCCTCATTAGGGTCGCGGGGATGCTGGAGCCTATCCCAGCCGACTTTGGGCGAGAGGCGGGGTACACCCCGGACCGGTCGCCAGCCAATCGCAGGGCAGACACAATGGGGACAATATAAGGAACACACATATATACAAATGTCTAATTTTGACATTTGAACAAACAGTTGTGCATGTGATTTCTGATACAATGAAGGTGCCGGTGGAAAGAACAATCATTCGGGCTGGAATGGACAATCCGTTTAGATAAGCAGTATGTATTCAATACTTCCAATTCAATTGGAAACTGTGCTGACTGTGTCTACTTGGACTTTATCACGGGCGAAGACGGGCCTACACGCTCGGGACGTGTGCGAAGACGTTTGCAATTCGATGAAATGAATGAGAAATTAAATTCTGATGTGAACAATTTCCAGGTCGTTGGGAGGTCCGTCCAAGTTATTTTGACAATGTCCTTTCTGTGTCAAGAAATGAGCCCAACTAACGGAGAACAACTGTAATGAACTCGGTATCCAAGTCGCTAGGAGGCGCTGTGATGGCGTGGTTGTGGAGTGTACCGCCGGGAATGGAGTCAGCTGACCGTGAAGAAGGAAGTCTTCGTGATTTTGACACAAGTCAGTAAACAATTGACCGGCAAAGCAGCTGGACCGGTAGACGATGGCACGGACAGCTTTTATCGTTTTATTATCAGTCCTACTGCCCCTTGTGTCCGCCGGACTGTATTTCAACAAGAAGCAGCCTTGTTATGTCAGAGCAACACTCAGGGAAAACGGCTTCGGAGTCAGGTGAGTCACGCGCTTTACTGAGATTGGAGGAAGAACATGACAACCTCACGAAAGCACCGCAACTTAGGATTTGTCTGTTAATGTGTCTGTTTTCAGGACATCACCTCGTCCTCACGAATATTTAAATATTTCTGATCTACCCAAATCATGGGACTGGAGGAATGTTAACGGTATCAACTATGTCAGCACCACCCGCAATCAGCACATTCCGCAGTACTGTGGCTCTTGTTGGGCCCACGGAAGTACCAGCGCTTTAGCAGGTATATTTTTACCTCCTAATGTCTCCACTTATCAATTATTTGAATAATCATTTGTACGCAATACTTAGTGGAGGAGATACGTAGATGTAGCCAGTATTGGTGGGTCGTTCATGAAGGATTCGTTCATTTTGAAAGATTTGTAAATGTGACTCGAGAAGAACGAATCGTCTTGGGGAGTGATTTGTTTAGCCGCGCATGCGCATTTGCGTAACATCCGATCTATGCTGCATGAGCCGGAAAGAGAATTGATTAGATCATCACTCGAGTCTTCGGTTTTGAGTCGTTCGTTCATCACGTGACAGCCCCATAAAGCTATCCTATGCTGCATGAGCCGGAAAGAGAATTGATTAGTTCATCTCTCGAGTCTTCGGGTTTGAGTCGTTCGTTCATCACGTGACAGCCTCATAAGCTTATCCTATGCTGCATGAGCCGGAAAGAGAATTGATTAGTTCATCTCTCGAGGTTAGTCATTCGTTCTTTTGCCACGTGACCACTTTTCCGATCATTACCGCAGTCAAATAAGCTCACACGGCGCTGTCAGGTAATGAACGAACGACTCGAAAAGGGTCTGTTTTCATTAGCTCATGTGTAGTAGTAGTAGAGATCTGAATTGTCAACTGGACTTGGTAGTAGCAAATAGAAGCGACACGTCCGCAAGTCTACTACTCAGTCCAGTTGAAGATTCCACATCTGGATGACAAAGCCTCCACAAGTTTAGCTCATGTAGCATTAATCTGTCCTCATAGACATGGTAGCTCCCCATGTATACACCCACAACTTCAGAGGATAACCTTGTAAAAAAAAAACCCAAAGAAACAAAGCAGGCTTCTCTACACATTTTAAAATAAAACCAGGAGCTCCTGAAGACAGGAATGGGCAAACACTGCTCATTAGCAATAAAGCTACAGACACATAAGTGTGTTCCTCAGACAGGCTTTCTAAAAATAATTAACTTGTTTAAAATCCAGCATCAAGGCTGAATTTTGGCCAACACATTTCCAATACGTTATATTGGTACCACTGACACTCAGTTGTTTTTGCTCTTTGCCTAGATCGCATCAATATAAAGCGCAAAGGAGCGTGGCCGTCTGCGTACCTCTCAGTGCAGCATGTGATCGACTGTGGCCAAGCAGGTAGTTGCCACGGTGGGGATCACGGTAGCGTTTGGGAGTATGCCAACCAACACGGCATACCGGATGAGACCTGCAATAACTACCAGGCTAAAGACCAGAGTGAGTGTCCTATTGATTTGCAAATGACTTACACAGCTAGTCACTCGCTCTCATGTTTCGTATTCTCTTCTGAAGAATGTAAGCCCTTCAACCAGTGTGGCACATGCACCACCTTTGGTGTGTGCAATACTGTCACCAACTACACTCTTTGGAAGGTGGATGATTATGGAGAGATCAGTGGGAGAGAGAAGATGATGGCAGAGATCTATGCAAGAGGACCAATCAGGTCGGTGACATCAGAAAAATTAAGAAATGAGTCCTGCACAATGTCAGCGTGGGTGTGTATTTGCAGAGAAGAATGAGCTATTGGTTTGTTTTAGCTGTGGGATCATGGCCACTGACAAGCTTGACGCGTATACAGGAGGCCTATACTCAGAGTACCAGCAGAATCCCTACGTTAACCACATCGTGTCAGTAGCAGGATGGGGTGTGGAGGATGGTGTGGAGTACTGGATTGTCCGAAACTCCTGGGGAGAGCCTTGGGTAAGTATAGTGTGTGTGTTTGTTTGTTTATATATATATATATCACAATTGCCTGCTGAGATACAAAGTATTACAAGATATGTGAATGAGTTGCCTTGTGGTCAGGGTGAGAAAGGCTGGCTCAGGATCGTGACCAGCGCCTACAAGGGAGGAAGTGGAAGTTCATACAATCTGGCATTGGAGCTAGATTGTGCATATGGAGACCCTATTGTCCCTAAAGACTACCAAGTCTAGTTATAATACCGGGCCTCATTGGCATCTTTTTAAAAATATGAATTGAGAAGGGAATACATGTCATTTTATGTTAAAGCATTGTACCGTAGTTTCTCTTAAATGTCAATGAATTAATTGTTTTGTTTTATCAGTGAAGTGTTACATCATCAGGATACTTGAAACATAATCACACACACAATTGAAAATATAAACCAACTTCAATCACAACAAAAAGCTATTTTACAAACAGAAGTGAACAACATTAACAAGACATTAACATACAAGTGTGCCTTACACTAAAAGATGATCTCTTTTAGCTCTTTTTACGCAATGTACACTTTAGGACAACAATGTCAATAAAGTCTTCAAAGCGATGGCATGTGGGTTTTTTCTTCTTCTGTATCACTTACTCTGCTAAAAGAGAAACAGAAAAAATGGAAAAGTTGGGCTGACTGTTCAGTGGCTCCACTGTCCTACCAGATCAATAAAGTTGGAGTCCACAGCCCTAAAATCCACGTTGCATCATCAAACTGGTTCGTCCATTCCAAGCACCATGCTTCAACATCAGATCTTCATGGTGCCACATTCAGCATGATCAGTTAATCATGATGAAATTTGACTTGCAATGAGCTAACATGTAACGCAGAAAAACAGAAATAAGTGAGTTACTTTGTACACATATTTGGAGGTTTTTATCTTGAAAAGTCTTACATATGAACTCAGCCACGGGGTCGTGTTCTCCTTCTGTGCGGATTGTTCCTGCAATGCTGTCGTTCTCCAGGATGGGCAGGAAGAGCTGAACAAAGTCTGATGTGTACGGAGGTGCGATCACATCAAGGACCTTCACAAAAACATTTTTTTTAAATTGGGTCCTGACTACTTTTTCAAGTTAGAATTAAAACACATTTAAACCTTTCCAGCACCTTAAAGCTTTGGTAAATGACAAATTGATACAATTTTATCTACACACACAAACAGACCCTGACTCTCCTGACTAAAATGCAGTAACCTTCTATTTACAGTAGTTTCCCATGCATTTGACAATTTCTAGTAAATATTTTAAGTTAAATTAAAAACATTTTTTAAATGTTTTTTCTCCAAAAAAGAGGCAGTGTTTCCCCAGAGAAAACACATTCACCATAAGTTAGTAACTTATAATACAGGTAAAATGTATAGCATGTACCACAATTGTTACAGGTTTATCTCTAATTGATGTTTTTCATCAAGTATTGCAATTTTGCACTCTGTTCGGAGGTCATTGAACGCGACTGTAGTTGTGTGCTGAGAGGCAAATGTATGTCTGGCTATGGAAGCACTAACTAGCGATGGCCTGACAACCAGTTTGATTCAATTCCAACTATTCATCAGTCATCTTTCATTATAACTTATTAGTGGAGTGAATACCTCCACTAATAGGGTCAACAGTCCAGAGCAATGGAGAGTGTGGAAAAGAGGTGAAGAAGCGTGTGCAGGCAGGCTGGAATGGGTGGAGAAAAGTGTCGGGTGTGGTGTGTGATAGAAGAGTTTCAGCTAAAATGAAAGGAAAGGTGTACAAAACTGTGGTGAGACCAGCGATGTTGTTTGGTTTAGAGACAATGCCGCTAAGAAAAAGACAGGAGGCAGAGCTGAAGGTAGCAGAGATGAAGATGCTGAGGTTCTCTTTGGGTGTGACCAGGATGGACAGGATCAGGAATGAGGACATCAGAGGGACAGCACATGTTAAGAGGTTTTGGAGATAAAGCCAGAGAGGCCAGACTGAGATGGTTCGGACATGTCCAGAGGAGAGATAGTGAATATATTGGTAAAAGGATGCTGAGTTTTGAATTACCAGGCAGGAGGCCTAGAAGAAGACCAAAGAGGAGGTTTATGGATGTAGTAAAAGAGGACATGGAGGTAGTTGGCGCAAGAGAAGAGGATACAGAAGACAGAGTTAGATGGAGGCAATTGATTTGCTGTGGCGACCCCTAACGGGATAAGCCGAAAGGAAAAGGAGGAGGAGTGGAGTGAATACCTATACAATGTATATAGTTATATGGTGTGTGAAGCATATCCATCCATCCATTTTCTAGGGCTTAAACCTGGAAGAGAACAATGACAACTGAGAGCAGGAGAGCATTCTGGAGATAATTTTATGAGCATTAATTACTCACAGCCTCCGACATAACCCCTGCTATCTACTGTACGTGTGTGCGGAGTAATTTTTCTATTGTATTTTGCAACATACATAACATCTTGGTATTGAGGCTATTTTGAGTATATACAGATACTTAGTATTTGTTGTAACAATTGTTGTGTGGGGCCGCACGGTGGCTGAGTGGTTAGCACATTGGCCACACTTCCAGGATCTGGAAGACCTGGGTTCAAATCTCCGTTGGGCATCTCTGTGTAGAGTTTGCATGTTCTCCCCGTGCTTGTGTGGGTTTTCTCCGGGTACTCCGCTTTCCTCCCACATTCCAAAAACATGCATGTTAGGTTAATTGGTGACTCTAAATTGTCAATGTTAATGTTTGTTTGTCTATATGTGCCCTGCGATTGACTGGCGACCAGGCCAGGGTGTACCCCGCCTCTCGCCCAAAGTCTGCTGGGATAGGCTCCAGCATCCCCGTGACCCTAATGAGGATAAGCGGTATAGAAAATGAATGAATGAATTATTGTGTGCTGCCCAATGTGTGCTGTCATCCGACACACTGGTTATGTCTAAAATTGTGATTTTACTTATTAGATTAAAAGTAATGGTTAACAGTTACGTTTCAATACACCTTATGCATCTAAAAAGCATACATATCAGGTACAATGAGGGGGAAAAAAGATTTTGAACCCCAGCTGATTTTTTTTTTGCCCACTAACAAAGAAATGATCAGTCTATAATTTCAATGGTAGGTTTATTTGAACACAGACACAAGAACGACAAAAAAAAAAATCAGTTTTTGGGTTTCAAAACGAGTTATAAATTAATTTGCATTTCCATGAAGGAAATAAGTATTTGATCCCTTTGAAAAACGTGCTTCAGTACTTGGTGGCAAAACCTTTGTTGGCAATCACAAAGGTCAGCCATTTCTTGTAGTTGGCCACAAGGTTTGCACACTTCTCAGGGGGGATCTTGACCCACTCCTCTTTGCAGATCCTCTCCAAGTCCTTAATGTCGTGCCTGATGTTTGGCAACTCAAACCTTCAGCTCCCTCCAAGATTTTCTATGGGATTAAGGTCTGGAGACTGACTAGGCCACTCCATGCACTTAGTATGCTTATTCTTGAGCCAATCTTTTGTTGCCTTGGCCGTGTGTTTTGGATCATGGTCATGCTGGAATACCTAACCACGACCCATTTTCAATGCCCTGAGGGAAGGAGGTTCTCACTCAACACTTGACAGTACATGGCCCCATCTATCCTCCCTTTGACGCGGTGCAATTGTCCTGTCCCCTTGGCAGAAAAACACCCCCAAAGCATGTTACCACCTCCATATTTGACGGTGGGGACGGTGTTTATGGAGTCATAGGCAGCATTCCTCTTCCTCCAAACACAGCGAGTTGAGTTGATGCCAAAGAGCTCAATTTTGGTCTCATCTGACAACAACGCTTTTACCCAGTCTTCCTCTGAATCAGTCAGATGTTCAGTGGCAAACTTCAAACGGGCCTGTAGATGGACTTTCTTGAGCAGGGGGACCTTGCGGGCACAGCAGGATTTCAGTCCTTCACGGCGTAGTGTGTTACCAACTGTTTTTGTGGTGACTATGGTCCCAGCGGTCTTAAGATCATTGACAAGTTCCTCCCGAGTGGTTTACGGCTGATTCCTCACCGTTCTCATTATCATTGAAACTCCACGAGGTGAGATCTTGCATGGAGCTCCAGACTGAGGTAGATTGGCAGTAAAATTATGTTTCTTCCATTTGCGAATAATTTCACCAACTGTTGTCACCGAATGGCGATGGTCTTGTAGCCCAATCCAGCCTTGTGTAGGTCCACAATCTTGTCCTTGACATCCTTGGAAAGCTCTTTGGTCTTGGCCATGGTGCAGAGTATGGCATCTAGATTGATTGATTGCTTCTGTGCACAGGTCTCTTTATACAGGTAACGAACTGAGAGGGCTGCCAATGTCAGCTCGTTACCTGTATATGATCCACCTGGGAGCTAGAGATCTTGCTGACTGATAGGGGATCAAATTCTTATTTCCTTAACGGAAATGCAAATTAATTCATAACTCTTTTTGAAACGCATTTTTCTGGATTTTTTCGTCATTGTTGTCTCTCAGTGTTCAAATAAACCTACCATTGAAATTATAGACTAATCATTTCTTTGTTAGTAGGCAAACTTACAAAATCAGCTGGGGTTCAAATAGTTTTTTCCCCTCACTAAGGGTTTCTGCAGGTTTCATAATGTCAAATTTAAGACTTTTTAAGACCAATATGAATTAAATTTAAGACCTATATCCCAGCATCAAAAACACAAACAAAAAAGGTTAGATGAATTGTTGAAATACAAAAACAACAACAACATACATGTATGCACACACAAGTGTGCGTGTGGGTGCCACATTAACCTCAGCTCTTCTCTCTTGGCCAGAATATCCTCCTCTATGTTCTTGAGCTCAGCTGATTTCTTCTTGATGGCCTTCCTCATTGCATTTGACTTAGTTATTAGCTGAGGCATCTTACGGCCAACCGTGCCTTCAGCCTTCTCTGCAAATTTGTCTGCATCTCTACAAAGACTTTCAGCAACTGTTTTTAAGGTGTTCCTCCTTTTTTTAGTTCCTCTAAGCAATCCTCTGCCGCCTTTCTCTTTTGGCCCCGTGCAAGAGATCCATCCATCCATCAATTTTCTTCCACTTATCCGAGGTCGGGTCACGGGGGCAGCAAACTAAGCAGGGAAGCCCAGAGGTCCCTCTCCCTGGCCACTTCTTCTAGCTCTTCCCAGCGGATGCCGAGGCGTTCCCAGGCCAGCTGAGAGACCTAGTCTCTCCAACATGTCTTGGGTCTTCCCCGAGGCCTCCTACCGGTTGGACGTGCCCTGAACACCTCCCAGGAAGGCGTTCGGGAGGCATCCTAACCAGATACCCGAGCCACCTCAGCTGACTCTTCTCAATGCGGAGGAGCAGCGGTTCTAATCAGAGTCTCTCCCGGATGACAGTGCTTCTCACCCTATCTCTAAGGGAGAACCCAGCCACCCTGCAGAGAAAATTCATTTCAGCCACTTGTACCCGCGATCTTGTCCTTTCGGTCACTACCCAAAGCTCATGACCATAGGTCAGAGTAGGAACGTAGATCGACCAGTAAATTGAGAGCTTTGCCTTTCGGCTCAGCTCTCTTTTCACCTTGACAGATCGGTGCAGAATCCGCATAACTGCAGACGCCGCACCAATCCGGCTGTCCATCTCGCGTTCCATCCTTCCATCACTCGTGAACAAGACGACGAGGTACTTAAACTCCTCCACTTGAGGCAGCACCTCATCTCCGTCGCGAAAATGGGACACCACCCTTTCCCGGGCGAGAACCATGAACTCGGATTTGGAGGTGCTGATTCTCATCCCAGCTGCTTCACACTCAGCTGTGAACCGATCCAGTGAGAGTTGAAGGTCACTGCTCGATGAAGCCAACAGGACCACATCATCTGCAAAAAGCAGAGATCGAATCCTGTGGCCAACAAACTGAAACCCCTCAACGCCCTGGCTGCGCCTAGAAATTCTGTCCATGAAAGTAGTGAACAGATTCGGTGACAAAGGGCAGCCCTGGCGGAGTCCAACCCTCACTGGAAACGGGTCCGACTTATTGCCGGCAATGCGAACCAAACTCTGACGCCGGTCATACAAGGAACAAACCGCCTGGATTAGGTAGTCCGATACACCATATTCCCGGAGCACACCCCACAGTACTGCCCAAGGAACACGGTCGAATGCCTTCTCCAAGTCCACAAAACACATGTAGACTGGTTGGGCAAACTCCCATGCACCTTCAAGGACCCTGCCGAGAGTATAGAGCTGGTCCACAGTTCCAAGACCAGGACGAAAACCACACTGCTCCTCCTGAATCCAAGATTCGACTATCCGGCGGATCTTCCTCTCCAGAGCCCCTGAACAGACCTTACCGGAACCTTACCATCGGAACATGGTCAAAGCTCTCTCGTAGGTGGGAGTTGAAACTCCTTCTGGCTCTGCCAGGCGTTCCCAGCAGACCCTCACAATGCGTTTGGGTCTGCCAGGTCTGACCGGTATCCTCCCCCACCATCGGAACCAACTCACCACCAGGTGGTGATCAGCTCCGCCCCTCTCCTCACCCGAGTGTCCAAAACATGTGGCCGCTATTCCGACAACACAACCACAAAGTCAATCATCGAACTGCGGCCCAGGGTGTCCTGGTGCTAAGTGCACATGTGGACACCCTTATGCTTGAACATGGTGTTCATTATAGGCAATCCGTGACGAGCACAGAAGTCCAATAACAAGACATCGCTCGTGTTAAGGTCAGGGGGGCCGTTCCTCCCAATCACACCTCTCCAGGTCTCACTGTCGTTGCCAACATGAGCGTTGAAGTCACCCAGCAGAACAAGGGAATCCCCCGAGGGAACACTCTCTAGTACTTCCTCTAAGGACTCCAAAAAGAGCGGGTATTCTGAACTGCTGTTTGGCACATAAGCGCAAACAACAGTCAGGACCCGTCTCCCCACCCGAAGGCGTAGGGAAACTACCCTCTCGTTTACTGGGTTAAACTCCAACGTGCAGTCTTGGAGCCGGGGGGAAACAAGAATTTCCACCCCTGCACGTCGCCTCTCATTGCCGGCAACACCAGAGTGGAATGAAGTCATTCATTCCACCTCTGCTCTTAGCGTTGGCTCTGATCCAAAAGAGGTCGCCCGTGGCGGCTGCGGAGCTGCAGTGTGGGCCTTGCCTCGGCAGCGTAGAGCCAACAGATGCTTGGCAGAATTGGCTGATGGCTGTCGTTTGCTTAAAACCCTTCACAGCAGTCAGATGTTTCTCACTTTTTGCATGAGAGGATAGGGCTCGTACACCTAACGTTCCCAGGTTAATTGCTTTCTTGCATAATAAACAGTATCTTTATATTCAGTTTTTCAGTAACTAAACCTGCACTTCCCCATAGTTAAAACGTAAACTTGGTTTTACGTCTGAGGTAACATACACTCCCGAGAGTGACTCATGCCGATAACAGAAAGCTGATTGGCTGTTGCATGTTGGTCTCATTTGTAGTCGTAATACAGCTAATTATACTTAGACTAGAGAAACAAAAACCTACAACACCATGGAGTAGGCCAAGCTACAACAAAGACAGAAATAGAATTAAAATGAGCTTTACACGGACATCGGGAAAATAAGACCTGTGAAAAAGTATTTAAGACCTAGAACAGCGAATTTTTAAGACTTTTTAAGGCCTAAAAAATCATTTTTTAAATTTTAGACTTTTTAAGACTCCGCGGAAACCCTGCTCACTGTAGTTGGTCTTTTATTCAAATGAATAGGTACAATTTATTGCATTAAGCATTTCAAGTTCATTCATTCATTTTCTGTACCGCTTATCCTCATTAGGGTCACGGGGATGCTGGAGTCTATCCCAGCTGGCTTTGGGCGAGAGGCGGGGTACACCCTGGACTGGTCGCCAGTCAATCGCAGGGCAGCATTTCAAGTTATATAGTTTTATTGTAGAACATCATAATGACGTTGTGTGTCTAAGCCGTTACCTCAGTGACAAAATATCGAATGAGCGAGATGTCTGTGTTGAGCTTCTCCAGACACTTCCGAATATAACCAACCACAGGCAAGACGTAACCACGACTCAGCAGGTGAACCATTCGGTCAAGAAGGGTCTTCTTAAGCTCCAACTGAGAGCAAATTTTAAAAGTTTAAAAGGTAGTTATTACTCTGGAATCCTGAAGGGAGTTCACTTAACTTAACACACACACACCTGCTCCATGACATCGAGCTGCGAGTGTTCTGTCTCAAAAAGCTTGATGAGCAGTTGGAGCACCTGAGGATGCAGCAGCTGGTGACACGTGCAGATCTGTCAGGAGAGGCACGCCATCTTTAGTAGCGATCTTCAGTAATGGAGGTCAAATACAACTGTATTGTACCTCATCCAGAAGAGCTAAATGGACCGGGGTGTGATCGGTCTGCAGCTGAAAGTACCGTGGCTCTGACACAGTCCAGTCCACCCACTTTAAAACACCCATGGCAACTACTGGGAACCTGAGGTCACATATACAAAAGCAGCAGACAAACCATTCCTTTTATTAGTCTTGCAAAGAGGAATTCTGTATTTTTAGTGTGTTTACAAGACATGGATGCAAAAGACTTAACAGTAGCGCCAGAATTTATTAGTTTGGCACTTTCACACTGAACCAAGCAAGGCCAACTGGGACTACGTCAGCACCAGCTTCTGGTTTGACATTTAAAATACAGCTTTCAACTAGAGCTGTCAAAGTTAACGTCAGCGTTATTCACACTATTTTTTAACATGCAATTAACATGCGTACGTCCTGTTTGACTTTAGTTTGTAAAGATGGGAATTTATTAGTACTATTATTATTCATTAGCAATTTATTAGCCTTTGTGTTTTGAACTGCTGTGGTTGTCAAAGATAACAGAATAAAAGTTGCATGTTTATTTTATACATTGGGCTCTATTTAAGCTGTAAAAAAACCCAGAATGTTGCAAACATAATATCAAGTCGCATGTTGATTGGTGTATTAACAACTTTACAAAGATCTTGCAAAGATACAATTTTTATAAAAATCGCTATTTGCAATTAATTATGAGTTTGCTATGGGCAAAATGCAATTAATCATAATTCAATATTTTAATCAATTGACAGCCCTACTTTCCACACAACGGGAAGAGAGAAGTGAGTCTCAGGTGTTAAACTTTGTACTCCTTCCCACAATTCTGTTTCACACAGCCAGCATCCCGCTTCCATTACACCCCTGATACTACCCCAGAACATGGAAAATTTGCAGTTCGATTTGATCCCCGTTCCCCCTATTCTGCATGAGTACTGTTCCTACAGAACAGCGACCCAGGAAAAGGCAGAAACTTTCAGGCTTTAATAGGCAGTGTGAGAGGATTTACTATCAGGTAAAGGTTTGGTGTTGCAGCTAATTGTGATATGACATCACTCTGTGTTTTACATTTATCAGCATAAAAGTGTCCCCCCCACTCACCGAATACACTGGTAGAGAGTGCCCAGCTCAGCCACCAGCTCCGTGGCTCCTTTGTTGTCATTGCAGCAAAGGTTATGCACCGTCTCTATGGCCTTGGAGGTGGACTTCAGCTCGTCTTTGTTGATGTTGACTCGCTTGTTCTATGATCACAACATTAAGAACAGTTAAGCCCTTAGCTTGGCTATACTGTAGATCCTAGGTTGTTTATAGATCTAAAGCAGTAACGTAATCATCTTGAACCTTTTTCCATGTCTCAACCACACTGGCAGCGTAGGCCAGAATGTGGATGTATTTGTGCTTGTGGTCTTGGTTGATCTTTGAGCCTGGCTTAAACAGTGACTGCATGAAGAGGTCCAGAAAGGCAGGTACTCTGATCTGTGCAAGTGCAAAAAGCAATTACTTAAACTTGAAGCATGTATGCAGTGAGAGTAAACACAATTAAGATCCTCACCAGCTCCACAGGAGGTGGGTCCATGCTGCTGAACATCTTAAACAGCACCGTGATATCAGCAGGATTCAGGGCTCCCTTGGACAACATGGCACCCAGAGCCTGGCAGGCACGAGGGTATGCTGCTGCTGTACCGAGTGCCAGGGTTATCTGACTGGCATCATGGCCCCTGCCACCACACAAAACACAAAATAACCGTTACTACCTTCATGGTCTCATAAGGAGATCCCATACTAGATTTGCATATTAAATGCTGCCTTTAACAATATGTTAAGTGTTCCAAATTGTGTGACCGGTGAATGTATTCTCACCAAAAGGCAACTTTATGAAGTGTTCAAAGTAGGAGTCAAAGTAGGACAACAGTACCTCTTGTGGGCAGACTTCTGCACCTCTTGACCTATCCGGCGGACAGCAGAGCCGCCTTGTTCCTCCTGGGCGAGGATGGACATCATAGCCTGAGCAAAGAGGTAGGTGTGCTCGCCATGACACACCATTTTCTAAACGAGGGAGGAAGTAAAACAGCAAGATTTCTAAATGTGGAACACTTCCAAGTAAAAAAAAACAAACAAAAAGCTAATGTATTTTTGGAAAAATGGGCCTCACAGCAAATTCTGGGAGGTTCTTCTCCAAGTTCTCCTCTCCTCCATCCAGCAGTGTGGCCAAAGATGTCCTCAACACTCGAGAGAAAACCTCTAGCTGCTGACATGCTGTGGACACACTGGTGATCTCACCCTGGTAGCCTGCATCTGAAATCAGCTACACACATACACACACACTTGTATTGACGTGTTCGCCTGCTGAATTGCCATTTTATTCATCAAAACTGCTGTTTATTGTTTGAGCCTACCTTTACTGTGAAGTTGAGCATCAGGCAGTCAGGATGAGCCTCGGCCAGTTTGTAGAAAAGGTCGCGCCATGTTGTGTGTGCAATCATCTGCTCCAACCAAGCAGGGGTCTAAAACACAATGAGATCCATTTAATCAATACATCTCTTTTAAATGAACTGATTGAAAATGTGACACAAAAAAGCAGCTCCACCTCATTTAATGTGTGCTTTGTCATAGAGTGGACATTGAAAGTGAATACATTCTTAAACACCAGAATTTCTCAAAAATGTTTTTAAATTACGGTAAATGCTCCAATTAACGTCAGAGTGGACATTGAAGGTAAATACATTCTTATAGCACCAGAATTTCCCCAAAATGTTTTTGAATTACTGTAAATGCTCCAATTAGCGCCTCTTTTCAATGAATTCCCAGTTTGCTACTTATTGCTATTACAACATTGGTTCTGTTGCTGCTTTGTTGTGCAATATACCTGTTAATAAATGACCATGTGTTCAAAGATAGCTTTCCACAAAAGAAGTTATGTAGTATGAGTTTTACCTTTTTGTAAATGACAGCCTCTCTTTCCACTTGCTTCCAATTAACAAAGTGTACTCTTTGTGGCTTAGGTAAATAAACACCTTGGCTACAATGAGAGTATTTACAGAATAACCTGTACAATTCAACTGAAACATGAGCATACCGTTCAGATAATCCTCTGATGAAGCATCTTTAGCTTTAATGACAGCATTTAGTCCCATGACACATACTCACTGACCTGTACAACCCATTCATGTCACCTTACAAAATTTTACCTGGATTAGGCCTGGGCTGTAGCTGTGGGCCATTACAAAACATTCACTGCTTTGTTGTGAAGCCGTTGTTTTTTTATTTAGACGTCTGTTGGGGCCTATTTTCATGCCGCAAAAGTTCATTTTCAGCTTCAACTTTCTAGCAGACATATAAATGTTTTTCTGCTATTTGGAATCCTCCACCTCGACTAAATCTCCTGTTCTGGCTGGGAAAAAAACATTGATGTGTCAAATTGTGAGGAAAACATGGAAGAACAAAGCCATGTGGAGAAAATATATGGTTTGATAACTTTTTGGCCTTTTCGTACAGTTTTCATATTTGTTTCTTTTCAGTTGAATTGTGCAAGTTATAATTATGTATTTCAACTAAAAATACCATGTACTTTAACTGGGGGGTGTTCACTTTCTCTGTCCAATGTGGGAATTTACATTAATATTAGCTTTCAAATCTCACCTCTCCCTCTACAGTGAAAATAGAATCTGCTTTCTGGGGGTCAAAGTGTTTTATCAACAGACTCTTGAGGTGATTTTCAACTCGCTCTTGGACCTGAGCAGGCTCTACACCTGCAAAACAAATGATAATTCCAACCAATTAGCCCCGGCACCAACAAAGCAAAGACAGCCCAATGAAGGCGAGTGAAGTTGTTACCAACCCATCTGAATGAGCCACTCAGCCAGCAGGTTAACAGTCTGAGCCACAGCTGAGTAATTTTCAGAAAGAAGCTGGATGACATGTTCTGGAGAACCACCTGCCTGGAAATACCTGGAGTAGAAATGAAGGCATTCAGCTTTATTTCAAAGAAAACCCAAAAGCTGTAACATATGAAATATTACATTGCAGACACAATGGTGGAAGAAAACAAAGAAAAGTGCAAACATTTTGAGGGTGTTGAAGATTGCAGGCTCCATGATATAATCCCTGCTAGAGAATTTCTGTAGACAATCCTCTTGGATTTTTCCATAGTTTTCCCCTTCAACATAAGTATCTTCCTGTGAGACACGTGCAAAAAATACATGAGTGCCGCCTTTTGATATTAAGTTCTGTTAGTAGTGTTATTAGTAATTTATGCAAACTATGCATTATAAAGGTAAATATGACATACGGCGGCCTACGGTATACAAACACGGCCCAGTGTAAAGCTACTGAGGTTATGGCTGAAAATAAAAAATACAGTAACTGTCATATAGGTATGAGAATAAAGCCACAATATCACGTCGCAACACAACAGAAACGTTGAAGTAGATTATTCTAAGTTACGTTTAGGTCCATGAGACTACAAATGCGTTTAAGAGCCAATAGTGGCTAATCCCGTCGGTTATATTGATAGCAGCATGTAGCCGCCAACAAACTTAAGCAGCGACAGAAAATGAAAACGTTAGCACCATTCAACTGCCATGCTAACTATCGTGGTAACTAGCCAAACAGCACAAGTCTTACCGCGTGACCGTCCGTGCCTTCCCAGTCGCCGGCGCCGCTATAATAGTCCTCGTCCATGTCGACGGAAATGCAATACAACTATACTATCTATTTTAAACCAGTCTGTTTCCTCGCTGCTTATGTTACTTAAAATGCTAAGAGAAGCTAGCCAGGTGGCTAACAACAACCACAGGAAAATGGCGAGGCGGTAAGAACTAAGCCACGCCCATATTAGGATACGTATTCCGCGTTTTCCCCTTTAGGCTCAACTCACCTCCCAGAGCTTTCTGATTCAATTGTGAGAATGTACTTTCAAAATTTCCATGTAATTTTAAATCAAATTTAACGACTAAAGACACTAAGAGGCACAGCTGCTAGATGTGAAAAAGTTTGGTCTCACAATTTGCATACAACCTTTCAGCATGTACTGTTACTTCCAGATAATAATTCATATAATTAATTATAAACCAGATGAAAGTGGATCGAACTAACGCAGTATTGGAATGTTATTCAGTATACCCTCTTGCAAATGTAATAATTTGTTTTTATAGGATTTTAAATATAGCCAAATTGTATATTTCAAAGACTTGAGAATGGAGATGGAATCTAAAACAAGTCAGAAAGAGCATTACATAAAATTTTAGTAGTGTCAACAAAATATATATTTTTCATTTTAAAAATAATAAAAAGACAAATACATTGGACCAATAAGTCCATATGTTTGGGAACAAACTTTTTATTTTAAATTGCAAACCGCAACATATGAATTATATTATTTAACGAAAGGGGCAGAAAAAAGGTCATACCCGTGGCGAATAAATCACACAATCTGTTAAATCTAAATCCAACACAATATTTTCAACCTAAGACAACCTAACCAATATTTTCTGAGGGAAACCACACAAAAATAACATGTACATTCCTTTGATGTCGGGCAATTCATTCTCACTTTGAACATGAAGTCTCACTATATGCTGAGAAAACATGTTTTCTCCAGAGACGAAAAATGAAGAACCTGCAGAGTTTATATTTAAAGTCAGAGAATTGTAAAGGGAGTAGGGCCATTATAATTGTCATTATTCCTTATTCATCTGAGAATTTTTTGTGTTTACAACTTTAGACCTGAACTGTTTAATATCATCAGATTAATCAAGTGATTTCATTGAGGGTTTCACTTCAACAAGTCAGTTTAAATTGAGACAGAATTAATTAAGTTATTGCTTGGTTAAATTAAATATTAAGTCTGTCAGAGACATTTCACATTGTTCAGACACAAAAATGTCTGTCTTAAGTGTGATTTCAATTAACTTCTGGTTGAAAAATCCCTGCTTTCTTGCTTCTGGAAACATCAAGTCTTGGAAAGTTTCAGAGAGGGTTAGCTGAAAAAGCAGCCACGTGACAGAAACAGTGACATAAGTCTTTGCAACGTAGGAGACGAGTGATTAGCACCGTGTTCACTAAGGGCAAGCCACAAGGTAAAGGGTAAAGATAAAGAGTTCAGGTGAGCTGCGTGCCGCAAAATCAACTGCTGATCCTTCAGTCACTTTTTGGTCTTCAGTCCCCCCTGTCAAAGTCTGGCTGTGTGCAGCTTATGCAAATATAGTCTTCCTTCTCAGCTCGCTCAGCAGACAGTCCAACACAGACTTGGTGGAACCACTGATTGCAGCTGCCGTCACATTGGACCCAGTTTACCTTTAATGACAAAGTAAACATCAGCTAACAAATCAAGGACTGGTTAGCCTTTTGAGTATTTTTTTTAAATAAAGTAAACCCACCTCATCTCCTTCCGGCTCTCTGCACCATGGCGCAGCACACAAGGAGTAGTCCTCATCTGAGTCGGATGCAGATGCAGCAGGCTCTGACGCTGTGTTTGTGGGCGAGCAGCTCCTTCTGATTTCTTCACTCCGGTCACTGCTCTTCTTCGACTTCTGCATGCAACACTTCTTGGCCTTTTCAGAGTGCTGGGAATCAGAGCGTTCCTTGCGTCGCTTGGTTCTTTTGCTCTTGCTCTGAACACTCATGAACTCTTTTTTGGGATTAGTACTTCCACTCTGTGTAGACACACACACGAGCAAAACAAAAATTTATATTCCTGTAGATGCAATGGGTCTTTAAGTGTGTGGGAACTTTTCATACATAATTTATTAATACAGCTGATTCTGCTTATCTCAACGCCGATTGGACCAGCTGACTGACGTCGACACAAAATCTAAACCAAACCACTGCTTGCTCATTTACTTGTGAGAGAGACATAAAGAGAATGGGCAATAAATTAAGTATTTTTTTAAACCTAAGGCAGTTAGTAGATTGACATTGTTTTCTTGTGATACTGTAGCGATGGGGAGTACTGTATTGTGTATGGTCTGAGCTGTGAATCAGCTATAGGGAGCAGTGGCGTTAGAGTTAAAAGTTAGAGCTAAACCAAGGAAAGGCAAACTTTTTGACTTGCAGGCTGCATTGACTTGATTTGTCTTATTACATTCATAAAAGTATCATACAATATCCTCTATGTTCTTGTCCCAAAAACTTTGCACTTTAAGGGCACTTTAAGAATTAAACCACATCAAATAACGAAATTAAATTTCACTTTTTTTTTTTTTTACTGAGTAAGACACCCATAATATGCATGAATAAAGAACATGTGATATACAATATGAACAATGGAACATTGACTCTTTAGGAGTATGTCGATGTCACTCCAATTTTACTTCCCAGACAGGGCATATGGATCCAAACCAAAATGTTGTTGTGTGTCACATATGTTGACTTGTGTTTTTTTGGCCCCGTGGGTAGAGGTAGTTGTCTAGATCGCTGCATGTTAAAAGCTACCTAAACCATCAAATGTTATCTCAGGCTGACTCGACTACTTGCAATTCATGTTTCCAGCTTGTATGTTAAAAGTTTATATATAACACTTTGGAAGTATCTGGCGGCCTGCATTCAAACGATTGCTGGGCCGGATGTGGCCCCCCGCCCGTAGTTTTCCCACCCGAGCTTCCAAGTGAGAAGAGTTGCAGAGACAAGTTGGCCACATTGAAGTGTACGTATGTGTGTACGACTTGCCTGCAATAACAACAAAGCTTTCGTACATGGGTAAATCTTTCTCCTGATGGCTAATGATCAAAAAAGCACTACCACGTGTCAACATATTATATACAGAACACCTTTTCATTAAAATGCCCGCCTTGGGTCTCCAATTTTAAGTCAACAAAAGTAGTTCATTATGTATGTCAATGACAACCTAAATGGTCATTTTTTAAATAATACTAATGATAACAACATGGTGGACCCAGAGTTCATGAGTTGTTCAACATAGGTGGGGCTGACGTAACTGTACAAAACCCAAAATCATAATACCTTTTTGTGGGGTTTTGTGCTTGCTGTCTGTAGTTCGTCATCATATGTGCTTTTCCTGCAGGTGCCGCTCTCAGTGGGCCAAGGAGCCAGTTTGTTCAGCAAATATGTGTAAAGTTCCTCTGTTTCAGGCAATGTGACCTGCAGCAGAAACCCCTCCACCATCAGCTTCTCCAGCTCAGGGCCAAGTCCTGTGAAAGGAACATTTAGCAAGTGTGGCTTCAGAATTAAAAATAAAACAAAACACAAGCACACTGTGTGATCAACTGACCCTGGACTGGAACACACTGTTGATCTGTGTAAAAAGAGCAGCCGTTCTTTTCATGATGCAACAATATTCTTGATCCATTTTTTTCCTGAAACATGAAAGAAATTAAACAAAACAAGCTATGTAAGCTATACCACACACTGTATGATAATGATCACATTTCTATGATTGAAAAATGCTGATCTGTTCACTGACCATCTTTGACACTTTCTCCAACAGTCCCTCTGTGCAGGCCTGCTGAACTCTGTGTTGCCACCGCACTGTCCGTTCAATGAGAAAGCGCAGCGCATCCCCCTCAGGCAGTCGAACTCTAATCCTCTGCAGGGAGGCCAACAGAGGCAGGACCTTGTCTAGGGGTGGCTTCCTTGAACGCTGGCAAAGAGGGCAAAGCCAAACTTTGCCATATTTTCGGTCTGGGTTTGCTACAACGCACCCACTGTGAAAAACATCTCGACAGAGCTCACATTGCACCATGGCTCCGGAGGGCGCCTTTTGGCACACACACACATTAAGTGCAAAACAATTCTCAGCAGGAAGAAGCTTGGACTCATTTGAAGCCCTCAGAGCCAACAGGGTTTCCATCTCGTTCTGGTGGACCTCGGCAAGGGTGGCCATCTGTGATAGGAGAAGAGAAATTATACCCATCCAAGAACTACAGTACAGCAATTTACACAGTCTCTTGCAGTGTAATAAAAATGGGGGAAAATGCAGAAAAATGTCAAATTTTCCTCGATTAAATAAGATAAATTCAAATATTTTAATTATTCTAAAACAATACTAATATAACAAAACCGTGCTATATTTATATGGACAACACACTCACAGCAGAAGCTGAGTCTTTGCTTTCAGAGAGAGCTTTTTCCACGTCGTAGAGCGAGTCCAGTTTTATGGAGGATTTCTTACTGGTCTGTGTTCCCTCTTTAGTTTTTTTATATCTTGACCTCTGAAGTCCTGCTTCTATGTCACATCTTGGGCACAGTACCTAAGAAATGCAAGAGAATGACTATAAATCCATCCATCCAATCCATGTACATACTGAGATAATGTTAACATAAATCTCTCCATACCTCTAAAAGAGAAAAGGGTGAGTTTTTTAACAGGAATGTTTTTGCTGCACTTTCTTTCCAGATCTGCACGTCAAGGACCAGTGCCTCTAGTCGACTTAGAGGGTCCAGTCTTACTGGGATACCCTCCGCTCTGAGTACCAGCTCAGAGAGCCTGTCCAGCACAGGAATACGCCCCCCGAGCTGCAAGTGAGCAAAGACAACATTTACAATGGGATGCCAGCTCTCGCCATGACAAAATGTTCAGCAAGTGTGAATTTTACTTGTAGGGCTTCAGCTTCATGAAGCCATTTCTTAGCCTTTACAACAGCATCCTTCAGCTGCAGGCAGTTGGGCAGGTAAGCAGGGATGTTTTCTATTTCTTGTAACGCAGCATCAAGCGTCTCAATGCTGCGATATGGACTATGAAAAAACATATACACATGTTAAATTCATACACTTAATACAGGGGAGAAACAAACACTATCACTACATAAAACAGGTGCAGACTGGCCATTGGGAGTACCGGGAGTTTTCCTGGTGGGCCTATCAAAAATGGGTTAATTGACGGCCGTTTATTTATACATTTATTGCTTCGCCTAGCCTTGGTAACTAAGGTAACTATCTCACTGGTTGGGCCGAGAACATGCCGATACAGACGCAACACCACAGAGGGTGCAAGTTGGCACAGTCAGGGCCAACCCCCCCAACACTCATAACAAGTGCTGTGCGTAGAGCTTCATGGCTGAATGGGGTGTGACAGGGAGAAGGGTGTCATTTGTGCTCAAAGGATGCGCATCACTGCCGTGTCATGACAGTCCAAGGCTTTGTCACGAATTAAGAGAATAAAATTGCAAAATCTGCACACTACTGTAAGCCTCTGCGGTTGTCCTGGTACATACATCCCTTATCAAGGCAGAAGATGCATTGTCAATCCCAACCATGGACAGTTTTTTTTTCTAAATAAGAGCAGGCTCGTAATTGGGGCGGTCAGTCTGAACGAGGGTCGAATATTTGTACCAGTCCACTCCTGATAAAAGGACAATGAGGTGAGCCTGTTTTGTCACTTTTCCCTCAACGTAACGACTGTATACCTGCCCTCGGTGCCAATGTAATAAAATGTTGGCGACCTAACTAGATTGTTTACAAGGTTTATTTTGTGTGTTCTACTGAACAGCAAGCAAGCCACTGCACAAATCGGAGCAAAGTAAGCCAGGAAGAATTCATGGCTGACGGGAATAAACACTGGGTTTTAACTGACAATTTGATATTCTGGTAAGAGGTCAGCTAGGAGACCAAATTAATAATATGGTGCTTTGTTCTCACAACAGGTCTGAAAGAGGAGAACAGAAGATGGAGACATTGTGACTTAAAACGGTTTAGATGTCATTTTTTTTATTACAAAGAAATTGCTAAACTGAAGAGCTCCATCCTGTTATTTTATGAAATGCTTTACCTTGAGACTAAATGCCAGAAATATCTGAAATATCTGACGCATTAGTCAAGTATTCATCAGGTGGCAAACTGACCTTTTTGTTTAGAAATATGAGAACACTATAGTCCTCACCTGGCTTCCATGAGGCCAAGAACTCGCTCCTCCCACTGCTCGGATACTGTCAGGAGCTCTTGCAGACGAGCCATAGCTCTTTCCACTGAGCTGTGAGGGGCAAGGCCCACCCCCTGGTCGATCAACCTCCTCATTGTGTCAAGACAGAGGTCGTCTGGCCGGCTGCTGGCTTGCTGCACAGCTTCCAGCCAACGAGCCTGTTCCAGTCTCTCCCGGAGTAGAGGCAACTCTGGCAGCTCCACGTCAAGACCCAGGCTCAGATCCAACAGGTCCTGGAGCTCTACAGAGTTAGGCGAGTCGTCAGAGAGGAGTCTTTGACTGCGCTGCTGGAATTCCTCAACCCGAGTCAGTAGGTCCTAGGATCCATAAAGAATTGGCAATTACATTTGAATATAAATGGAAAACACGTCACCCAAAGTAGTACAACAATTCACTTAAATGGTTCACAACCTTTAGTAAAGGTGCCTGTCGGATGTTACATGGTAGGTTGTCCAACTGTTGCACAAATGACCTGAGCTCCTCGACTGTCAACTCGTTCTGGCTTTGAGACTTACCCCCGCAAGAGCGATACCTACAATATTATGACAGGAAAGAAGACAAAAGCAATTAAAACACAGCTAATATAAGATATCATCAACATTGATAAAAAGTGTAAAGTATACTAACAAATGTATTTGTTAAAATGTACTAGCAAACACAGAAAAAAAGTTCTGCAACATCAGTTCATATTTAAACCAAATGGGAACGCATTGTGTAGTACCTCGTCTGCCTTTTCCCATTCAGAAGCTGTTGTGCCACCACAGCGACTTTGTCAGCCTCTAAGGCAACAACACGCAGCTGATCCAGTAGGCTGGTTTGTGGAAACGCTTTCATCTCCGCCTGCTCCACCAGGCTGTGTATCTCTTCCAGACCTGATAGATACAGAGAGTTCTTTAAAAAAAATGAATAAATACAATAAAAAACACAAACACATACACACGCGTGCACACAAAACAAAAACCTGAACACAGATTATGAATGATTCTAAATAGGATTATTATGCTAGTTCTGATGTGTAAACAGAATTAAGAGGCTGCATTTCTATTAACTTCACCTCTTTTTTTGTTGTCTTTCTTCTGCAGGATGTCCTGCACGGTACTCAGCCACTGCTTATAAGACTCTGCACGCAACTTCACTGATGCCATCATGGGGTATAAATCATCCAGTGTAAATTTATAACTAGTGGAAAAAGTAAGACAGGAGATTAAAAGGCAGTCAGGCCTCAACTATATCTCTCTTGAATTTAAGTGGCTCCACATGACATAATGTCCAGTCATGTCAGTGGTGCAAAGCTAAACATGCCATTTAAAATAAACTCACAAAACACAAAGATGCCAAACTATAGCATATTTATATATTCCCTAAGCACAAATGTACTTTTATGGAATAATTATTACAACTACAAAACCTCTTGAAGCAGACGCATGGTCTCAATTTGGGTGTATTCTAAATGACAAAACTGTTTGTTGCAGCTCTTGTTAATGGGGTGCTGTAGATGACTGAAGGTAATTCATGGAGCATGGAGGAGAAACATCTTCAAGGACTCACTGGAGTGTTAGGTTGCTAAGGGGACAGGAGCAGAGGTACTGGGCGTGATACAGACAGACCATCTTGCCAGGACTGCAGGCACATGTGATACCAGACAGGTAGCAGGTGGTCCGACACTTGCAGCACTGGCGCTCCTCATCGGGGAGATGCTCATAATCGACTTGCTGTGTTCGCACCACCCCCTGGGCATACAGATTCACAGTCATTAAATGACAGCAAAGAGGAAATAACAGATGTGTGGAGGGAGGGTGATTTGATAAACACACACATAATAAAATGGAATACAAAAATGCAAGGGGGAACCTCGGTTTTCATTAATAATCTTTTCCAAAGTGTCTAAAAATAGAACCCTACAAAAAACTGAAAAAAAAATGTTCAAAGGAAATACTGTAATGTCAATTCAAATATCCAAAAATAAAAAACATTTTATAAAGGAATAATTGTACATCGTAATGCAGAAAACAATGCAGTATATATATATATATAAATTACAAATGAAATGAACACAATTAACATTAATCGATTTAAGACATTTAAGATCACATTTATTGAGGAATTGTTGGCTTCTAGGCAGGCAGCCATGATGAACGCAGAAGGAGGGGGTAAAGGAGGGGAGTTACGCTCACTCTGACAACATCTCCCTAAGGTGTAATCGCAAATCAACGGTGAGAAAGCGGTAAATAAACAGCTCCTGGGTTCTCTCCCCTCACCCTTTAGTGGGTTCTTTTAGCAATTCCATTCAAAAAAGTCACAAACGCACAGAATGTTTATTTGAGGGACTCGATTCCATGGGACTGACAACAGGATAAACATTTGTGACATGTAATTTTGTATAATAACTGAGATAATGTACAAAACCCAAGGCAAAAAGTTGTCAAAAATTTTACTTGAAAACAAATCATACAATAACTAGAACTAGGATACATAACTAGGATTGGTACAGGACCTGGAGTTCCACTATACCAGTTAAAGGTACAATGCAGTTACAAGGATGGATGACAAATTACAGCTCCTTACCATCTTGTTGATCTTCTCACGAAGTTCTTCCTCTTCTTGGACCATGGCGGCCATCTCCTTATATACAGCATAGGCCAGGTCCACATCCATCATGTTTGCTTTGCAGGCTATGTTGCACACCATCTCGTCGTGCGAGAAGACACAGTACCTGCTCAGCTCGCGATAGTGCTTCACACAATCTCGTCCAATAGGCATCTAAAAATAAAATACCCAATTTATGGTGCTGTTGAAGCATAACAGGCTTCTCAGGACACAACTAAACAACCTCCAGTTTTAATTATAAATACATCTAAATGTGTCTTGCTGTGTACACAGATTGATGATCTCTTCATACCCAGTCCATGGTGCAAAAGTTGACCGCTTCAGCAAAGTTGAAACCTTGGTTGAATCCACTGTGATATGCTCTGGGGAAGGTGATGACAAACTCTCCTGCACACTGGTTGGTGCGATAGATCTACAGTTACAAATATAGATAGGAAAGAAAAATTGGACGCCTACTTCATGGAATATGATGCTGTCTGTTCACCTGGCACTACAGCATGCCTTCGCTAATATAAAACTTGACTGAATTACCGGAACACCATTATTCATCAGCGTGTTGGGATTCATAATAGTGACCAGCTGATGAAGGAGGTCTGGCTGCGATTGAAACAGCTCAGGAGCTAGTTTCTTCATGACTGCCTCCAAGTGCTCTGCAGCGTAACCAGGGGCACCATACCAGGTCTTTGGCTCCCCCCTGCACATTCAGACATTGTGAAAAACTTTCAGTGATATACTGACATTCATCTTGGATTATTTAAAGATGATATAACTTAAAAAATACAAAAGGGCGCTTGCAGATAAACTGAAAAATACTGTTGTGTAACAGTACATATTGCTTTAAATCCACAACACAGTATGAAAGTGTACCAGTGAAGGTAGTTGATGGAGTAGCTCCAGTGGTCCTCAATATGCCAGCAGAAGGAGGAGAAGCACATGCCTACATAGAGCCAGGGTAACTTCATCCCACAGATGTCGACTGTAATGTGAGTCAGAACTGAGGAGTCCAGCACAGGCATGTTGTTAAGGTTCCAGCCACTTCTCAGGTAATGCTGGTGGACACAAAGTTAAATTAGTCTGGCTTTGTATGGTCTATTATACATTTTCTGCAAAATATGCAAGTAAATCTTAAAGAGAACAAATGTACATGACGTCTCAGTAGCATCTCTATTATACCTCATCTTCAGGAGACACTTCAAAATGGCTGTTCTTCACAGGAAAACCACTTCCAACGTCCTTTGACGCAATGTCTGCTCCATATTCTACGGTCACATCCTCTTCGATGGTGCTGACTAGACGCCAAAACTCCTTCTCTACCAGCTCAGTCGGCACCATCTAAAACATGTTCAGAGATCAGAAAATTCAGCTTCTCTGATCTTATATCTTCTCATCGCTCTTAATATGAATATATTAATAAAAAACAACAATTCTCCATAATTACAACAATATGAAAGTCAAACTGTGTATGAGTGAGGAATTTGTGAGCTTGCATGATTATTAAATAACACGACCAGTTTCTGTTGCAATTTGCCCACAGAATTCTGTGGGATCCTATCAACAAAACATGTAGACAAAACAGTGGCAACAAGGTTTTTATACTCACATGAACTGGCATGTTGAAATAATCAGATTTGAAGGAATCAGCCATGTCTCCAAAGGCTTGCAGGGTGTAGCTCCTGCTGGCCTGCTCAAAGCCAAAAGCGACCTGAGGTTTGCCGCATTCCTGCCAAAACAAAGGAAATATATTTAGGTCAATCTATGTACTTTAAAAAGTGTTTTATAATTTGGTCTCAATGCAGGTTGTTTTTTTCCTGGTGTGAAGAAAAGGCTCCTCACCTGAGCCAGGCACTTAGGGCATCTCCAGTCTCCTTTGGGAACATCGTGTAAGGGGGGTATGAGACAGAAGATGTGATAGCTGTCATCACAGCCATCACACAACAACAGGCGATCCTCTTCACTTCCCATGCCACACACCAGGCACATGTATTGCTCCACCTGGATAGACAAGTTTGTTTTTAAATAAGAAAAAACATGATCCAAGTATGCATTTACACAGAGATATACTCACTTTACTCTGTGTATTGTTTTTTGTATTATGTAACATCTTTTCTTCACAAATTACATCAACTTCATGTTCAACAGGCTCTTCTTTCACTGCCTTTCTCACTAAAACACATGGATGAATAAGGATTTGAATACAATTGACTCATTATCAATCTTTTAATAGCCTTCATTCTTACCAGGATCTGGCTTGGAAACACATGTTCCCATCCTCCTCCTGAGATTGGGACGATTCTCGCAAACTTCACTTTTCACAAAGCTCCTCTGCAGTGTGTCATAATGAGTGTTAGGGGTAGAAACGTGAAATGAGGAAATGCAAAACAGAAGTAGGCAGACCACACTCACTTCAGATCGCATCCGTTTTGCACGGCGAGCTATGCTGCAGATCTCCTGGGGTTGCACAGACTGGCGCTGCGGCAGGTCATGTGGGGTGTACTCCTTATCTTTTGTGTCATTGGTCAAGGTGGCTTTCTGTAAAGATAAGTTGGAGAACAGAAGGTAATAACTATAGATGACCTTGATAAAGGAAAATTGCAAGTTTAGCTTCCTATACAACATAATTACTTATATAAATGCATATGAACTCTACCTACTTATAATGGTATAATATAATACCATTATAATGGCACCTGCTTCTAAAATTCACGAGAAGTTATTTTGGTCTCAAACTTACACTCACTAGCCCTACGGTATTTAATATAATAAAAAACACCAAAAAGCTGTATTAAAAAAGGATAGGTGTTGTTGATGCTATCTGAGAGGTATTCTGATTTCATGATTTCTGATTTCTATACAGACATGTGGCATGCCAATATAATACAAACTTAAAGACATAAAATAAAATGTTTTACATATATGTATTGCTAACATTAAAAAATTGTGAAGGCCAACTTTTTCTTCAGTATCTCTTTTTGATTGTCATTGGGTTCGATAGACGTACCACTGTAAAGTGTCAAACATTTTGTATAACAGTGCCATCTGTTGAACAGTATCTATGTTAAGCACACAATAATAAATCTCTCAGTAGGGTGTTTGACCCACTGGAGATAGTGGCAGTAAATCTGTGTGGTTTGTGATGCCAAGACAGTCTGTCGCATAAAGAATGAAGCTTTCAAGGCCAAGCCTTGTGATAAAAAAACAAAAAACAAAAAAACAACCTTGGTCACATAAACTAGCATTTGTGCAGTAACGTACAGGCAGATTGTCTCCAGTCTGGAATAAGTTATATGGATAGAGGATTCGCTCATAGTGGGCCCGCAGATGGGAGCCAACTGCCTTCCCTGAAACAAAGCCCATCTTGGCGGAGATTTTAGTCCAGCGCCGGTCTCGGCAGACTGCATCGAAGCCTCCCTCTTCATTCACCAGCTGAAGAACAAAGCAACAAATGTAATCTTTTACAAATTATGTAACATTAAGTTGTAGAAAAAAATGCCAGAATTTGCAGGAACCTTGTTGAGCTGGTACAGATCTAGAATCTTCCTTTCAACATGAGGGATTTTCAAAGTGCAACCTTGAAGCTCCCAAAACTTTGCTATTTGATCCAGGAAGTTTAGTTTCACTCTGGTCTGAGCCTAAAACATGAGAACTAAAATTAAGTGTTTTGCATCACATATTACTACTAAGCGAGTGCAGTGCACACACTTTAAATCATACATAGCAACGTGAGGAAATTAACATACCTCCAACTCATTGAGCCTTTGAATGCGTGGTGTGAATTTCAGTCTGTCAACATCACAAGCAAAGGGTGGCTGCCAATCCTAATAAAATAAAAACAAAAAACATTTTACCTTTTTACATTTTAATATAGTCACGGAATACCAGTAACAATAAATAAGGCAGTGTTACAATCGCGGCAACACTTCGTTCAAATGCATTTAATTCAAAATTTGCCAGTATATATCTTTATGCTACCCACAGAATAAGTGAAAGTGGGTAAATGAAGGTTACCCAAACACAACTGCATTACTGTGGCTGCACCATGACACACTAGGTTGTAATGCATGTTGTATCACCAACGAGCACCAGAACCACACAACTTCCTGCATAACTGCATGAATCTATTGTTGGTAACAAGAGACTTAGGTAGATAACCTCAGTTTGACAAGAATATGCTGCATGTGCCCACACACAGACATACACTCTTTGCCCGAATATTGATCTAAATAAAGCAAATCACTTCTGTGAAACAATCATATTGATGTTTCATCTGGCATTAGCGTGTTCAGCTGATGTAAACTTTACATGATTTTGTTAGCAACTTGCGACACAATTAGAGTTATAAAAGCTCTAAAGGGGCTTTTTCAAAAGAAACTACTTAAAAAATTTAATGATCTATGCTGTTTTCTCCCAACATACATCTTTGAGACCAAAATAAATGTAGGTGCTTCTTTAGGAGCACTAACAAAATGATTATTAAGTCTTTGATGGATCGACATAATGTTCAGTTCATGTTTTTCACTGAAAGACGGGAATGAGTGGTTTGCTTGTGGTGCTAAGCATGGGTGCATGTAATATCCTATCCATGTAATATCCTAGGAAAAAAACAGGGCACAAAACATTCATTCCGCAAAAATGTTTAACATTAATTTCAAGACATTGCAAGACATTGGGAAGCACTGGCACAATACACAGCATACCGCTACTGGATTTGCACATTGTGTTTTGATTTTACACCCAGACAGTCCTGGGTCAGTCCCATACGCTACAAACACATTGAATAAACAGGAGAAACAGTGTAGAATATTTTCTTCCGGTCTGTTGTGTATAAAACCGGCGCTGATGTCAATTTTACAATGTGAACTATATGATTGCAAAAGAGAATTTGCATGTCATTGCTCCAGTTTTTCATCAAAATTCAGACAACGAAATATAGCGTAATGTTTATGATACGTGTTACTTCAGGATTTGTACTGATTTATTTTTTGTAGGGATGTCACGAGACAAGATGACACACGAGATTTCATGAGACAAAATTTTAACTTTAAGAAAAGTACAATAAAAAAATATTGCAATCAACTAATTTAATTTCTACTGCATTACACTTTTTTGCACTCTGTGTGTATGCTTTTAGCCCCGCCTCCACCCTTCACAACAAAGACTGTATGAATGACAGAAGGGCTCACCCTTCCATGGTGCTGAAACCAGTGCACAGTGTGATTCATCCCCTGCCTATTTGACAAGGAAAACAGAGATGCGTGCACATGCAATATATTAAGGCTAGCAAAATTATCAAGTTAATTGTAATTTATTGTGTGTTTAATTTATTATCAGCCCAGGCCTTGTGCCCATGTGACTTTTTTTCTGAACGAGAAATCTTGTCATGTTTTAATCTTGCAAGCTCTTGTGACACCCCTCATTTTTGCTAATCAGTACTCTTTGGGCAAGGTTTCTTTACATCACGCTTCCACAGAAAGTGAATTGTGTTAATTCAGTTTCAAAGTACACAGTGCACGGGGTTTGATCGGGTCTATTGCTCTGTGTTACGAACAAGACACGTCGCCATTTTGGTGCATGTTTGTGACAATTCAAGGGAAGCTTAAAATCATTTTATAGTTTTAATGTGCTTTTATTGAATGATATATGTTCAGTAAATAATGCTTTGTTGGTTTAAATAATAGCGGAAAATCCCATCAGGCTTTTGGGTCGGGCCCTCTTTCAAAAGACATACAAACTTAATAGGTACGATGCAGTGCAGTTATTATTTATAAGTACATCATAGTTTGATTCAGTACTGTATTGACTAATAAACTTTTCCTCTTGTCATCTAAGCCAATGGCAGGCCCATTCAAGCACGCAAAACTGGTTTTCAGGTCATCTAAATATATTCACCAAATAATCATATACATTTCAGGAATCAATAATGGATTTAGACTGAAGGAAGTGATCATCACAATTCCGGTCCATTGTGACATGTATTACATTATTAGGCAAATTAACAGTGGGGACACACCCTTGACAAAGCTGTGGCCTCTCATCTAACCCAATGCAAGAGAAATAAGGTTTGATCTTCAATAAAGAGGTTGTTCAAAGACTAAATATTTGACAATGTAAAGTTAGGAAAGTGCGAGCAAAGCAGATAATTATAATGCAGATAGAACAGAATAAAATTAAAATACTTCTTTGAGGTTTGAAATGCATCCAAAATACAATAACAAAACACCAAACAAAAAGTAACTCTTTGATGGTATATATTTGATTAGCATCGTAAATGAAAAGAGGAACCGTTGTCCATTGTTATAGTCCATTGCTCCATAAACAGTTGGTGCCTGATCACGTAGCGATGTCAGGGCCAGACTGTTGTAAAGTAAGCTCAAATAAAAAGTCGTTTTGCATTAAATTCCAAAGATAAAGTAATAATAAATACTAAATTACAATGGATACATTTTTTGGTACGCTGCATTTACGACAAGTCATTTAAGCACGATCACTGTCCACTAATGTAAACAATCCCCACTGTCTTACGTAAAAAAAAACCTCAAAAGGCAGGAATTACATTCTTAGAAATTGTGCAATAGTGGAGCCAAATAATTTCTAGTTTAAGACGTCCACAGACAAATGATGACTAATTTTTGTTGATCTGAGGCTAACGTTAGCAAACAACACAGTCCTCGCGCAGGCTAGCTGACAATTCAACTCTCGAGCCCTTACTCCGCCATGTTGAAAGCAGTGTAAAAACACAACTTTGACTGCGACTTAACGCTCATTCCTGGAACACTGCGGATGCCGGCCCAATACACGAAGTCCATATTCATCAAAGGAGGCTTACCGGTGGCGGTCGGACTTTGCAGATGCCAGTCTTCTCTGCAATCGGTCGTATTTTGTTAATGTACGCAAAAGGGTCAGCGAATTCCTCCCAGCTGGGCTCAAAAACAGGACACTCGGGAGGAGGAATGAACTCATTCAGCTGAGGTTGAGTCATTCTTGCATCTTTTCCGTGCCGGTCGTTGAACTGTGCCTGCTGATCTGGTTCCCCAAAGGAGAATTTGTTTGCTTTGAATTTCAGCTTTCAGTTGATATCCATTCTCTACTCTTTCAACTCAAAGGGGAATTATCTAGTCGGAGGCGATTGGGTGACAGACAGGGACCGTGTGCTTCCGCTCTGAAAAGTAGAAACCCACAACCGACTTATTAATAGCATTTTCTCTCACATGATTTCCATATATTTACCTACGCATGCCTACGTATTGTTTACATAATGTAACTTATATAAATGCGGAGACACAACAGATGCAGTTCCAAATGACTTAGCGGGATCAACGACATAATTCAAATGCCACCTCAGGTTATTTTAAGACAAACGGACTTCAGAGAAGTTTACACTTGCTGTTAGTCGTTTCTAGGCACTTTTATTTATTGTTCAGTTGTTTCCTTAAAATACATTACACCCTCGCTGTTTGCGTTTGATTTTACACACTGATACGTGAGTCTAGTCACATCACCGACGAGTGGGGGATGGATCTGCTGCGCTCTATCTAACTCCGCCCGGCTGGACCGAAATCAAAGGCACGCCAAACGGTTCTTAAATCGAACTCACCTACCAAATCATTCCGCCGCGACCGGATCTCTGTTTTTAAATGGTCTAGAGGAGCCTGCTGATTGGGCAGGCAGGAGGCATAGCTCAGCTGTTTGTTTAAACAACATTGAAATATAAATTTTATCAAAAAGCATTAGACCTATATGATAGTGAAATACTTCTGCCTACTTTACTTACTAAACGTTTTTGAAATAGAAAAAATAGTCTATATTAATATTGTGAGCTTTGTATTTCTTCTAAACTCATTTGTGATTTTTATTTAATGTATATGGAAATACCGTTAAGATAGTTTCCTTTCATCTGTCGCCAGTTTAGGTCAAAACTTGCACACAACCCTTACTTGCTGATTGGTGGGATTCAACCTAGTGGGTGGGGGCAAAAGTTTTGATTGACAGATTTTGGCGACCCAAAACCGATTACTAAATCTTCATGGTTATGCTGACACCAAGCGGTATAAAGTACACTTACAATGACAGTTTACATACTGTAATAACGAAAAAAACAAAAGCAAATAATGCCGTAATACTACAAAAGGGGAACGGAAGATCTTTTAGTCCCAAGTCCGGTCTTTAGGTCACTTAGAAGACATCAAATCAACCAGGACAAAGTGGACCATAGTTATCTTTTATTGAACTACAATAATTATACAATCTAAAGACCAAGATCACTCAAATTTATATGCACAGTAGGGATCAAATGTGTGTATGGGAAGAATAAGTGTCAGCTCTAATGGTTTATAAACCAGTCGGCACATTTCAAGTTCTGTTGGGTTTTATTACGCATGATTCACTCTTTCTATTGCAACATAACTTCTCTTGTCATCCAAACAGTGCCAACCGATGGGTCCGATCTCACAGTCTGCACAGATGAGATACTTGATTCTCCCCACGTCGTTAGTGAAGCCCACATTCTCAAAATCAAACATTTCACCCACTAACCAGTGGGCAGTCAGTGTGTCCCCGTCCACAGAGCCATCGGTGGAGCTGAGGCTGCTCTTTTTACGCATGGATGGCAGGATGAGCTGGAGAGAA
Organism: Oostethus manadensis; assembly: GCA_024372805.1. Lineage (NCBI taxonomy): Eukaryota > Metazoa > Chordata > Actinopteri > Syngnathiformes > Syngnathidae > Oostethus > Oostethus manadensis. The sequence goes on from QODF01000029.1 coordinate 3,373,365, forward strand.
AAACAACACTTTGAAACAGTATGCAGGATACAATGGTTATCACAAAACATGTAGAAAATACAACTGTATTATGGTGACACAAGGTTGCCTCAAATATCAATCCAAGTGGTTTATGCTGTTGATGCCTCTGGTACTTGACTCGACTTACTTATGTGACCAGAAAAAAGTATGTGAGAGTGACATACTTACATCGAGTATACACAGTGACCTACAGTACTATGAAAATGTCTTGGTTCAGCTACAGTAAATAGTAGCATAAATACACCAACACCCATCAAACTGTTCGGTGTGGATCTAAATAAATGTGTGGTATCTACCCTGAGTTGAATTGTCAGCTAGCCTGCGCGTTGACTGTGTTGTGTTTGCTACCCTGCAGAATCATATCAACAACAACTGTGCTCAAAAGGTTTTTTGTTGTTTTGTTAACAGTTTGGCCTTGGCGGAGGTCTGTGTGTGATCTTTGTGAAAACTGTCTACCTCATTTTATCTCACTTAATCTCAATCTCATTTACTTATGCACTTATTACATCTGAAGGCATGGCAGCAAACCTTACTTTATAACTTTTTATGTAAGGGTGATTTTGTAACTTTTCTGGTCCTGGTACAAAAGACCCTGACTGCAGTTACAGTAGATAAGGTAACCTTAAAGAACACACATGCTATAGATGTAAATCTTTAAAATGCAACACACTCCTGTAATGCAATGAGAAATTAATGTGATTTTTGTATTGTGGAATTTATTTTGAACATGTATACAAGTTAAATTGGAACACATCACATAGTTCAATTCACAGTTCTACATGTCCAAAAAGCAGTAGGAAGAAGCAAAGCTTATTTAATCCTTCCCCTGCATGTATCACATTAATTACATTTGCTCACTTCCTGTAGTCCACACGTACTCTTTGCCAATTGTGATATTTACTCAATTTTTTTCTTTGGGTTAAAGCTGTATATAATAATATGACTGCTTGTCACTCCATATTGTTATTCCCACCCCATTATTGAAAACATAATTATTAATGTTCAGTGTTTAACCATATATTTGTGGCAGCCCACCAAAAATAGATTTGGCCCTACCTGTTTGCCATTGCTTATAACAGTGGTTCTCAAATAGTGTCGGGCCCCTCTGGTGGGGGGGGTGGGGGGATAGGGGGTTTGCGAGAAGCAGGGAGCACTTTCAATATTTTTGTAAAACCTGCCAATATGTCCAAATTTATTATACTCAACATGCAATTTGAGGGGGGNTATAAACACATCTGAGTAGCATTCTATGTAATTCTGTTTGTTAACACACCTCATACATACCTGGTCTGCCAGTGTGTGTGTGCGTGTGTGTGTGTGTGTGTGTGTGTACCAACTTAGCAACTAAAAAAGCGACTACTAAAAATCTAGTGAAAAGGTTTTTGAAGACTAAAATGCAGAGGCTCTCAAATAAAACAAAATAAAATAGGTGAGCTGTCTCCTGGGATTTAACTGGTTTGGAGTTATGGTTAGCCTAACCCTCTGGCAAACATACAGTTGGGTTCAAAATAATAGCAGTCCAATGTGACTAACCAGATTAATCACTGTTATTAGTATATTTTTATTGCTACATAGCAAACAAGTTACCACTAAGTGCAGTAGATTCTCACAAAACAAACAAGACCTAGTATTCAATATATGTCTGCTCTTAAGGATGTGCAATTGAGCAATTAGTTGAAAGGGGGGTGTTAAAAAAAATAGCAGCGTCTGCTGTTGACTTTAGAAACACAAAAACATTTTGTACAAACTTTTGTTTCTAGGATTTAGCAATCCTGTCAGAATCACTAAACTAATATTTAGTTGTATAAGCATAGTTTTTTATAACTGCTTCACATCTTTGTGGCATGAAGTAAACCAACTTATGGCACCTTTCAGCTCTTATTCCACTCCAAGATTCTCTAACAACATTCCTCAATTCATTAACATTTCTTGGTTTTGCTTCAGAAACAGTTTTTTTGATGTCACCCTATAGGTTCTCGATTGTGGGTCTGGGGATTGGGCTAGCCACTCCACAACATTAATTTTGTTGGTTTGGAACCAAGATTTAGCTCATTTACTAGTGTGTGGGGGTCATTGTCTTGTTGAAGCCCCCATTTCAAATAGTTCTGAAATAGTCGGGTGGGCCCCAGGAAGTAGGGAGTACTTTCAATATTTGTGTAAACCTGTCAATATGTCCAAATTTATTATACTCAACATGCCATTTGACTCTTGAATACACTTCATAGCTCTCCATTTTGTTGCATTTTCCTGGTTTCTGTTTCAAATTCAGTTTGTACAGATAAATACATATTATCAGTTTTTGTAGAATTTCAAATGGTGGGCGCAACAACATTTTTGGCCCCTGGGGGAAGGGGATTTTAGGGTGGGGCTGACAGAAAATAAATGAGAACCACTGGCATAAGGCAACATGACCTCATTAAGTATTTTGACATATGCAAACTGATCCATGATGCCTGGTATGTGATAAATAGGCCCAACACCATAGTAGGAGAACCATGGCCATATCATGATGCTTGCACCACCATCCTTCACTGTCTTCACTGTGTACTGTGGCTTGAATACAGGCCCTTGGACCCAAAAAAAAACAATTTTACTCTCATCAGTCCACAAAATGTTCCTCCATTTCTCTTTAGATCAGTTGATGTGTTCTTGGGCAAATTGTAACCTCTTCTACACATGCCTTTTTTTAGGGACTTTTGTGTGGAATTCTTGTTAATATATTAGCTGCACACAAACATCTTCTGTCACAGTCTTTGTTCATCCTGGAGCTGATCATTGGCTGAGCGTTTGCCATTCTGGTTATTTTTTGATCCACTTTATTGTGGTCTTCTGTTTTCTGCCATGTGTCTCTGGTTTTGCTCTCCATATTAAAGGTATTGGAGATCATTTTAGCTGAAAAGCCAAACATATTTTGGCACCTCTTCATAAGTTTCCCCCTCTCCAATCAATTTTTTAATCAAAGTACAAAGTACTTAGTCTTAAACGACCCATTTTCTTTAAGCTTTCAAAGAGCTATTATATATTCAACAAGTGCTGGTTTCATCCTTAAATAGGGGCCACCTGATTCACGCCTATTTTTTCACAAAATTGATCACCGATTGAATGCCACACTGCTATTTTTTTATTATTAATTGCCCAATTGCACAAGAGTGTGCTGTCATGAATGCTGGGTCTTGTTTGTTTTCTGAGAATCTGTCGCACCTACAATTAACTTGTTTGCCATGTAGCAATAAAAATATACAAATAACTAATTAGTCACGTTGAACTACTATTATTTTCAACACTACTGTATATGTGTATGCTCAAGTTAAAAAACATGTTCACTTTGGAGAAAGTTATTTATAAGTTTCACTTTTGCATCTCACAGCACACAACTGTGGTGCATTCAAGAACCGCCAAGAAAGTGCGAAATCTTGCTTGATGAAAACCTTTGTCAATGAGACAAATACGTAAACATGTTACAATTGTTTGCTGTCTTTGGCATGAAAGCATGTATCGCTCTTCTCAGTGTGTAGCAGGTGCTTCTGTGGGTCCCTCATCCATTTCAAAGCACTCACAAGCAGTTCTGTCTAATTTGAAATATTAAAAAACCCCAAAAGAAGCAACATAAAGTTCATAAGTAGTAACTCCATTTCTGCAAATTAGACAATTACTCCATATGCCACCCCACCAACCACAAATAAATTGCACTCCTGTGGGAAACATTGACTTTTTTCCCCATGACCATTCAAGTTATAGATAAACAGTATATCATTGCTAAAACAAGAAATCTAACAGTGGCTCAAGAGTTGTAGTTGACAGTACTAGAGTATGTAAGGGTTTCACAAACCTTTTTGGCACAAGTTGCTAAATTACATGAAACTACCATCATATTTCAAAATAGAATGTTATACATATTTGTAACATTTGTGCTACTTTTAATTAAATGATATAATATGAAGTTACTCATTACAATCAACGTAAAGGCCAGTGCAGACTAGTCAGCAAAAGTTAGTACAGTGTGTATACTGTCATGTCAAAGCATCCCCAATTACCTCTCTCTCTGCAAACACAGCCATTCCAGGACACAGCACCTTCGATCCGCAGCGTTGACAAAACACAGACTTCGTGTTCTTCCCGTCCTCGGAAACCAAGTCTGCACTGCCAATGCTGTCTTTAGCCTGTGGATTGAGCTCCATCTTGAGGTCTAAAACCAACTTGGACAGATAATAACATAACAGTTCAATGCAACTCGCCCACACCAGATAAAGTCATTCTGCACTCGACTTTGGATTCTCTAACATACTTTTACTCTGGTTTAGATGCTGATCTCATAAGTTGAGGTAATAGAGTAGCAGAGTATTAACTACGGCTAGAATTGTGGATGGGGCAAACAACTTGTCACCAAAACGAATGATGTTCAGCGCATTTATGGACAGGACAAAGGATCATAAGTACTTACAATTCCACAAGACCACACAAAACGCTTAAAATATAACAGACCCCAATAACTGTACTTAAGCACAACGCAGTGTCTTTAAAAACATTATGGAGTCACTTTGAAATCCTTACCTCGCATTAACGGAGAACCCTACAATCAGATAATTAAACATACAAGACACACATTAAAACGAGCACCCATTTATAAAATATAAATACGTACCTAAAAATGAAAATATGAAAAATATCGCCGACTACTATACAATATAATAAAATATGTAAAGTTAGCTAAAGCAAGCGTAGCATTTCTGGCTGGGCTTGGGCGCTACCGTCCACTGAAGTGACTCGATTGGAAACAAATGCTACGCAATTATTAGTTCCGGAATTATTTGCTACAGTGTGCGGGAGATAATTTTTTGTCAATGTATTTATTTCCACAGATTTTAACAGCCTCGGATGACTTATATGTCCGCGTTTGAAAAAAACAACATCGTAGATATAACTCAGTCGATCAGGTAATATTTATAGTAAAACAAGCAATAGCAATTAAACTTTCATCAAAACTAAAACAAAACAGGAACCAAGAAAACAAAAAGCTAAAATACATACACTCGGATTTCTTCATCTAAATGCAGATTAAAAATATTTCAGCAAAGTTAGAATATTGCACTAATGTGCAATAAACTAATACCGAATCGAGAGAGACATCAATTAAAGATGGTCACTATTTTATAAATTAAACATTTTTATATTTTGAAAATAAATGAAATTTACAATAGGGGTTGAAAACTGTTGAGTATATACATATAGATGATCTATCAAATCCCACTGGACCAAATACAAAACAGGACACCATGTCTGTACATGTGGAAAAAACGTTTATTACAGTATTTTCCCCAAGATAACGATTAATAAATAATTATGCCTACATTTCAATGAAATTTATGATTTCTATGAAATGTACGATTTCTCACTTTCTACACAGGTCAATGACACACATAGTTTTAGTTTTTGTAATAAAGCTTGAATAAGTTGATCTAGAAAAAGTAGTTTTTAACAGCAGTTGATACAACCTATCCGTGGGGTTGTATGTTCATTAATGATTGTATATGGCAAGGAAAACAAGTTGAGTCTACATTTGGAAATCATTGAGGATTCCTTAACTGTTAAGATAGGCCATTTTTACTTAAAATGTTTCCCTTGGCCTAAGGCACAGGAATACTAAAGTTTATATCAATCACACATTAACACATTTTAAATCCCATACATCAATTAAAAGTCTTTAATTTTAAGAACATACAGGAGGTGCAATTCGCTATTCACACCTCAGATTGCATCTGAAATCTAAGACAAAAAGGAAGCTCGCAACAGACAAAAACACAATTTGACCCATCCAGATCTGTACATTGTGCGTGGTCAAAAGAAGATAAATCTAGACATTAGAAAAGATGTGTTGTCTGACTGAAAAATAATGGCAGGGAAGTTCATTTACATGCTTTCATCCGTTTTTTTGTTCTTTTCTCTGATTGAGGATTGTATCAAATGAAAGTAAACCCATATTATCATGCATTAACAGTTCTTAGAAATGGCATCTTTAAAAAGTCTGGTTTTCCAGTCACTCATTAATTTTTCCATTATTGAATGACCATTGCATGTGCTGTTCAATCATGTCTCTAAATTCAAATTATATATGTTTCATGACTGTTTAGTGAATGTTTAGTGCATTAGCTGGGATTTCAGAGTCTTCCAGTCCTGCTGCAGAGGTCAAATAGATTGGTTGGTGGTAGAATACCATTTCTTGTTCGGCTTCCCAATAATTGTTAGTATAGAAAAAACACATCCAATATATCGGTACACAGCACCTATGTATCATATTCATATACATGTGCGTGGCCCCTTTACATCATAAATTGACCTGGAGTGTTTTTCTGCACCACAACTATAGACAGTACATTCATCCTCAAGCCAAGACAAAATGATTGGTTCTCAATGCTACAGCACTTATAATAATACTCGTGTTACCCTATGTCACATGCTGACAGACTATGAGGCCAATGTACTTGGGATGCAATTTTCAAGTTTTATTGACAAGTGGTGATGATTGTTGAAGATTCCCATTAACGCTCATTGGCTAGTTAATGCTACTTTGTTGGAGCAAAAATAAGCCAGAGAAATGTAGGAAAAAAAAAAAACACCAAACCCCTCACACCCGGTGAGCAAATTAAACATAGATAAAGATCAAGAAGTAACTAGAAAAGCACTCTGAGAGCACAGACATCCACCAAGCGCCATAGTTCCCCCCATATTGTGATTCATACCAAACTACATTTTATATATTTTGTAGAACCTGTTGGAAAAATGTTTTCTGTATTTTGTTTGCTCTGACCATTTTGGTATAGTTACATGCACAAATGCTGAAAATTGTCCTGTCTTGCAATGTTAAAGAATCTTTAAAAAAATTCCTGGATCCAGATGGTGATCCGGATCACCCCCAAAATTTATTAGTTCTTCCATACCCCATTTCCGGCAGTTCGGAAAATTTCATCCAAATCCATTCAGAACTTTTCAAGTTATTTTGAACACAAACAGATAAACAAACAAACAGATAAACACAGTCAAAAAACCTAACCTCCACGCTTGCGCTTGGCGGAGGTAACTATAAAGAATTACAGCAGCATTTTTACCGTGTGTGTGTGCGTGTGTATGAGAATGTGCATGTGGTGCCTGGGCTTTAAAGAAAAAACAAGTCACAGTCTGGCTTCTCAGAGCAGAGAGTCATCTGTGCATCCTCCCTCCAGGCCGTAACGGAACTCTTGCAGATTAGAAACACCATAGAAATGAATGAATGCTGCTGCCACAACCAGAACGTGAAAAATTTGATGGGAATGGAACTAGAAGGAAAAAGAAGAACACAGTTGTGATTAGCACCAGGGATGATGATATTGATAACATTACTTTGCTTATCCTGTTTTACTATCAAATAATATCAAATGTTGACTCACTTCTTTGTCACAAAGTTTTGTGAATTATTCTGGTGTCAGATTTCAGTAGTAGAATCATAGTTACTCTTTCTTTTACTCTGTGTTCCCCAATACAGTCGTCCTTCTTTTATTGCAGTTAATTGATTCTAGACTGGACCGCAATAAGTGAATTTTCATGAAGTAATAGTCAGTATCAATAAATGGAATATATTTGTAGTTTATGTTCTTGTAAGAACATTTTTAGAGCCCTTTAGACATTAAATAACACTCCTATAGACACCTTTATATTCCTTATTACCTAATATAGTAAACATAATAAGCAATAGTAAGACATAACTCACGTTAGCATTGGATAAGTTAATCTTATTTTGAACATAATGTGGGTCGATCACATGGCAGACACGTGTCTATCATTCATCTTTACTATCTTTGTTTATGCCACATCGTGCAACTCTTATGCGCAAAGTATGGGGTCTTTACAGGGTCACAATACATGGCCACCACTTTAAAGTGCTCATGACACCAAAACACATGGTATTTGCCATGTATATTTTCATACATGGTATTTGCCATTATACATGATATTTGCCATTTAAAAACGCTTTTGTCCCTTTTTCCAGTTATGGAAGAGGCGGAGCAAGTGTTGGGTTTCATTCCAGAGCTAAATAAGGAGCGGTGACTGTTCACTGGTCTTTTATTTTGCAGTGTGCATATAGCTGTCAGTGTCATTTACTGACAGTCAAAAAACATACTTCTCGCCACTTGTTTGTGTGTTACGTCATACTTATCACGACACAATATCAGCAAATGTTATCATTGTGTTATTGCTTTGAACATGTCACTTTCCTGGCTTAGTTATGAGTTTATGGCTGCACGTGTTTGAACGCTCCCGGAATGTGCTCTTGTCGTGATGTCATAGCCAAGAAGGCGTCGATTCAGAAAACTCGCTGGGGTATACATTCCAATCATGTCAAAATCACCACTTCATTTCACTCTTATTTCATAGTTATTTATTTGTTTATGACAGCAGTATGACAAAAGTGCTTATTAAGTGAGTATTTTGATTTTGTTATTGTTTTTTTCAAACTTTTTTAGTATCATGAGCATCAGCAAGCTACTGAGCTAACTTGTTAACCACCAATTACATTTCTTCTGAACTGAAATGCAATTGAGTGAGGGAATGATGTTTGAAGAATGATGTAGCGAGGGGCGACTGTACATTATCTCACAAAACAAGTACAACCTTTACATTAGCGGATGCGAGAATATACTCTAGACCAGGGGTGTCAAACTCGTGCCATGGAGGGCCGAGACCCTGCAGGTTTTTTTTTCCAGCCGGTCACTAAAGCAGGTGATTTTAAAGATCAACACCTCCTTCAATTTGAGGGAATGAGCTTATAAATCAAATAACCTGCTGGAGAAAACGGTTGATGAGAAAAAACAGCGTCTCAGCCCTATATGGCACGAGTTTGACACATATGCTCTAGAGTAGTCAATGTACAGCTTGAATTGCAATAAATATTTTCTATGCACTAAAATGACTACAACACAGCAATTGTCTAAATATCTTACTATAACCAATGTTAATGTATACAGTATTGTCCCTTGAGAAAATCTAACATAATGGTTGAAAGATGTGGGGGTATGGTATACATACATTTTATAGTCAAGTATCCTAATGTGAGGTAAGAAAACATAATTCTCCAACCAAATATTGTAAAAAAAAAAAAAAAAAAAAAAAAAACCAACAATGTAAACACTTACCCATATGTCACACTTCCCAGGGAAATAGCGTTCAGGGATCCTGGCTGCATACAGCCCAGCACCAGTAATATACATGGCACCCATCAGGTAGAACCAACCCATCTGGCCCACTGTGGTGGCCTTAACAAAGCCCTCCTCAATGGTGAAGTGCATGGTAGGAACAATGCCGCTTAGTCCCAGACCCATAAACACACCTAAGACAACGATGCAAATTAGTTGGTACAGTGTATTCAAAGGTTGGCCACATCAATTGTAAGATAAAATATGAAATAGTCACACACATAGTGTGCATTACAGTACAGTATCACCTGCTCTTGTGGGTCTGTGTCGAGGTGTGGAAAACCGGTCCCATTGGGCCACAATGATGGCGGCAATGCCGAGTACACAAACAATGGTGAGGTAGATAAGTCGAGGCTGAGGAGAACAGTAGAAGGAGTAGTACAGCCAGGGCACAAAGGAACCCATGATAAGGAGGGCGATGCCTGAGTAGTCAAGCCTGAGGGAGAAAGTAAAAAAAAAGGTTCTTTTAAACACTGAATCATTATCTAATAGTGGTAATAATCTGCTTAATACACCCCATATCCTATGAAAATACACCTCATATAGAATGATTTACGCAAAATCTTTACAATTATTAAAAATGTGTGTACCTTTTTTGGGACACCCTGTGGGGGTGTACACACACATAATATATATATATATATATATACACACACACACACACACACACACACACACACACACACACACACACATATATATATACACATACACACAGGCACACAAAAGCTGTTTAAGATAGAAATGTATGGTTTTGTTACTTTTTGTTTTACAACACTGATAAAAATGTTAAGACCAGTTGAGAAATTGCAAGAATTTACAATTTGTACTGTTGGATGTTAAGAAGGTTTTAAGTAGAGCTTCAAAATGCAAAAAGTTGATATGGGACTGAGACAGAAAAGTTTTGAGAATTTATTGCAAACAACCATTAAACAGACCACAGCTTTTAAAACCCCAACTCTTGGCAAAAATATGTATTAAATGTCATTTTCTGTAAAAGCATAGGCAAGCGAGTTCTATCTTTAAAAGTGGTCGGACGGTTGAGCTGCATAAGGCCTCTTGCAACGTGTCATTGCTGCTGAGGTTAAACGCAAATAATTCAATTCAATTCAATTCATATTTATTTGTGTAGTGCCAAATCACAACAGCAGTCATCTCATAGCACTTTACACATACAGGTCACAGAGAGCCAACTGAAACCCCACGAGCAAGCATTTAGCGACAAAGGCAACAAAAAAACTCCCTCTGGGAAAGAAACCTTGGACAGACCCCAGACTCTGTGAGGCGGCCATCCGTCTCGACCAGTCGCTCTGAGATATAAAAGAATAGAGGCATACATGGGAGATCAAGCCAGAGAGTCTTTGAAACTTCTTCAAAGATCCTGAAAGTTATCTAACAAAAAAGTTGTTGAGTGGTAGACTCAACGTAAGTGGAATTTGCACAAGACCAGACATGGGACACTGAAAGGTGGAAAAAAAAAAACGTTTTTTTTTTTCTCTTATGAGGAATTTTTTTTTACCTTGACAATCCTAGTGGCTTCCAACATTACTGGCATTACAAGGATATCCCATCTGAGATGTTTTCCACATAGCACATGCCATAATCTGGGGTGATTTTTTCTTCAGTGAAACAAAGGAGCTTCAGGTTGTACAGGGGCGTCATCTGGGAGCTGGCTATGTGGACATGTTGCAGAGGGCATACTTCATGACTGAAGGCCCTTGTTTGTGTGGTAATGACTGTGTTTTTCAACAGGACCTCACTGCAGTTCATAAAACCCGCCTGACAAAGGACTTCTTCCAGAGGATTAGTGTCACTCTTTTGGACCATCTCGCATGTTCCCCTGATCTAAATTCAACTGAGGATTTGGATTTGGACCACTTATTGCATTTGGGAATGCATGGCAAGGGACGTTTACAAAAATGGATATCAGTTCCAGACAGTGGATGCCCTCAGTGAAGCCATCTTCACCACCTGGAGCAACATTCGCACCAGCATCCTGGAAACACTGGCATCAAGCAAGCCCAAACCAATTTGTGAGGTTCAGTTTGATTGCATTTTGAAGCTCTACTTTTGAACCTTCTTCAAATAAAACAGAGCAAAATTTAAATTTTGAATTTTCCAAATAGTATTAAAATTGTGATCTGAAGTGTACAGTACAATTAAAAAAAATTTAGCCTGTAGCATGAGCATATGCTATCGGATAAAGTGTGCCCAAACTTTAGACTGGTACAGTACATACTTAAAATATCGTGATGCTTTTTTACGTTAAAAGTCTATAGTGTACTGTACAGTGTACTGCAATATACTGTAATGTAACGTGACAAATATTTCATAAGTCATGTTAATTGTCACTCATTCTCAACATTCTCTGTCCCTCTCCTGATCAGAAAACGGCCACATTTAAACACAAGAGGTAAACAAACTTTGAAGCTTTGCTTCTTCTTACTTCTTTTCGAACATGGTCTAACTGGTTGAGCATGTTTGAAACAAATAAACCATAATCATATCCATAATGATAATGATTTGTGACAAGTAAGGATGTCCTGATCCACATTTTTTGGCTTTTGATTTGCTCTAATTTGTTATAGTCTATTTATAGAGCAGATCCCGATACTTTTTAAACAAAAAATGATACGGTTTTGTTACAAACATGAATTGTTGGAATTTAATATGGTTATGAAAATTGCTCTTCAAAACATTAAAAATATTGCAACCAAAGTATTTCTGAATTTGCTTTTTTTATTACCTAGCATGACCAACAATATTGTTTGGCTTTGGTAACAAACCTCTGTAAATCAGATCCCTAATCCAAAGATCCAATAAAAGTCCATTTAATAAATGAACAAAATGAAATATATGAGCATGCAAAATACTTTTAAATCAATTTGTGTTGTGATTTAGAATGTATGACATTTTTTAACAAACTCTCTTCAAAGCAATAGTAATTTATTAACCTGTGCAAGCTCACTGCACCATGACATAGCAGTCCGGGCAGTCAGGTGGAACTACCGCTGTAGCTATGAAGTCGAATATCCAATGTCCACGTGAACCGAACGTCACCACGGTATACCACGGACATGTCTGTGTGACAGTATTGTGTTTTCTTCTTCTTCTGGGTGAGAGGAGTCGAGTGGCAACCAGCTTTGAAGCGCATTACCATACATACCATGTAGGAGTGTGGCCCAGAGTTGGGAACGTTAAACAGCAACTGGATCCACCCGATGTTGTGGTGAAAGCCAATTTTATTGATCTTCAAAATACTACGCATCGGGACAGTGTGTTAAAGTGAGTAAAAGTGTCTTACTTGGAGAAGGTGCGGGACACTTTCTCAGAGTGGCAGTAGACAGTATGAAAAAGCCAGGAGAAACTGAGGCACAGCACAGCTCCCAGGAAGAACATCCCAAACACCACTTTTTCTTGCAGCGGGGCCATGAAATACATGTTGGGCCGCAGCATGGTTAACGTGCCCAGACACAGGAATAAAATCAGCCCTGAGGGAAATAAAACAGTTTGACAATGACTCATATCTTAACACTGTAAGCCCCTGATAGAAATAAAAACAGGGGACCTAAAACAACACATCTTTGCATTCTGACCTAACAGATGTGTCCAAATGTTTCCGGTTTCGGTGTGAATTCTGAAGATGCTTCCAAAGCAGGCCCGGAATGAAGGCATGGGAGGCCGATGTCCGTGTAGGAGGTAATCGTTGTCCTTCAGCCACTCTGGCAGGACATGGAAAGGAATGACTCTCCAGCGCCCCTCCCAAACCTGCAAAACAAATGGTAAATTTTATGATTAGATTAAATTCATTACTACTGTCAGGTCTAGATGAAAGAATTGGCACTTTGTGAAAAACTCTAAACTTGCACTAAAAGCTATAGTAATACAACTAATAATAATTCCAATAGAAGAGCTGGTTTTACATACTTAAAGGGTCCATCAAGTGTGCATCACACTCATTCAGTGTACTGCATGGAAAAACCCACACACGAAAGACACTAATACCAACACTTCAACCGTGTCCAATTCACCAAGATGAGGAGTGCCACACATGCACTGACCTGACATTTGGAGTAGAAATCAGGACATGATACAAGCCTCAAGCTGTCTCAATTTACATCTTGTGAAAACAGATGTTGACATATCTGCACAAGACATATCCACAAGACAACGCTTGTGCTGACAGACAGGTTGTAGTAGCAGGAATGAGGCCATGAAAAGGTAGCCACACCTTTTAGCCTTGTGCTTTCTATTTCACTCAACCTGAGAGTATAATCCAAAACACACATTGGCAACATATGGTGGAGTATGGAACGTCTGACCTACTTTGTGTACAAACTCTTCCATCTTTTCCATGGCGTGGTGCGCTTGAAGTGGCAAGGTCAGGACCTCTCCCACCTCATTATCCTCCTCCTCCTCATCCGCCAGCATCGCAGCTCCCTTTAAAAGAGAGCATTACTGAAGCCTGACACACATTTTGTGGCGGAGGATGTTATTTAAAAGTCCTACCTCTGGATGGATGCCTTTGGAGGTGGACTGTCGAACCCCTCCCTCCTCCAGCAGCGGCCCCAGCTCCATTAGCTTCACATCGGGGACTTGACAGTCCTCTGAGATCTGGCAGTCTGCATCACTTGCAGACCCGTTTCGGCCTGACATAGGGAGACTGCCTGATGACCCACTCACGGTCCTTGTATTTTACTTTAAACAGTGCACTTAAATGTCCTCCTGAGAAAACCACAAGCAAAAGCAAATTCAGTGTTTTGGCATGTTTGGCAATGTTTTCCTATCTCCAGAAACCTCCACTTTTGCAATTACTTGTTGCTATGAGAAAACACATACTGTACAACACCTTTGTAATTTACAGTACAGTAATCCTTCATTTATCTCGGTTAATTGGTTCCAAACTGGACCGTGATAAGTGAGTTTTCACAAAGTAGGATTCCTTATTTAGAAATCAAATATTTTTGTAGTTAGTGCAGAGAAAATCTGTTTACGGCCTTTTAAATACATATTTTAACCTTATTGGAGCTCTCTAGACATGAACTAACATCCCCATATTATTAAACAACATAGTAGCCATACTATGACTCAATAAGTCATTTAAGATATAAATAAGGCTTGCACTCGTGTGTTGCTATAAATGTGTTCCCTCAGGGAGCAGAGTGGGTGGCAGACAGGAAGTGATGTCAAGGGTTCAGAGTTGAATTTCATTTTATGGCCAGAACATCAGCCCATGTTTTAGTAGAAATTTTTATTGGAGATTATTGTGCTTATTGTGAGGTTATTCAAAACTTATTTAATTATTCAAAAAGACACCTAGTGACTAGTGTAGAAAACTGTTAACGTCTTTGAATGCATCTTTTGAATGTCTTCTATTAGTTAATTTGGCCATTGTTGTGCTTGTAAATGCTTAATTTAGGCAAAAAATGTGTTGCTTTAATATGAAAATGTTTTACTATTAAAACCAAACAGGAGGTCTGGACTTCCCTACTGAAACTGCTGCACCCGCGACCTGGACCCGGATAAGCGGAGGAAAATGGAATGGAATGAAATAGAAACCAAACAGCATGATGTACTAATTAATTTATTTTTTTAAACCCATTAGAGTGAAGCAGTGAAATTCGAACCACAAACTGGCGATGCCCAAATGTACTTCCTTCTTGTGTCGCTTGAGAAGCTAAAATAAAATGGTTGCTGAAATGTGAGAGGTGTACTGACTTTTGTGAGATACAGTACAGTATTGTAGACATACTCAGTTGTGAATGGAAATTTGCCATCTGTGTAAAACTGGATTGTGTTAAATTAGCGGGGTAACATATTACTTTTTGGGACGGAACATTGGGTTTGTACATAACACATTGAGTCAGGAAGTGTGCCTAGAATCATGTATCTCCTTAGTAGACAAATACAGTGTAGCCCAGCCTTTGGCTAGCGGGAGTCATGACTGGCAATCGTGCCATAGAGAAGACATAGCCTGGAGACACTTCTTGGTGAAACAAGTAAATGGACAAAAACAAGCAGATAATATGAAAGCGACGACTTAAAACCGAGGTACGCACCAACCTATGATTATGACATATGTTACATCCAGTGTTTCAATTGCTTGCTATAATAAAATATATATACTGCACGTTGGCCAACAGAGGCAACTGTGCAGCAACATCTAACATCAAACATATAAATGATCCAGCAAAAAAAATGCTGAAAACATTTCAATGCTGCAATATCAAAAACAAACACAAAAGACATATAAAACCCAAAAACAGCATCAGCATGAAAGAAATGCTGCAAGTTCAAGGAACAAACAGAAGTCCGCCAGGCTACCGGGGATGACTGACTTGATAGATAGCTGTCCTTAAAAGACATGAGTGGGATGCCCAGAAGGAAGGTGGTGCAATGAAAAGGTACATTTTTCTTTATGTCTTTGTTCAACTCTTAAAACCAGTTGCTCTATAATACTGTAAGGTATTATCTGTTATTATTATTATACTATCCTTGAATTTACAAGCTGCACGGTGGTGGCGTGGATAGCACGTTGCCCTCACAGTCAGGAAGTTCAGGGTTCGAATCTGCATTGGGCATCTGTGTAGAGTTTGCATGTTCTCCCCGTGCGTGTGTGGGTTTTCTCTGGGTACTCCGGTTTCCTCCCACATTCCAAAAACATGCATGTTAGGTTAATTGGCAACTCTAAATTGTCCATAGGTATGAATGTGAGTGTGACTGGTTGTTTGTCTATATGTGCCCTGCGATTGACTGGCGACCAGTCCAGGGTGTACCCCGCCTCCCGCCCAAAGTCAGCTGGGATAGGTTCCAGCATACCCACGACCCTAATGAGGATAAGCGGCATAGAAAATAAATGAATTTACAATATTTATCTCATGCTGATGTTGTTTTTGGGGTTTGTGTATATTTTTGGCATTTGGAACATTTTTCTTTTGCATTTGTTTTGGATCCTGCAGCTTTTATGCGATTTCAGCATTTTAAATTTGCAGCATATGCACTTTATATGTGTTTTCTGTTCTTTTGTGCATTGTTTCCTGTCAGCCACTGGTAAGTGTGGTATGCAATGATGAAAAATGCTGCACTTTTCAATTAAAATACATGTATTTATAGACAATAATTCCATTCTGATACATACTGAACTGCAAAGACGACTGTATCATATATTCTGGCCACTAATGAAGAATTGATTAAAGAAAAAAAACATCCTCTCTCTTAAATGTGTGTAAACATTGGAGTTTCTTCACTACTGTGACAGTAAACATTTAGACCTAAGGCAAAAAATGCCATTTCCCTTACGTAACAAAGAAAGATGCATTTAAGTAGCATGTCCTGAGAGGGTTAGGGCACCGCTACAAAAATAATTGGTTGAATAATCCGAAATTGACAAACAGAAATGTTTTGTCATGCGTCCACCTGGTGAGCTAACACTGTAAAAGGGAAAGTGTGTGACCTCGGTTAAGGCTGTTACCATGATGGGTCAACAACTGGCGAACGACGGTGGACAGCCTAAAGACGAGAGGAATAAATCCCAAATGTCCAACAAACAAAAACGTTTCAAGTGGGGAGCGGGTTAGCAAAGCACGGCAGACAACGGATGTGACTTAGCAAAGCGTCAGGCTGAGAACACAACGTAAACAGCACACAACGCGACGGTTGGGTAGCACGCATCCCCGGACTCGACGACTCTTCAGGTCAAAGGGTGCAAACGAGGATTTCACACAAGGGGAATTGCAGCCAAATGTGCGATCGCAGCTCGTCCATGTTTCGTCTCGCTAACGTTACCTCCGAGCTAGCGCTGAGCTGGCGAACAGGCGATACTGTTTGGGGAAATAATTGGACACCGGCGACACAAACCAGACGCTTCTGTGGCTTCTCGCGTAGATGTGGGACAAACACTTTTAACTGGGACCTCGTGAAACGCACAGAACTTACCTGACAAGGTAGTCTTCAAACCAGGAAGGCGAATTATTCATCGAAAAACAAAACACAATCCGTTCCGGAAGTTGCAATCTTTTCCGTCAACCTAATCCGTCGCCTTCAAAATAGAAGCCAGTGGTTCTGATGAGTTTTTGTTGACAAAATAACATTTTTATGTTCGCATTATAAATACATACAGCATCCTTTTTCTTCGAGTTCGCTGGCCAATCGCAGAGCACAAACTGTATTTACATATCCACACATCATTTGTGCTCACCTTCACACCTACTGTATGTACAACTTTGACATTCAACATCTATATCTTATCTGCATTTGCGAAATCGCAGGGCACATATTGACAAACAAGCATTCATATGGACCGATGGACAATTTGGAGTCGCCAATTACAGTTTTTTGGATTGCACGGGGAGAAGATGCAGACTCTACACAGAGATGCACTGCGGAGATACGAACCCTCAACCTCCTGACTGTGAGGCCAATGTGCTACCCACTCGACACTATTTCGGAAGCACTGAATTAACCCAACATGCATAGTTTTGGAATGTGGAATGCCACAACCCATAGCTAAAATGTATAAAACACTTTCGCAGCAGAATTCAGAGCCATTGCGCATTTTTCCAAATAACCATTGAAAATGCTCCCTCAGTTCAGGTGAACACACCTTGAAACATTGGCAAAACAAGATTTGCAAGAACATATCTTGTTTTCAATTAAAACTTGATTACCAACGGAAGAAGCATACTGTTTTTATATAAATATCTTATACTGTTCTTAAAGGGGGGATTGCATTGTAAGAAATAATTTGAAACATATCATTTAGCATACACGCGTCATTCATTATATTAATGTCCTTGAAGATAAATAATGCTGTTGATAGAATATAAAACCAGAAAAGGAAACTCAGCAATATGCAAATCTTTTATTCCACAGGAAAACATTGTCATGAATACAGCAATCTTACAACAGGAGCTCAATTTTTTTGTAAACCTAAAAATGCTTAAATAAAAAAAAAGACAGTAAAAATGCACACAAGTAAAGACGATTGTGGTCTCTTACTTTCATACAACAGTCTACTGCACTAGACTTTCACCACTTATCTACACAAATTTCAAGTCTGACTTGAGTTTGTTTGAAAGACGCAAGTCACAATAAATTAACAGATACATAAAATCACAGTGAGAGACTGCGAGTGAGCGTAGTTGGATGGGAATCACTTCCACTCTGTCTGTGTGATAGACACACAAAGTTTACTACAACTGTAATTTTTGGTGCTAAAAAAGTTTGGTCTGTTGTAATCTGCACTGTCTCATATTTCATGTACGTAGCTGCCAAGCTTCAAGATAATCTCATGTACTGTGTATTAACACAGCATCGTTTTTCAACGATTTAAGTAACGAGTACATCAGCAATTAACATCAACTGGCACAGAAGCAAGTAAAAGCAGGTAAACAAGACAAATCTTAAGTGGCAAAACTGGAATCAGCAGCCTCTTGAAGGCATGGAGTCAAAGGAGGATACATAAAATTATATGTATTGTACATACACTAAGGACACATTAGTCATTGACAGTATCTTATAATAGTGGTTGATAGTCTTCTTACAACTAGGTAATAATCCCTAACTGCAGGTGTCGGGTTGCAGGCACCTAAATGTAAAACAGTGCCAAGAGTATTGGAGGGTATTTCAGTTTAGTTCATAATTCACAAGAATTATGCTCATTTTTTGTGACACTTAACACCGCAAATTCCAAATAGGTGAGATGTGCTCATTCAACTGTTGAGTTTATTAGTTTAGTTAAGGCCAAATTAAACTGAACAATATTTCTTTTGGCACTTAATTCCAAAGTAAATTGTTGGCATTTAATTCAGTTCAATTTCTGAAGAGCCCACAATTCACACTTCACTTACATAGTGAGTACCATCGTCTACAAGCCAGTGTTCTTGAGAGTCATCTGCAGATATCTGAAGAGTTCTTCTTTGGATGACCTGCAGGTTAGTGACAAAAAATAAACAATTGGAGATCACCTAAAAACCTAGCCATAACCATGAATGACAATAAATTTGAAATAATTAAAGTTGGGCCTACCTGCTCACGGTACCTCTGATTTTGGTTTCGGGGTGACTGCAGAGCCACCATGTTTTTCACCCGGACTGCTCCCTGTCTGTCAAGGGACTGCGACCTGGGTCCTTTGAGCTGGCTGCGCCAATGCCATGATTTCAGCTGTTCGCTCACCACCTGCCGTGGGAGGCAGTTGGAGCCGTACTGTGGATGATCCCATTGAGCCGGGGAGGGTGAGTATCTGCTGTCAGGAGCCACATGCCCCTGTGCTCTCTGCAGTGGCATAGGAGCCTCTTTATAGCGGAACTCATATCTGTTGGGCAGACATGGCGCCTGCTGGGTGTGATATGTCCAAGGCATGTCCACATATGGTGGATAAACCACCTCCTCATTGTAATATCGTTGGTGCGACTGATGCTTGGGACTGTGGTAAAATCCAGCATGTGGGACGGCTTGAGGTCCGTAGCTGCTGATTGGAGGACAGAGTGGGGAGGCAGCCTGATAATGTCTCGGCAAATTGGAGGGCAGTTCTTGACTGGGGGAGCTGCTGTACGATGCAAATGAGTGTTCAGAGTTGCTATCCTCAGAGCCTGCATTGTTTATGCAATTAGACATGAGTTGAGGAGCTTCCCCTGATATTTTGTTGTAATCTATTAGTCGCCTCCTTGGACCTCTGGTACGACCACGCTCCTTTTCAGATACGAGGGAAGATTCATTGGATATCCTGTGCAATTCAGACAAGAATGTTTGAATGTATTAAATAAACATGCTGTTAAATTCACATTCACTGCCTGGAATTACAGTAACTAAGTGAACAGGATTGTGGTTGCTGCAGCTGATCAGGTCTAGGCCAAACAATACAATACAAATATTGATGCCTGTACATCATTATTTTATATTCTGCCCCCAATGACTTTGCTTTTATTTCTGGTGGTATAAATGTGAAAAGAAAGCCATTTGGACTCTATGCCAATTTAGTTTGAAGTACCTGAGTGAAAGTTGACGGTGAACACGCATCTCCGGAGCGGAGGGCGTGCTGTTGGACTGCGTCCGGCTCAGTTTCAAATGAGAGAGTTGCTGTGGTAGAGCTGAATGTGCCAAGCAAGCCTCCAGTGGTGGTAGCAATTCAGTCTTGGCTGGACTGCAGAAAACAAAAATATTTTACATTTTATCAGCCGGTATTGTAAACTAAACACACTGTAATGGCATAAACAATTGACAACGACTCTGCAATAAGCATCTCGATTTACCGGTCAAGCTACGTTCCTACCCTCACCTATGGTCATGAGTTTTGAGTAGTGACCGAAAAGCCAGCCACAGCTGGGCTCTCCCTTAGAGACAGGGTGAGAAGCACTGTCAACCGGTAGAGACTCAAAGTAGAACCGCTGCCCCTCTACATTAAGAGGAGCCAGATGAGGTGGCTCGGGGATCTGGCTAGGACGCCTCCCGGAAGCCTCCCTGGGGAGGAGTTCAGGGCGTGTCCGACCGGTAGGAGGCCTCGGGGAAGACCCAGGACAAATTGGAGTGACCACGTCTCTCAACTGGCCTGGGAATGCCTCGGGATTCACCGAGAGGAGCTGCATGAAGTAGCCGGGGAGAGGGAAGTCTGGGCTTCCCTGATTAGACAGCTGCCCCCAAAACCTGACCTCGGATAAGTGGAAAAAAATGGATGGATGGAAATATAAAGCGTGTTAACAAAGGATAGAGGATAAAGGAAAGCTTTGTTGTTAATGGAACTGTTAAATTACAGGCATAATGTGCTCAGCTGTATAATGCGCTTGAAATGCTTAAAAGTAGGTTAAGCTCTAAAATATGAAGACCAAAAATATACCCTTTTCTCTGGGGACCTGACAATGGTACAACAGTGTAGACCAGTGTGTTTTATCTCATGCACAATTTTAAATATTATCCTGTACTTTTTCATTTTTAATATACAGTATGGCTTCAGTCAGTCAGTCGATTGCAGTTTATCTAAATTACACCTACAGTATATCAACTCAGTTTAGTTTGTACTAGGTAGACGTTGTACCACGTATTCACCAATAGATGGCAGTGCTGCACATTACTTTAAACTAATGGAACAGACGTGATAAAAAGGTTGAAATGACCCTGAAGAGACATTTTTGTCTTTCTATTCCACGCCGTAAATATTGCAAAAAAAAAAATAGCGATAAATAATACCAAACGCAACAAATGATCGCCTTTGTAAATTGTTCCTACACTGTTTCATACATATACCTGGAATGGTATACCCAAAACTTGACACTAGATATCATAAAACACATCAGATAGAGTACCAGTATTGGTCACTTGTAGACTAAAAGAGAATGTTTTGTCATGCTTTGTAGGCTGATTTACCACAATGAAATCCACAAATTGGAATCATTGTTCATTTCACAAACTAGTGTGTGCAAAAAATGTGCAGTTTCAAGTGTTCGGACTTGTCCAATTGAAGCACTTGTATCATGATGGATGGTCCCATTACCTGGCCTTGCAGGAGGAACGTGACTTCTTGCTCTTCTGGTATGGCTGGTCGAGGCTAGACTCAGACCAGGGGGAGTGCTGAATAGGGGGCGGGTCGTATGTGGCAGGACTTGAGTTAAAACTTATAGAAGAGTCAAGGCTGGGGTGAGGTGACTGGCTCGGTGTCTGTGGCAAGCTCTGTGGACCCACAGTGGGTGACAGGAACGAGCCGTCCGTGTGGGACTCGGAGGACACACAAAGTGTATGTGCAGGGTCCACCTCTCCTGAATATACAAGTCCTGAGGACGGCTGTGAAGACTCGCTCGCCACTTCTAAAGGAAAATATGACATACTGTTGAGTTAACGCACATGCATCTTGACAGATTCTTCGTTGTAACTTTTGAGCCTTACCTTCATCTTGTACCACCGAATCAGACAAAGAGCTGTCATCAGACGCAACAAGATCTGAGAAAGCAAAACAGACTTTGAGTTACTTGTGATGCTTCAATCACAATGCGATATTAGCCCAAGGTGGTATCGCTGTGTGCGCAATGTGCGATAGCACTGATTAGTTTCTGATCCGATACTGGGTAAAATTAAGGTTCGTATTGGTGATACCGATCAGATAACAGTACCAAATTCATCAAATGTGTCCAGTAAATTTTAAACAGTAAAATACTAGTAATCAACGTAAGAGAGTAATTTATTTACTTAATAATCCCCAAAGTATATTGAGGCAGTGTTTTGGCATACTGGTTTGCTCGTTATTAATATTCCCACAGGCGGGCTGTGGCTTAATAATTGGTTTTGCAATAATCTTTTTTCTATTGGAACCTACCAAAATAAAGATTAGACTCTCCTCTTTCATCAGGAAAAAAGTTTGTTTCTACACTTTTCCGTTCTTTAGTAATCAGCAGTAGAACATAGGTAAGTTTCAGGAAAATGTCAGTTCCCAAATAGAAAAGGGAGAAAAACAACATTTTGTGAAAAGATACATTTCAAGCACTACTTTTACTTTGGCACAAATTCAGCCATATACATTTAGCAAAAACATCTAAACAATTTGACCTGAACATAAACAACACAAAAAGGGTTTTGTTTTTCATCAAAATAACATTTTATTTCTACAAATATATAATTTATTATTATTATAAATATTTACTTATACAAGTATATATCTACAAATACCATGAACTATTTACAGTTTTCACATTTGGAACTGAATTGTCTGTGTAACATTTCCCTACAACGTGTAACCGTCTGCACGATGCACTCCTCCACGCTCTTCCTCCTTCCTGTCGCATGTGTTTTTACATGGACACAATCTCTGCCAAGCTCTTATTGAATCGAGGTGCTACACATGCCAATAGTCAAAGTTCTCACCTTGTGTGATGTTAAAAGCAGGACGTGGTGATGATCGGCCGTGCTCCAGCCGGAGTCGGAAGTTGGTCTCTTGTAGCTGTTTGAGTTTCTTTTCCTCTCGCTTGCACTGCTCCAATCGACTCTTTCTAACAGCCTTGCTCAGGTGCCTCTCCTCACAAAGCTTCCGTGCTGCCTCGTAGATCTTAAACTGAAGAGCCAACTCAGCATCAACAATTTTTAGGGCTGACTTCTGCAAAGGTAGAATAAAACGTGTGTTATGCATGTCATTCAAAAGCAGATTGTCACACGTTAAATCAGTCTGTACTTTTACCTCAGCTCCCCTAGGGATGCTTTGGTCATCGAGCTTGAAAGCAGCTCCAATGCGTCTGCGGATCTGCGGAGGCTTCTCTCTTGGCAGCAGAGGATAATCTCCTGACAGCCGACCCGTCAGCTCCTTAACAACAAAAATTTAAATCATAAATCAAATCTCCGTACAACAACATTTCAATCTGTTCATATTTCTACCAATGTAATGATGAATAAAATTAGAAGACATAGTTCTACTACAAATGCATACTCAAGTAGTTCACAAAAGCAAAGATCAGTCAACTGTGAGAGTTTGGAAATGATACACACGCATTGTGTTCTCCTTACATGTTGAGACATACAGTACGGGTACAGAGAGTCCATTGCACAATGCAAGCACATTTTTCAGATATCACATCTTTCTACAGTACCTAGTGCTGTATTTGTACCCAAATCAAAGTCAGAGCATGATAACACACGGTTTATGATTTCATCAATAATAAAAACACTGATGCATTAAGATACTTACTTATTATTCTGTCACAATGAGGAAGGGGGGGGGTGTGGTGCCGTCAATTAAGTCACCTTAGCATGTCCCGACACGAGCGCCCAGCCCAAGTGTCAACAGGAAAGAATGATCAGTACTGGAATTTTTTACCTTTAGGCAACTATGCTTTGGCAGACTCCCAATTCAGATTATGTGTCCAGTTTCACAATTGCTGAGCTTTATATGGCTCTCACATCTTTTATTTAACAAGGGCAGTGCAGAGAAAGACAGACTAATATATAAATGAAAGGCGTTATTAAACAGCCACTGGGAAACGACTAACTGAATAAAATAATACATAAATGAAACTCTGTTAAGACCAAACGATACTAATATACCATTCATAGATCTTCAAATTCTGTGTGTGTGTGTGTGTGTGAATGAATGAATATACACATACACATATATACACAGTATCTCAGTCAGTACATCCTTAACTTTCAGCAAACATTTTTATTACAGTAAATCTTCCCAAGGGACAATATAAAATAAATTAAACCTGGATAGACATTACTTTGGAATAGTCAGAGTACCGCCCGTATAGAATAATATTTACTATGCACTGAAAATGGATACACACAAATCCATTATTGTGTAAATAGCTGGCAACAGTATCGAGATAATTGTGTTTTGCCTACAGTCTGGGGCTGCATGAGTACTGCCTGTGGTGGGGAGCTACAGCATCTTCAAGCAGAAGAAAGATGGATGAGCGCAAGCTGTCTAACGTCCACCATCTCTGTGATGTGATAATGGAGAAGTGGAAGAGGATTCCAAATACAACCTGAGCGGCTCTGGTGACTTCCATTCCCAAGAATATTAAGTAAATGCTACATAACACTGGTCCTCATACTAAATCAATGGTTCTCAAATAATGGGGCGGGCCCCCCTGGGGAGAACGCGGTGAACTGCCGGGGGGGTGGGGGAGCAGAAGCAGGGAGTACTTTCAATGTTAGTGTAAACCTGCCAATATGTCCAAATTTATTATACTCAACATGCCATTTGACTCTTGAGAACACTTCACAGCTCTCCATTTTGTTGCATATTACTGGTTTCAGTTCCAAGTTCAGTTTATACAGTACAGATAAATAAATGAATATTATCAGTTGTCAATATTATTTCAAATAGGGGGGTGCTACAACATTTCTGGCCCCAGGGGGGGGGGCATGACATAAAATAATTGAAAATCACTGCACTAAATACTGACACTTTAAACACAAAGTGTTGCTAGCCATTTATACAATGATGGCTGTATGTTGGAATATTTTCAGAGGACATTTAAACATACTACCTTAATGCCACCTTGACAGTTGCACCAATTATGCCGCTGCATTGTTCCGCAACAATTTGCCGTGGCAATGCGTATTGTTCAGAGGGTACACCTGAAAAGCGTGAAGACTACTTTGCGCACAGTTTACACATAGGCAGGCCCCTCTTCAATAATTTCTATATTTACAAGACGTTAACTCCAGAAAAGAAGCTCTCATTACAAAAAGGTAAAGGTATAACTAGATTATGTTGCAGCTACAGAAAAAGCAGAAAGAAGGCATAACCTTAACTAGAAAAAAGAAAGCCCGTATTGTGTGAGTGAGGACATTTCTGAGTCACTTTGGGCATTATGATCAGTTATTCACAGAACTTCACAAGGAAGACCCAAGAGCCTACAGAAACTTACCTACAGAATCCCCCCAGACTTGCACTGGTGGTGGAAATATTAACACATTCAAGTGAATGACAAACGCACTGTTTGCACATACTGTAGTTAGCGTTCACGACTAGTTCACAAAAATTACGCGTCCCAGAAATTTCAAACATTTCAGAATTTTCTTTACGCACAGGCATGTAGTCACGCACAGTTTACACATACTTCACACCTGTTTACAAGTATTGGCACGCAAAATTGCATGGGTCAAAGTGGCTTAGTTAGACCAAAGGTAAATTTCTGTAGTACTGTCCCTTGGGAATACAGTTGCTAAAATGTGAGGGGCACACTTACTTTTGTGAGCTACTGTATTTCTTTGGTAATTAATACTTAGGTATTCCTCACTGAGAAAATATGGCAAATATCTAAAAATTTACAATCTTGCAATGTTAACAAACAAACAAACAAAAATTAAACCCACACTCTTTATTTAGAGGCCCATAAACGTGTAGTTTCTATGTTATCCTGCTATAAATTACAAAGAAAATATAACCATGGTGGAAATAATAATGTCATTACAAAGGGCAAAAATGTGATGACATTTGGTTTAAGTTGAGTCCCACATTTCTAAGAAATAAACTTCTCTTTTTCTTTCCAGTAGGTGTCTATAATCACCCTGCTGGTCATTGGGGTTTTTTTTGCGCACAACGTTCAAGTGACAAATCCTATGAACTGTCAGCTTCTTCTAGTCATGCGGATAAGTGAGTTTACAAATGCCAAAGTGAAATTTAAAAAGAGGATTGGGGAGTGAAACCTAAAAAAAGTGACAAGCTAAATTTTCTAGTCAAACTCAAAATCATCTCCTCTTGCGTGCCATTTTATGAACATGCAGTAAATGTCTCATCAATCATTCAAAGTTGAACCACGGCACATAAAAAGGAGCAGGCTGTCTGGTATGACACATTGCTAGAATAACAGAACACTTTGCCTGATGACGTAACACTTTCTAAATGCAAAAAAGGTTTCAACAGAGTCGTGATTAGATCATGTAATATTTTACTCACAGCTTCTCGAATGCAGAGTTTCTTCAGCTCCAGAAGGCACAGGTCTAGTTGGTCTTGCAGCGCCTGGTGTTTGAGCTTCATGGCCCGTGTGTATGTACCAACATCCTTCGCATTTGATGTTGGGCTGTCTGAGCCTGCGGTGTCCAACAAACAAAAACACAATTGGTCTTAACTCTGCCCATTACTTGTTTGTAAGCAGTATTACAGCCACATTGAGATGACAACTACAGTCCCTCTTTTACCTCAGTTCACTGGTTCCAGCCCAGACTGCAATGGGTGAATTTCAGCAAAGTAGAATTCAGTAAATTACTAAATAGAATATTTTTGTGGTTAAAGTATAGAAAAACCTGTTCATTAGCTGTTATTAAAAGGGCTGTTATTAATTACTTAGCCTCCAATTTATTTATTCTAAACTTAAAAATATGTTTGAAAGTGAGTACGGAAAGACAAAGAAAGAAGCCAAAAACTTCCACTTCCACACAGAATAGAACTTTTTTCCCCACTGTGTCATGTCAGATTGCAAAAATCAATGGCTGCAAGCTAAAGTAATGTAATGTAAAGAAATGTCTCATCAAGGCCGTGGTTGTCAAAGTGGGGGGCGTGCCCTCTTGGGGGCGCCCGGCGTTTTGATAGGGGAGCGTGGGGCTACCACGAACACTTTTCATTATTACCATATTTTTTGGGCGGTTGGGAAGTTTGGGAACCACTGCATCAAGGTAACATTACTGAAACCTACACAACATAATACTGCATATGACTTGTCTTTCTAAGTTTCTTTTTTACTAATAGGCCATAGTCAACCATGACAGCTATCATTCCAGATAGAGCGAGGGAGCAATGTACCATACCGTATATTCATCAGGAAACATTATTAAACTTTTGTAAAAAGACATTTTTGAGACTTACTATCATGTAATATTATGAAGATATTAAGAAAAAGATATAAGTTTTATTTTAAGAGAATAAAGTCATAATATAGATCGTGAATGTAAACTGAAATCACCTCTTTTGTCGGATGGGTTACATCATCCAACACACACACATTAAATACATTCATCATTATAATATTATGATTTTATTCTCATTAAATAACATGTTATCCAAATAATACT
This sequence comes from Oostethus manadensis, assembly GCA_024372805.1. Lineage (NCBI taxonomy): Eukaryota > Metazoa > Chordata > Actinopteri > Syngnathiformes > Syngnathidae > Oostethus > Oostethus manadensis. Next base: position 3,401,102 of record QODF01000029.1, read on the forward strand.
GTTTTTCTTCTAACATTAAAATATTTATTTTGAATACTCTGTATTCAAGCAAAATAACACATTTTCCCCTTAAAATATAAACATGGCTTCTTATAAAATTACAACTGTATTCTTGTAATATTTCATGCTAATACTTATTAAATAAGTTTTATTCTAGATAATAATAAATTTAAAATGACAACTTTATTCTCAATACACTATGTAAATAAATAAAGTCCCTTACTTTTTTACATAAAAATCACAATTTTATCCTCACATTACAATATTTTTCTTGAAAAATTATAACTTTATTATTGCAATATTATGACTTAATATTCAGTAACTATTAGGCTAGACTATTAGGCTTGTGAACGATAAACTGATGTGGCCGGATTTCCCTTTTGGTAGCAGCCTCCTAGATGGATAAGAATCAGCCACTTATAATAATAAACCCTTAAATTAATTGATTGTAGAGACATGCACTAGGTATTACAAGACTAGCAATCGGTTGACAGTACATCTCTTAAACAATGCGAGAGACTTGGCTGCTGGTGAAATGACTCCTGCCCATGCTCCGGAGAAAGTTGAATGGGAGAAATTTAGATGGTGCGTTCTACAACCGTCAAAAAAGTGGGTCAGTGAGTGCACTTTGCTTCTACTGCCATCTGTGTTGTTGTTGTGTTGGAAAAAAGTGACTATTTAGAAAAAGCCAAGGGTGTTTTTTCAGTCTTGTCAATAGTGACAATGAAAGTGTGCCAGAATCTCTGTAACTATTGACAATGTGTCCCGTAAGTGTTCAACTAGTGCGGTCTGTCGCCTTGGAGACAAATAACACCAGGATTAGACTCCTGGCCGGGGGGAGGAGCTTGGGTCAGAACGCATTGAGGAGTGCATACCTTTTGAGATTATTAACAGATTCCCTGCAGGTACTAACAAACATCTGAACTACAACAGAGAAGAAGTGTGGCAGTGTGACAATAGAGCAGAGAATTCCTTTTCCTAGAGAAACAATCAGCCATTCTTGATGGATAGACACTTTCTCGTTGTATAGAACAGACAGCGCGTGGTCCAATTAAGAACACAGGAATGTCACGAAGGCCAGAATTTAGCAGTACACAATACAGGCTGCAGCAAAAACAACACTGCTGGTTTATAGGCGACAACAACACTATTTTGCGATGGAACGTTTTAGGACAATGATTGCCAAAACTGTTGGAGTAAAGTATGCCATTCATTGAATCCACTGCCGCAAACTTCACTGTCACTACTTTTGATACTTTTTGGTTTGTTTTTAGTGAAAAGACAAAGCAAGAAAAATACAGCCACTAGCCATAACGTTAGGTGCGACTGCAACTGCACAGTCTAACGACATCCAAAAATTCTGCCTTCACAAAAATTATAATGCTCAATTTTGATTGTTAGTGTCAGAGAGAATCATCAGTGCCTCTGCTGGTTGCAGTCAAGTACTGGACTCCACTTAACCTGAAATGTTTCAAGCCGATATCCGATTATCAATTAGCCAACCAATAATAAAACCAATAATTTATTAGTTGACTGTGTCTACACTTTATAAAATTTAGTCAAACTTAAATAATCTTAGAGAAGATGCTCAAACCAGAGAACCAAAAACAGCACCATAGCCATAAAGTTGGCCAAAACCTTCTATTCATACGGTGGTATTCATACAGTGGTGTGAAAAAGTGGTTGCCCCCTTCCTGTTTTCTTATTTTTTGCATGTTCGTCAAACTTAAATGTTTCAGATTGTAAAACAAATTTAAATATTAGTCAATGACAACCCAACCGACCACAAAATGTATTTTTAAATGAAACCTTTTATTATCAAGGGTGGACACAATCCAAGCCTACGTGGCCATATGTGAAAAAGTGAAGGTGGTGGTGGGCCAAAAACATTCACACCACTGCATATTATGTAATGTTATTTTTGAGATTACATTACATCAATGAACAGTCTGATACTTCTGTACGGACTGTAAATGACTCAGATTGTAGCATATTTGCTCATTTTCATCTCTAGTCCCAAGGCAGGAAAATAAAAACAAAAGGACAATTTAAACATATACAATATGAAGTAAAAACACAAACACACATCCATAAAAATAACAGTAAAGCAATAAAATGAATCCAAATGAAGACCATTTCGAAAAAATGTAACCATCGATGTGTGGAGCGGCATAAAGTGTTGAGGCGTCACATGTGTAAGTGCCAACATCACAGCATGTGAAATAAACAATTCATAATTATAGTGTAATTATGCAACATTACGAGGGTGTACAAAATGAAAACAGTGAACATGTATTACCAGAGTGAAGGATGATGCCGCTGTCAGTATCGCTGAACTCGCTGTTGCCTTCCATACGGTTTGGTTCCTGTTCTTCAGTGATGTGAAAAGACAATAATCACCATGCCCTGTAAAGACAGTTTAAAAAAGATCCCTGATATGCAAAAGTGACTTTTTTATGATGTTCTAACAATAATGGGTGTTTATAAGTACCAAACATGACCAAAATATATCATTGTCCCTCACTTGTTTGCTCCACTTCTGGTGCAGTTGCTTGTCATGAAGGGAAAAACGTCCTTCCTCCTGAACAGGCTACTGCTCCAGACGCGGCCCAAGCTAGATGAACCCGCCACTTGACAGTTGGTAAAAAAGCAGGCTTAAAATCACCATCAGCATTTTAAAATAAATCCTTGAGCTCTGCCAACTGCCAGTCAATTATTGACATAGGGGCTGTAAGTTTGATTATCTTGTTTTTCTTTCAGCAAACAGCCAAACCTAGCACAATGTAAAAATTTAAAAATATAAAGGACTGTATCGGTTTGCTAGTGTTGCTACAGTTTGTGTCCTCCTTTCCCTCTCCGCACTGTTACATGGCATCTACTAAGTTGGAAAAGTGCAGAGTTCCAGTGTATATGTAAAAAAACTAAAAAAAGTGGCAATAACATATATTCATCTCTGATATTGAGAGGGGTAACATTTCTGGTCTCTGTCTCCACTGTGAGTGACGATAAAAGCAAACAATTATTACAGCTCAACAAGGACTATTGCCCAACCATGTGATCCGTAGCTGGGATGATTCAGGTGTGACTTACTGCCTTGACCCCACAATCACACAGGTATAGTCATCGCTCGTAGCAGCCTCTATGTGTACGCTTGTTGCCACGTCTGGCCCGTTTCCTTTGACTACCCTTGTTGTCATTTGACACTGGGATCGTGACCCTGGTTCGATTATTAACTAAAGGGATCGGCGGAATGTGTAGTGGTATGGTTGAGTCACACTGGAATGCATAAAGGAGGTTCAGTCTGGTTAGCGGTGGAAAACTAAGGAGCAACAGGGTAAATGGTGCAACTTGTTTGCACAGTGCACAGCTCCATGCTGAGAAACGCCTGCTGTTATCAGCCAGGCCATGATGTGAGCATGACACATCCTTATTACGCCCATATGACTGTGACTGGTTTAGGATGTAACTGGCCGCTGGTTTGGCAAAAACAAAGCAAGTATGCTATGATGAAAGTTCAAATAACTATAACTAGAAAATAACTAGAAATAGCCTCTTAAAAAAAAAAGTCACCATAATACACTCTAGCAAGGTTTCACCACTGGAAATACTGTAGACTTTCTGAATCGTTTTTATTGTGGAATATTACATATACATAGAGTGGGGGCAGAAAAGCTTGGGCAGTGACTCACCTTTTGTGTTTCACTAACTTTGCTGCTTCAGCACATTTTTACCTTAAGAAAACATACTGAAAAAAACAAGCATTTTCAATACTAGTCTTAAGAACAAATCAATTGTTGCACAATCAAATTTGTGCAAGAAGGCAATATAATATAACAGTTCTTTAAAACCGCTGAACCTCTAATTTCAAAATCAGAATATGTCAAACTACTAGAGATGCTCAATATTGGCTTTGTTGGAGATATTGAATATACCAGCATTTCATTACTCATACTGATATTGACAGCGGCTCTTTCCTCAAACTAATAATATAGATTTGTTGTATACATTTTGTCTCAACAAAATATGTCAATATGCCAGAATTGATAAAAAGTCCTATTCCCATCTATTAATATTAATGTGGTTTCAGTATAGCGTTAAAACCACGTTCCAGTTTCTCAACAGCAACAATACAATTTAGAAAGCTGCACATTTCTACGACGCTTCCTGGGTTGTGATATTAGATTGGAACAATTGAAGGAAGATGCATTACTTTCTTAACCAGTCATTACAAATTGCATATTTGCAATCCAAAGGCAAAATCATTCCAGGCTGTGGACATACTCAGCGAGAAAGCTTTGTTGCTCTGTGGAGCGAGGTGCAGTTTGATGAGGGCTCACTTGCATACCAATTTCAATATCAATACAATATATTTCAATACAGACACACATACACACAAAATTATCTCTGACTTCCCGAACCACAGAGAAAATAACTGTATTGAGGAACAATACCAGCTTAAGTTTAATTGTTGTCCTCCATTCCAAATTAACAAAAGTGAGGAATCATACCAAACTAGAGATTGATTATAGAAATACAATAGAAACAATGACAGCGCCATATTAAATCTGCATTATTTCGCTCTGTCAATTATTTACATTACAAAACAAATTTTGTGATGTAGTCTGTACCTACTTCAGGGCGAATTGCTGAAATTCAAAGCGTGAACATTCCTCAGAATTTGGAAGGTGACAGGGTCTGGCCAGTGTGCAGTGTGTCTGGACAGGAATGAGAGGCTGGCCCACTGAAGAAAGCGCTGCCTGTTGGAAGGGAGTGGCCACACACACTCAGTATCATATAACTCCCATCTGACTTTGAAACTGTGTCAAGAACAATGAGCAGGTTACTGAGAATTTAATCACAATTATATTTGCTCTTATCAGTGATGGATGAGGGAGGTAACCTGACTAATAAGCGTGCCCTGAGGGGGTGAGAGTGATTTAAAAAAACAATATCCAAGCTCAAGAACGGCATGAGAAGACACAGTAGGAGCAAACATATTATAAGAGTTAAATGATGAAAATAAAGACATGCTGAGGTCAGTATTTGCAACACATGACAATACTCATCTGTTTGTGTTCTCTTAATAACACATTTAACTCCACAATGAGACTGTTCTACTTAACATAGTTTATTTGGTCTGTGCATGACTACTGCCATCTCCTGGATGTTCACATTGAAAGCCATGATTAAAACACAGATTTTAAAATCTATCCATATTCTATGACGCTTATCCTTATAAACCCTCTGCCAGAAATGTCTCTTCCTCTTAAGACTTCCAGAGTCAAGGCCATTTTTGTTACTTCCACCATGAAGAGGGGAACCACATGCTGGTGGGATAGTCTGCATGATTTATAGAGACCCAGAACAGCACCTGCTCGCTCACCGCATTGCACGCATTCATTGCGAATCTCAATATTCATTTTGGATTTCCAGGAATACTGGTCCCAGCAATTCCCAGACATTCAAAAAGAACACGGCACCGCCAAAGCAGGGGCTCAGGGGAAAACATAGCCACATTAATCGTTTATTAATTGGCTGGAACAATTATGCAGAAACTACTTAATCAATTGTCAATCAACCATTTTCTATAGCATTTGCTTTCATTGGGGTCACGGGTGAGCTGGAGTCTGTCGCTGTTGACTTTGGCTGAGAGGCAGCGTATATCCTAGACTGGTCGCCAATCAATGACAGGCCAAATATACTGTACACAAACAAACATTTACACTTCCATTGACACCTATGGGAAATTAGCCCAACACTCTAAAATCATAATTTACATCCTAAATGTATTTAATGTGTTTGTGTTTAATGTGAACGTGTAAACTGCATAAACTGAAATCACCTCTTTTGTCGGGTTTCCATTTACCCTAAAGTGTCCATTTACCCTAACTTACATGTTTTTGGGATGTGGGAGAAGGACAGAGTTCCCAGAGGAAAGGCACGCCACACAGAGATTTTCCAATGGAAATTCAAACCAGGGATGTCTTGATCCACATTTTTTGGCTTTCGATCAAATTCGATAGTCTTGCGAATTTTTAAATAAGCTTTTGTTACAAACATGAATTTGTGGATAGAATATGATTATGGAAATATCTATTCAAAGGATTACAAGTAATTTAGTAGTATTCCCACCCCCACGTAGTTGGAAAAACAATGGCCGAGAGGACGGTTCACTCTCTCTGTTCATTTCACTGTGGCACCAACGTGCACAGACAGATGCAGAGTTCTTGTCATCCAGCCTGTGTGATACACAAAAGACAAGGAAAACAAACATGCACGCATGCACATGTCAATTTATCAAGGCCGGCAAAATTATTGACTTTGTTTTGGTTTTTTAAAAATAATTTGAATAATTGATTTATCAATTATCGTGACAGGCCTAGTCAGACCTAACAATTATTTTTTCTCCCTTTGTATCAGTCCGCACTGTGTAAGTGTTTCACAGTGTTTACATGCACAAATGACGATGCTGCGACGCATGAGAGGTAAAGTTAAAGGGCTAGAGTGGTCCTGTCACATAAGAAAATGTTGACTATAAATTAAGAACCAACATGGGTGAGCTGGTGAGCTGTAGTTATACTGGGGGACTCCAACATCCATGTGAGCAATGACAGTGTGACCCGAAGGGGCATGATCGGGAGGAACGACCAACCCAATCTGAACCCGTGCGATGTGTCTTTTTGGACTTTGTGTGAACCACAGTTTGTCCATTACAAACACCATGTTCGGACAAAAAGATGTCCACAAGTGCACTTGGCACCAGGACTCTGATTGGCGTTGTGGTTCTATCATAAGACCTGCGTCTGCATGTTCTGGACATGCAGGCGAACAGAGGTGCTGAGCTGTCAACTGATCACCACCTGGTGATGAGTTGGATTAGATGGCGGGGGAGGATCCCGAACAGACCTGGGAGACCCAAACGTGTAGTGAGGGTGTGCTGGCAGAGTTTCCTGTTCGTCGCGTCTTCAACTCTCAACTTTGGCGGAGCTTCACCTGCATCCCGGGGAAGGACAAGGATATTGAGTCCAAATGAGGCATATTCTATGTCTTGATTACTGTGCCAGTCACAGTTGGTGCGCAAGTTTGTGGCGGCAAGACAACAGAGGTCAGGGCTGCTGTTAAGATGAAGAAGGAGTCCTATCAAGCATGGATGGTTTGTGGGACACCCAAAGCAGCTTACTGGCAGATACCAGCAGGCCAAGCAACATGCAGCTTCGGTGGTGGTTGAGGCTAAAACTTAGGTGTGGGAGGAGTTCGGTGAAGCCATTGAGCACGACTTTCGGTCAGAAAGGGGAAGCAGTCCCCGGTTCACACTGTGGGTATTCAAACCACTCCCCAGTGGCTGGAGAGAGGGGTACGACTGTTAGTGGAACCTTGGTTAAAAGAGGTGGAATGTGGATTTCGTCCCAGTCGCTGAACACTGGACAAGCTCTACACCCTTGCAAGGATACTGGAGGGTATTCCAATCCAAGTTCAGCATCAGTGTATTTCGCCTCATAAAAAGTATCCCTTTGCTTTTGTGAAAAAAGAAATGCTGCATCACGTTGTGTAGTCTGTCCCAGCAGTAAACACAGTGAACAGGTGATGTAATGTGCACGTCAATTGACAGCTGGCGGCACCGAGCAGTAATACAAAGGGACAGAAAATAATGAAGAGCGACTGTGGTTTGACTTTTTTGTGTGAATCAGTTTTGTGATGCAAACGCATTACTCTTTTGAACACATATTGTTTTGAGAAGCAAAACACTTTACTTAAAGGAATAGTTTGGACTTTTAGATATGAGGTTGTATGACATCCCCATCATTAGTGTAGTACATCCACAGTGATTTACCCTCAGTTGGTCCCGTCAGTCCCGTTCTGGTCGGATATTAGTTGCTGGTGCTACTTAAGTAAAATGTTTGGCTTTTCAAAACAGTAAGCATTGAAATGAGTAACACATTTGCATGACATACACGCCTCCCCGAAAAAATCAGACCTCACAAAGCGCTTGGCAATACAATTCTCTTCTGTCATATTATGCGCACTGTCCATTGTTGTGCATGTGATGGCAGATGGCGTTGACTCACGCTGTGGAACACATACGTAAACAAGATGGTAGCAACGCTCACGTCACAGCCGCATTGCAGCCATTCTTATGACATATACAACAATGTACAGTCCACAACGCGCATTGATACGACGGAAGAAGAAAAGGACAGCTGAGCGATTTGTGAGGTGTCATCTGTGTTAGTGGTGAGTATACAATGTATTGCTTTTCAGTGTTACTAAACTGCTGGTTAACTTATTTTTATATAAATAAGATGTTGCACATTGAGGTAAAGTTTTATGATGGCGGCAGTTAAACTCTGGAGCAGATTAATTTACTTATTTCCTGTGGATACAAACGTTTTGAATGCAAACAAATCAGAGGTAGACCAGCATCCTGGAATGGAGTGTGTTCCACCTCACAGGTTCCACCCCATGTTCAAAGTGATGGATAAAATCAAAGACGCAGAACTGCTTGCTAATAATATCTGAAAATATTAGCATATGATTAACTCACTATATGATAACTGCAGCTGTAAAAAATCTGAACCGTTTCAAGCAGATACAGTTACCAAGAACTAATGTAAAAATAACATGTGCCTATTGTGTTTCCTTGAGGCAATTGTAAATGATGTGAACCTCTGAGTTAGATCAAGTCAGGCTTCATGCCACGTAGCGGCCCTATGCAGAGATAAGAGACCTGCAGTCATGCAAGTGGATGATTACCATTATTGTAAATGTAGCTGCCTTTTAGAGGAAGCTGTGAGGTAAAGACAAACAACAACACACAAATAAAATGTTATGTTGCTGGCAGGAAATCATCTTAATCGCCACCAATTTGTTATTTAATGCAAAAATCACAGATACACGTAACTACGTTTAATCTATCTTTCTCATTATGAGGTCAAGTAAGAATGTGTGGTAGATTTTCTTTTATACAAGACTGATCCTGTGCAACCAGTTGGTGGACGTCATGGGTTGCTTTTCTAAAGCAGCAGTCTTCAAAGAGACAGACAGAGGCCTTTGTGTCTGACACACAGCAGCTGCCTAAACAAATTCTTCAAATATTCTCAAGTCATTTTTATAAGTGTACTACAAGACTACTGGTGCCAGTGTCAGTGTCATCAGTTGACAAACAACTAGAGTGGGACCTCTGAAGTCAAATCAACATTTTAAGTTGTATAATTTGCAACTCAGCCAAACTTTGGGGGCAAAATATGCCTTTAAAATTGCACTTACATTTGTGTCACAACTTTAATTGTGGATGACGTTGCATGAGACGTATGTGGTGCATTTGCCACATGACTGCGCTGTATTAATTATGTGTCCCATTACATGAATTATTGAGCTGATTTGTTTCAGATGTTGTGTTTTGTCTTTAAAATGCACAAAAAAAGAGAAAGACGTTTGATTTGTGGATGATGCGCAAAAAAGCGCAGTTTTTCTTTTGCTTTTGTGACGGTACTTTTGTGACAGTAAATAAAATGTAATTACATTTGTCAGTGAGCAATTTTCATTCATTCATTTTTTTAAGCTGCTTTATCCTAGTAGATTCGCAGAAGTATGCTTGAGCCTCTCAGATGACATTGGACGCCGGCCAATCACAGGGGACATATAGACAAACAACCATTCACGCACACATTCATACCTATGGACAATTTGCAGTCGACATGCATATTTTTGGAAAGTGGGAAGAAACTGGAGTGTCCGCAGAAAACCCACAAACTCATGGGGAGAACACGCAAACGCCACTTAGAGATGTCAGCCGTAGATTCAAACCAAGATCTTCCAGATCTCCTGACTGTGTGACCAAAATGCCAACCATAAGGCCACCGTGCTTGTTTTCTAATGCAATGTCAGCCACTGCATCCGACATCCATCCGACAAATTATAATGCCTGTGCTTGTGGTTCAATGCAATTACAATTTAATAGGAATTCAATACGGTCATGAAAATAGTTCTTCAAAGCATTAAAAGACTGCTGCGGTGTGTGTTCAAGTGGTGTGCAATACCAATGATTGTATTTCTGACTCGATACTGGGTAAAATTCAAGCTGGTATTGGCAATACCAATTCAATACTATGTGCAAATTAACGTGTCTGGTAAATTTTAAAACGTAATGTACAGTATTCCACGTCATAGCATAATGAATACAAGACAGCATGGTCATTTATTGATTTACATTAAACTGTTAAGTATATTGAGGTAGTGGGGTAATTTACATTAAACCAGCTAATATACAACATCAGAAAAAAAAGTATAAAATTTAGTATCTGAAGTATCAAAAAGCAGGGGTCTTAAACTCATGCCATGCGGAGCCGAGACACTGCAGTTCTCTTCAACCAGTTTCTCCAGGAGGTGATTTTAATTGATGAGATCCTTCCCCCAAATTGAAGGAGGTGTTGATCATTAAAATCACCTGCTTCAGTGACCGGCTGGAAAGAAAACCTGCAAGATCCCGGTCCTCCATGGCACGAGTTTGAGACCCCCGATCAAAAGTGTCACTATTTTGATTTCGGAATCGACTTCAGCACATTAAGAGCTGGTATTGGAGATGTCAACATTTCAGTATGTATCCGCACATTACTAGCATGCTTTCCTTAGCGCGTATGTGGCAATGTCAAGGATTTTGTGCAAGGGAGTTAATATTTTCTCAAACAAATGATTCCATGTATAAAATTAAGAAAAATGATGGCAAAAATCTTGGTATGGAAGTTTGTAGACCCCTCGTTGCCACGTCCGTTCTGAGGTGCGTGCGTGTGGGTGGAGTGTTGAGACATTGCTGAAAGCTGCTTCACTAACAACTTTTAAAAAATCGGTGAGTACCTTTATCGAAGTCTTGCACCATAAACCACGCATTTTTATGATTGCCAACATCAGTAAGAACATTTAAAGTCTCTGTGAGTATGCCAATACACGCCTTTTGATGACGTATATGTCGAATATATGCAATCTGAGAATTCATACTGCAGTCGCATCGCATACATATCCAATTTATATTCACAAACAATTGAAAAAAATCGGAATTGTGCTGTTTACACTGAACAAATCAGATACAGGTTGCATATGAGTGAGGAAATCTGAATTGACCTGCAGTGTGAACATAGCCATTGAGTGAGCATTATGTTTATTGGTCCAAAATTTGGTTTTTAATTAATTTATAGAACAGCTTACATAAACATGAAACGGCGTAACCCCGAATACCATAAACCAAGGACCTCCTGTATTTCCTATACAAAAAATAATTGTAAAATACAAAAAAACATGAGAACAGATTGTGTTCAATTTAGGGGTTATTGCACATTTCAACCTTTTAGTTATCTGCGATCAGGTGTTGAGAGATGGTTAGTGTTACAATAATAATGTGGCATTGCAATTATAATACTTACACTATGGGTTTAGAAAGCCAAACAAAGCAAACAAAAAATCCCTCCCTAAACTGTAGATATCCATCAGCGCGGCCATTGACTTCATGGCTGTGCTGTCTTGCAGGCTCAAAGTGAAAATAATGAAGATGTGAAAAGAATATTGTACCTGCATAAGCATGTGTAAAGAAGTGGTTTATGAATCATGTTTGTGCAACAGCAAGACTTCAGAAAAACCTCATGGAGCTCAATTCAACGAGTATTCAACGTCTTCTTACACTTGTATGGCAGTTACAAAAGGTAAAATGCTATTTAAAAATATGTTACAGTAAATAAAGGATTGATTTATTAATAGTGAATATACCCCCTATTGCTTGCTATTGGACTGACCCATCCACCTGCATTACCTAAAATGCCACACTTTGCACCTTACTGCAATTATTCTTACATTTGCACTTGCGGTTTTTAAGGCAGCACAACTCTATTCAAATTAATATGAATCCAATACATTTGAGCCACAACTTCAAACGTATAAAAATACAGTTTGCCTCGTTTCAAATGCTGACTTGTAAACATGCCAGTCTCTCTAAGAATTTATAATTTAAAAACTGTGAGGCAGTGAGGCATCAGGGTTCTCACTACCTCTGACCTCCCACCCTCAGGTCACCGCATTGGAATGTGGAGACTGTGGAATATTTCAGATGGACAGCACACAGCACAAACCTGAACAATATTAAAACATGAAGTCAAACTGATAAGATGCGTGCATACAGTCTGTCTATTCACATGGTTGGTTATTTTAATACCACTGTCACACACTTAGAAGTTCCTCTGAAGTGTGATTTCTGGTACAATGGTAGTGTTTTCTATTGAAAGAGGATGTTACAAACTCACTACTTCTCTGCAATGGTTTATCTTTATGATGCACCTTTAGACACAGCTTTTTTTCCCCCTTAAGCGTGACAGCAACAACTGCACGTTGTAGTATAATATAGATATATAGACAATGACCATATGGATACAGTGAGAAGTGAAGCATTGAATTCTGAAAAAGATTTGTTGTTTATAGAATAGAGTAAGTGAAACCTAAGCATATTAATCATATAAAGGTGGTATGTGAATGTGACTACCAAATGCCAAAATGGTTCAAATCCAAATCAACAGCTCAACTATTTTGCATATTGCTCCATTTGACAATATTAGTGCTAAAACTATAGATCAGTTTGTTTTGTTGCTTTTTGAATTCATGCAACCGTTACATTGCTGCACAGACGTTGGGCCTCAGATTTAGGAGCATCTTAGTAGAAAAACCTGAGTTAAGTGTTATTTTGCCAGAGTATTAACAAAAGGGCGTTCATAATTATAAAAGAACCAAGTGGTTTCCTCAATTTTGGGAACAAAACAAACCAGCAAACAAACGCCATGCACAATCACAGAGTGCTAGAGACCAAAGACTGCAATGCAAAGCCTGGCGCTTACCTTGCAGGCTCGATAGCTAGCTAGCTTCCAAAGCTAACTCACTCCATGCAATCTTCGCTCCATCCGCTCACATTCCCCACATTTGAGTCGATGCTTTCGCAACAGTGATGGAAGTCGTATAAAACAAGTATTTCTGATCGTCTTCCAGGTTCCAACTGACAGAATACATAAAACATAGTACAACCACTTGAAGTTAGTTTTACTCCTAAAAGTAAACTTTTACTGATGGGGGAGGCTTGGGTTGACCGCTTGATACATTTAGGGTCGCTCGCAAAATGGAGTGCTAACGGTATCAAACAGTATCAAGAGTGCTAGTGATCGTGTTTCCGTCATTATGATTAAAAAATAACGTTAGCAAAATGGATACATTAATGTTTAAAATCCAAACACCAATTTAATTGGGTAAAAAACCTGAAGCGTTTACTTACTTATATATAATAATCCCTATACACTGCGATATAGTGTTTTTGTTCCTTGTTGATAAAATAAATAAATACAAGGGCTATTCTTTACTGAGAGAATTGTTTTATTCTTATTGTGTCACATTTTAGATTTTAGTCAGTTAACAATTATCGCCATTTTCGCCATAATTTGGTGTTACCACTGTAAATTACCAGCTGAAAATACGTAATTGAATGCCTCACTTACAATTCGCTCGCCAGTGCTGTGTGGTTAGTTTATGGGACAACTTCTTTAAAATGTCATCATTTTGATCAACCACTGTACTTGGTGAAACCAAATAACAACAAAACAATGTTTATTGAAATATATTGTTACAGTTGTCGATTGTGGAAGTTGATGAGCAACAACATAATCAATCACGACACCATTATCGGTACAGGTACTTATTATATAAATTATATATTTTTTGCACACATACATACATAATTATTAAATAAAGTTCGGTATATAATGAAAACAATAATTTTGTTTTCATCTCTTCTACAAATTGTCGTGCAATAACTGCTTCTGGCCAGTAGAGGGCAGGTAAGGTTCACTTCAGCGTTGACTTCCTGTGGCTTCATTCACAATGACCCGCTGACGTCATCAGTCTTCATTCTCATTAATGGCAACATGCTTTCCCTTCTGTGGAAGTTTTCGCCATTAAATATACAGCTAAACTCTGTAGTAAGATCCTATTTTTTTGTGACTTCTTAACCGATTAGCTATTATCCTACACTTTGTTTTTATGGGCACCATCGCCACAAACTTTTCGAGATAACTAAGTTATATTACATACAATATATAAATGCATGATAAGAGGGGCCGCATTACTTATATTTAATTGTGATGTGTCTTTTCCTGCATAAACATCAATCACACATCTGGATCGAACTAAATTTGGGCACCCACAGCAATATTACAAAATTAAGTTATAAAAAAAATAATATATTTATATATTTTTAAAGAAAGGGGGGTAAAATTCTGGGAAAAAAAAACACTTTTTAATTTTCTTTAATTCATTTGCTCCCAACACTTTTATTATATGAAAGAACTGATTTGAAGCTGCCTTATAATGACTTATAATGCTTTATATAAATATATTAATAGTAATTCAACAGTGTGTTTTGTGCTTTCTAATACTGGGTGTCCAAGGTGCAGTCAGGGGGCATTTGCGGCTTGTGGCTTGCTTTTTGGTGTACTTAATTTTATTTTATAAAACAACATAATTTTCATCCATTTTCTATGCTGCTTATCCTCACCAGGGTCGCGGTGTATACTGAAGCCTATCCCAGCTGACTTCAGGCGAGAGGCAGGGTACACCCTTGACTGGTCACCAACCAATCGCAGGACAGACAAACAATACAAAAATAACTACGGACAATTTAGAATCGCCAATTAACCTAACATGCATGTTTTTGGAATGTGAGGAAATCGGAGTACCAGGAGAAAATTTTGTGTCCAAACGACACAAAGTGGCAGCGAGACACTACACAGACACCTCCTTTTTATTTTGCCATGAGTTATTTCTTGAATTCAATAGTGTTTGGAACTACAGAAAGTTTCCAGCCCCTGCATTTTGATAAAGGCAAAAAACACTACTGAATTAAAAACTCATGACAAAATAGGAAAACGGTGGCCATGTTGTATCTCGCTGCCCCATTCACATCAAAATTCTCCTCACAGTCAGGAGGTTCAGGGTTCGAATCTCCGCTGGGCATCTCTGTGTGGGTTTTTTCCAGGTACTCCAATTTCCTCCCACATTCCATAAATATGCATGTTAGGTTAATTGGCGACTCTAAATTGTCCATTAGAGTATGAATGTGCGTGTGAATGTTTGTATGTCTGCCCTGCAATTGACCGGCGACCAGTCCAGGGTGTACCCTGCCAACTGCCCAAAGACTCCTTTATACCCGCGACCCTAATCAGAATAAGCGGTACAGAAAATGGATGGGACAAAGCAACCTTACTTTATGTATACATTTGATTGTTTTAGGCATGTAAAACCATAACTGTAAAACTATAAAAAAAATTTTGAGAGCCAACCACTGACGACATCAAAGACAGGTATCTGACTTCCGGTTCTGTTTGCCATTTTGTAACTTAGCAAGCTTGCTTCTGTGTTAAGGACGTGTGTGATAAAACATACATTCAGAGCACAGTTGGACAATTAAATGAATGTATGTTAATGTATGCAAAAACGTATGTAAACTAAAATATTACCCTAACTGAAAGGCAAACTGTAATTATAAATGGCCAAAAAATGTACAAGAGAACATATTTTGTACCTTTATTGATATTTTGTGAAGGTGGTGAGGAACATAGATCGAAGAGGGGAGGGGACAGCATCTATGCACTCTTTTTATTTTTATTCATTTTTATTATATATTTTTTAATTCAATAGTGCTTCTCACCTTCTTTATCAGAGTGCTGGTCCTCGCAACTTTTTTTGGCCCTGTGGTGGATTATTTAACAGTTATACTCAATAAACTATGCACGTGAGTGAGTCACCAATGTGTAGGTGTTTAGATTCCGCAGTATGATGCAGTTCAGGTTATTGTAATATTGAATGATAAATGAGACAGTGAACGAAAACAGGGTAAAATGTTGCCCAAAAGTTTGTTGAAAACTGAATCATACAGAAACTGGGCGTAGGCTACATATATGTACTGTATATTCTGTATATGCCATGTTCTCTGAACTTGCGGACTAAAAACTCATGAGTCAGTTTATTGGATTTCCAAAGTTCCTGTATTGCATCAACATTATCCGTGTGGTACATATTTTGCAAACAGCACATCAGAAATAATTTCTCAGGATGCAATTACAGTATGAAAATCCCTAAAAACCTTGATTTTGTGATGTATCTTTTTTTCCCCCCCACAATATTAAGGATTAAATCACCAATCAAGAAAAGGCGAAACATTATCCAAGACCAACAGATAATTTTATCATCACTATACATCAATAAGTAACAATTACAGCCAGATATTTACATTTCACCAAAAGTGACCATTTCAAAATAAGTTTCTCTGCAGGGTGAGAGAACATGCCATATACAAGATTTTAAAATATATTTTTTTGTCTTTGACACTCAGTTTTGATACCTTCTATTAATATTAACAATTGAAATTTAAGTGTAAGAAATTTAACTTTTTGCTCAGTCTACACAGTTTGTTCAGCTGATTTTAAGTCAATAATGACTCGCTCCTGTTATGCATATGTGTGATTCTTGTAGTCCTGTCTTGTTCATTTCCACCATCATATTGTTCCCGGTCAACAAAGCTAATTGAGTTTGACAGCACAGAGAAGGCTTTAGTGGACACATACATTGTTCTACAGGGGAAACTGTCACTATGACGCCCTCCTAGTGACAGAATGGACCTCGGGTGAAATCAACTTTGAGGTCCAGATTGTGCCTATTGTGCACAGCCAGAGGAAGAGTGAGGGCTGCAGGACGGGCCGCATCTCAGAGGAGCCGGCTGCGCAGGCCGGAGAACGCCTCTTTGTTCTGTATGGGCAGTTTCAGTTAAGAAGGCGCAGAGAATGAATGACCTCCTTCTAGGATGCCTGCTGCACTTTGCAGCATTCCGCTTTTTTCTCTCACGGTGGTGATGTGTATACATCCTGGTCGGAGCTCGTTTTGTTCTAGCATAGTTCTCCCTCATGCTCAAATGTACCTTTAACTTTAAAAACATTTAACGATTTATCCTGCATTCTTGCTGCTCTGTCAGTGGAACACTGCATTCCTCTTGCCGAATAAGTGCTGTCTCACTCCAATTGAGCAGAGTCAATGTGAATGCCAGTGAATGAAGCAGGCTCAATGGGGGAAAATAAACAATTGCGTCGGTCCATGGGTGCAGCGGGGGAGAGCGGATGAGAGGAAGGGAGAAAGGCCTCCCTACGTGCTAAGATTCCCATGGATACTTAGTCTTTTCTCTGTTTAAAGGAAGATCTCGTAAAGTTCTTCAACAGAGGATGATTTCTCCTTTCTTTCTTTGGAGTTTTTATTTGAGGGCAGAAAGGGTGGTCAGCATCGGGGTGGTTGTTTAACATAGAGGGGGGTGTGGGGCTTGCATACACACGTGCGCACACACGCACAGACTTGCACGCACACAATTTGTTCCTCACTTGTCGAGTGCAACGTTTCAGAAAAATACCCCATTGTTTGGGTGTTAAAGGTGCTTGTCTTAGCTGTTTAACTGCATCCAAAGTTCCTCCTACCCAATGGCATGCAAAGCTGTGTTGTTTGAAGAGGTTTTTGACTAACAAAACGTCATACACATATGCATACGCTGTATAATCGTTATATACAGAATATATATAGATATAGATTGACAGCCCTATATAAATATATACTATGTATGTATATGTGTATATATATTTACATATATAAATATGTATATAGGGCTGTCAGTCAATTAAAATATTTGATCGCATGTTGTCAGTGTTAACTCATAACTAATTGTAATCGCAGGTACTTTACAATATTTGTAAATATGATAATATTGTTTATCTTATATTCTCTTTATTACTTACTGTATATTATTTTAATTTAATTTAATTATATTTTATTATATTATACTTATATAATCTATCTATATAACATAGCATATAGATAGAAATATCTATATAGTTAATATAATGATTTATATTGCATTTCATTTTTTTTTTTATTTAAGAGTGTTTTGTCTTTTTCTTCTTCATTTGAGCTACTGTAACCAAGGTGCTGAATGAACCCAGTGAACCCTCTTCCTGCTTGTTTAGAGGAGAGAAAGGAGGAAAATAGACATGCATGGCAGTATGTTAAGACTGGCAAAATGATTGAGTTAATTTGAATTTATTGTGGGTGTACCCCGCCTCCCGTCCAAAGTCAGCTGGGATAGGCTCCAGCATACCCGCGACCCTAATGAGGATAAGCGGTATAGAAAATGGATGGAATAAACTGTAACTAAAAGTGCAATCTTTTGTGTTATGTACATATTTGTTTGGTACACAACCTCTCTTAAAAACCAAGTCTAGGTTCGTACTGGTGGCTGGTGGTTATGTTTTCATTTCACCCTTTTATTTTTGTTCTTGTCATAGTTTATCAAAATATTTAAAAATAAATTGCTACGTATGTTTTACTAATGTGTTGAAAATCTTTCTTGGTGACTATCTAGTTTGCTGCTAATGCTAGCACTGCTAATGTTATTTAGTCATTCTCGACTTCAGCCGTAGTGGTCACATTGACAGCCCATAAATTGTAGCTTGTAACCCAAATTTTCTCCACGGGGCTTACTAGCCCACAAAAGCTAATATATTCAACGATGGTAAAGGGCTGGTCATCCAGGGCCATCACACCCTCAAACTTTTTAGCACTTTCCAAATTTTGTGGTGATAAGAACCAGCCCCCCAGGCCTCCAGCGTCATAGCAATACTGGCGTTTCAGATGGCTGCAACGGGGCACAAGCCAGTGTCTTATTGTGCCGGTCCCAAGCCCGGATAAATACAGAGGGTTGTGTCAGGAATGGCATCCGACGTAAAACTTTGCCAAACCAGAACATGCGAATCAGACAAATGACTTCCATACCGGAACGGACGTGGCCCGGGTTAACAACGCCCGCCACCGGTGCTGTTCACAGACAGGGTGCCGGTGGAAACTGGATTACTGTTGGCCGAAGAAGGAGAAGAGGAAGGTGTGTCCGTAGGAGGAGAGAGAAGAGGAATGCTAAGAGTCTAGAACTAAGAGTTGGGACTTTGAATGTTGGAACTATGACAGGAAAAGGTAGAGAATTAGTTGACATGATGCAGAGAAGGAAGGTAGACATATTGTGTGTCCAGGAGACCAGGTGGAACGGTAGCAAGGCTAGAAGCTTAGGAGCAGGGTTCAAGCTGTTCTATCATGGTGTAGATAGGAAGAGAAATGGAGTAGGGGTGATTTTGAAGGAGGAGTTTGCTAGCAACGTCCTGGAGGTAAAAAGAGTGTCAGAGAGATTGATGAGCCTGAAGCTAGAAATCGAAGGTGTGATGTTCAATGTTGTTAGTGGGTATGCTCCACAGGTAGGATGTGAGATGGAGGAGAAAGAGAAATTCTGGTCAGACCTGGATGAAGTGATGCAGAACATCCCTAGAAGTGAGAGAGTTGTCATTGGTGCAGACTTTAATGGGCATGTTGGTGCAGGAAACAGAGATGATGAGGAGGTGATGGGCAAGTTTGGTATCCAGGAGAGGAACGCTGAAGGACAGATGGTGGTCGACTTTGCAAAAAGGATGGAAATGGCTGTAGTGAATACTTTCTTCCAGAAGAGACAGGAACATAGGGTGACCTACAAGAGTGGAGGTAGGAGCACACAGGTAGACTACATCTTGTGTAGAAGGTGTAACCTGAAGGAGGTCAGTGACTGCAAAGCAGTGGTAGGTGAGAGTGTAGCCAGACAGCATAGGATGGTGGTGTGTAGGTTGACTCTAGTGGTGAGAAGGATGAAGAGGGTAAAGGCAGAGCAGAGGACAAAATGGTGGAAGCTGAAAAAGGAGTGTTGCGTGACATTTAGGAAGGAGTTGAAAAAGGCTAGGGGTGGCCAGGAAGTCCTTCCAGATGACTGGACAACTACAGCTACTGTGATCAGGGAGACAGGTAGGAGAGTACTTGGTGTGTCATCTGGAAGGAAAGTAGATAAGGAGACTGGGTGGTGGAATGAGGAGGTGCAGGAGTGTTTACAGAGTAAGAGGTTAGCTAAGAAGAAGTGTGACACTTAGAGGACTGAAGAGAGGAGACAGGAGTACAGAGAGATGCAGTGTAAGGTGAAAGTAAAGGTGGCAAAGGCCAAACAAGGGGCTTATGATGACTTGTATGCTAGGTTGGACAGCAAGGAGGGAGAGAAAGATCTGTACAGGTTGGCAAGGCAGAGGGACAGAGATGGGAAGGTCGTGCAGCAGGTTAGGGTGATGAAGGATAGGGATGGAAGGGTATTGACAGGTGCCAGTAGTGTCAGGGGAAAATCGAAGGAGTACTTTGAAGAGTTGATGAATGAGGAAAATGAAAGAGAACAAAGAGTAGAATAGGTGACTGTTGTGGACCAGGAAGTAGCAAAGATTAGTAAGGAAGAAGTGAGGAGGGCATTGAAGAGGATGAAGAATGGAAAGGCACTCGGTCCTGATGATATACCTGTAGAGGTATGGAAGTGTCTAGGAGAGGTGGCAATAGAGTTCCTGACCTGGTTGTTTAACAAGATCTTAGATAATGAGAAGATGCCTAAGGTCCTGGTCGTGAAACTGTGGACCAGCTCTATACTCTCTGCGGGGTCCTCGAGGGTGCATGGGAGTTTGCCCAACCAGTCTACATGTGTTTTGTAGACTTACAGAAGGCATTCGACCATGTCCCTCAGGGAGTACTGTGGGGGGAGTGTTCCAGGAATATGGTGTATCGGATCACCTAATTCAGGCGGTTTGTTCCTGGTGTCCGAGTTTGGTTCGCATTGCTGGCAATAAGTCGGACCCGTTTCAAGTGAGGGTTGAACTTGGCTGCCCTTTGTTACCGGTTCTGTTCATTACCTTTATGGACAGAATTTTTAGGCGCAGCCAGTGCGTCAAGGGATTTCAGTTTGGTGGCCGCAGGATTAGGTCTCTGGTTTTTGCAGATGATGTGGTCCTGTTGGTTTCATCAAGCCGTGACCTTCATCTCTCACTGGATCGGTTGGCAGTGTGAAGCAGCCAGGATAAGAATCAGCACCGAGTCCGAGTCTATGGTCCTCACCCGGAAAAGGGTAGAGTGCCATCTCCGGGTCGAGAATGAGATCCTGCCCCAAGTGGAGGAGTTTAAGTATCTCGGGGTCTTGTTCACGAGAGAGGGAAGAATGGAACTTGAGATGGACAGACGAATTGGGGCGGTGTCTGCAATGATGCTGACTCTGCATCGGCCCGTTGTGGTGAAGAGGAAGTTGCGCTGAAAGGCAAAGCTCTCAATTTACCGGTCGATCTACGTTCCTGAGCTTTGGGTAGTGACCGAAAGGACAGAATTGCGAGTACAAGCGGCCGTAATGAGTTTTCTCCGCAGGGTGGCTGAGCTTTCCCTTAGAGATAAGGTGAGAAGCACTGTTATCCGGGAACCGCTGCTCCTCCGGAATGAGTAGCCAGGTGAGGTGGCTTGGTCATCTGGTTAGGATGCCTCCTGGACGCCTCCCTGGGGAAGTGTTCAGTGCACGTCCAACCGGTAGGAGACCTCGGGGAAGACCCAGGACACGTTGAAGAGACTACTGTATGTCTCTCAGCTGGCTAGGGAACGCCTCGAGATCCGCCGGGAAGAACTGGACGAAGTGGCCGGGGAGAAGGAAGTCTGGGCTTCCCTGCTTAGGCAGCTGCCCCCGTGACCCGACCCCGGTTAAGCGGAAGAAAATGGACGGTCTTCATCGGAGACAGTGAGAAGTCCCACACGAACGACACAAGTGACAGGCTGACACAGCACAAATAATCTCACATCAATGGATGCGTTTTTTTTTTTAATTGGTTATTAAAGCTTCTTTTAAATTATCAAATTAGTCGGTAAGGTGTCATAATTCCCACCCCAAAAAACAAAATGTCCTCACTAAAGAACACATATCCATGTTCACATCAATGCACTAAAAATATATCGCATTTTCATACCATACCTATACACTGTTGAGCAGTTGGCAATAATTTACATTTTGCACATTTGGATTTTAAGGCAGTTGTTTGATCTGTTAAAAAGGAGCTATTCATATTATTTTTGTAAGTGCAATGTTGATAGTTAATGTGTACTAGTCAAAGGTGTACTATTTCGTATAGGTTTAGAATATTGAAGAAATGTTGTGGCTTTCTAATATAATATATGTACATATTTAATTGCTTTGACCCGGAAGGTGATGTAACCGGAAAGTAGATCCGTCAGGTACAGTGGAGTGGAGCCACGCGATTTTTTGACCTTCCTCTCCTTATCTCTCTAGATATTGGTCTTGACCTCTCGTTATGTAAGATTTGTTTTGCTTTACAACCTCTTTTTTTTTAATTTTTGTCATGTTGGAATATTGTTTGAAAGTGAACAAAACAAAGAGGAGTTTCTGGAATGTCTTTTTTTGCTGCTGCAAGTAGAGGAGCTTGAGGGAATAAAGGGAGTGTCAAGCTAAGGTTATTGTGTAAACACTCTATAGATATTAATAAACAAATCATATAATCCTATGATAAATCCTAATTGTTGCAGTAAAGTCACTGGATTTTTCAAAATAAATGACTTCTCAGTATGAGGTACTGCAAACCATAATAAACTTTTGTCATACTATGTTATGTTATGTAATAGTACCTCTCTGTTAGTGTCAATCAAACTGACCAGCCTGTCTCATTACTTAAAACTGATTGTTGTGTGCCATGCATCAGAAATTATATTATTCACATAGAAGCCCTATTTTGTGTGACAGTGTCATTACTTAAAGTATATGAAGGGACAAGGCAATACAATAGTACAATACAAAACTGTTTCTTGTTCATTAAAGCACACCTTTCTGCTAAAATGTATTTCTCTCCATTTAAGAACATTTTGTAAACATACATCCAAGAGAGGAGTTTCATTTCATTTGAAGCTGCCCATTTGACCTTGAGGGCCAAATGAACAGCTTTGAGAAAAGCCAGGAGAGGCCTGTCGGTCAGCAATAGCATCAGGTTTGTGTTTGTCAGCCTTTTTGACAGTCAAATGAGGGAACTAGAAGCCCATTATTGTTGCAATACTGAGGGTCAATGGTGACAGACGTGTCAAAGTTCAGAAATTAGCCTCAGTCAAGTAGGAGTGAGCAAAGTTGAAATTAGTTCTACCTTTCTGGACATTTTGAACAGAACATCATCATTGCAATATGGATAACAGTAATCAGAAAACTCAAATTAGTGTTTAACCATATCTTAATTTGAAAATACAACAGTTGCAGTAACGCTAGTATTGAATGAATAGTATTGCGCAGGTGTACCTAATGATGTGGCCCGTATGTGTCTTGAAGTTGATGAACCCAGGTAAGTGCGACATTATAACTTGATCATTAAGTAGTAATACAGTCACGAGAACATGAAGACCATTTGTGGGAAGTCAAAATCAGTCAACTCAGTTGTTGGGTGTACTGGCCTCGCTGGACTGTCCTGGTCCCACAGGGAGTTTTTGGAAACAGATGGCCCTCTCCGTTGGCAGAGATGCATGTCAGCTGACAGTGAATGACTGTCACAGCACGGCAACAGTGCCCATGAAGTGTGGTTATGTCAAACTTTAACAAATGATGTGACAGGTGCTTTAAGAAACAATTTTACAGTCGGCCCTCGCCACATTGTTTCAAATTTAGCGGCTTCACTTGTTAGTTTATAAAAAAAAATACACTAATTAATAAATAATGCTGTTTTGCGGTTGAATATGGACTATTAGCCAATACTGCATATTGAAGCTAATTTTATGTTTTTCCATCCGTCCATTGTCTATACCGCTTATCCTCACTAGGGTCACGGGTATACTGGAACCAGTCCAAGCTTTCGTTAGGGGCAAGGCAGGCTGCACTCTGGACTGGTTGCCAGTGAAATCGCAAAGCACAATAGACAAACCACATTCACATTCAGCCACATGGATACCCCTTCTCCACTGTAGAACACTTTGGTGTTGGTTCTGCATTAAGTTTGAGCCTGGGGTGGAACTGTGTTGCCTGCAAACTGACTCCACACCAGTTTTATTTTCCTCTGCCTTGGGGGCCCTTGTCGTTTCGTCACAGGGGTTACGCCTACGATCATGAAATAACAGGAAATTTGTAAAAGTATGAACGTTTTTTTTTTTTAAATCAAAGCACACAACTCACTATAGTCCTTGACACTGCACACTATTTACAGGTGAAATATAAATAAAAAGGTGAAAAAATGTAAAAATTAGGGTGCAAAATGTTTTTCAATGAAGATTAGCACGTTGCAGGCTTCAGGTTTTTGAAATACTATTGACAACTGATAATATATATTTATTTATCTGTACTGTATAAACTTAACTTGGAACTGAACCCAGGAAAATGCAACAAAATGGAGAGCTGTGGAGTGTATTCAGGCGTCAAATGGCATGGAAGGAGGAAACCAGGAACCAGGTACACTACAGGAGATAACTTTGATGTTGAATGATATAAAGTGAACTAAAGGCCAAAATAGATAAACAGCATAAATATGTGAAATCCTTAATGAAACACATTAAGCATTTGAAGAATGAAAAGGCATGGGCTGAGAGGAAAAGTGAAACCTTAAAAAAAACAAAATGATGAAAAGCATTTACATTATATTAATTTGGACCAGTCGACACGTATGAACAATGTACTTGTAACTGCCCTTCATATAACAGGCGGGTTTTATGCCAGGGCAGCTCATACGGGAGGACAAGATGTTGCTCCAACAGGTGGTCAACTTTCTGCAGTCAAAGGGGGTGGATGTGGATGTCAACAACATGCATCCCAAAGTTTGGCAGGAATAACAACACCACACCTGTCATCATCATAAAGTTGGACAACAGGAAAACAAGGTAGCATTGCTGAGGCACAGGAGTAAGATGAAAGAAACAAACTACATCAATAAGTATCTGACAAAACACAATACTGACATCGTCAAGAAGGAACACAATTTAAGGAAGCAGGGAAAAATTCAAGGCACTCGGAGCGCCCACTGCGAAATCTACATCTAGGTAAATGGAGGACAGGAGGAAGCTGAAGTACTTGTTGTCAAAGAACTGGACAAATATTAAAGTTTGCATCACGTGAACTGCAAAGACATAACTCACAACAACTCTATGCAGCTTTGAAGTAAACATCCTCAATGTTTTGTTTGAATTAATGTTTAGTAATTCAAATCTATTCTTATTCATTAAACCATTTATTCCCATTTATTTATGTTTCAAATTGTATTTATTCCCTTAAAATTGCACAAGGTTATTATTTTAACTGCTATTTGCTTTTTGACTTTTCAAACACCATCCTCATACAAGAAGTGGAAGAAAAATGTCAATGACAAATGTTGGAAAGTGAAATATTGTTTCAAGTGTCAACAAGTAAATGTTATGGTGTGAATTAATGGAAGGGGTGGGATTAAATATAAGATTTCCTTCTTCTTACTTCTTTTCAGACATGTTGAATTGTGCACATGTAACCATGTGATGTTCCTTCATGTAACTTGTTACACATGTCTGAAACAAATAAATACACCATACCATACCTATACTAAGTATGCCAAACAACAAGTGGCCTGGAAGATGAGTACAGCAATTTTTCATATCAGCTTTGCTGCATCGACGTGATTTTTTACTTTATTTTTACTTGAATTGTGAAGTTTTATAATTATTAATGAATGAATATGAATGAGTTGTGTTGCAATAATGCCATTGGATGACCAATTGGATAAAATGTTTACATTTTAAAACAGCCTACCTATGTGGTTGGTGCATTTTAGGCAGGATGAAGACTTGAATGTTTATCAGACTTACTGGCAAATCTCCCTGTGGGTTTGGTGTTGTGCTGCAAGGACCTGTTTAGGAGCCCTCAGGGCCACAGGTCAGAGGACAGGCTCAGGAACACCTGGTTCATTGCTCAAGGAGCTATTAGGATCCAACGCCCACCAATGAGAGGCAGGGGTACAGGAAGTGATCAGTGACACAGATGAGAACTTGCTGCTGTGTGAAAGGTGATAAGAGGTGTGAGCAGGGGCATATTATTGTTGATGTTTTTTTTTTTAAAGATAAGCAAGCATAAGAGTGCATTCAGAGGTAGTGTTGATGAATGTGTTGATTGTGACGTTTTGGTAGGGGTAATTTTGACCTGACAAGGCCCAGGCTCTCTCATGAATCAAAATGTGTCAGCCAGGCGTTGGAGATGGAGGGGGACTCATTGTGGCTCTGACACCCATGTGAGGGGCCGAGGCTGCTGGGGGTCAAGTGTGACACCTCATTAGGACGGTGTTGATTTAGTGTAGCCGCAGTGCCACAAACCTCCTCCCATGGGGTATATAGAGGCAATTGAGGGGGGTGGTTGGGAAGAACCGAGCACCGGACAGAGAATGGGGGCTGACGGCTGCTGATCGGCCAGGGCCGTCCATTTGACAGCTTGCGTATCACGCACCTAAGCCCTGCCCGTGCTTTTATTTGCATTTTAAAGCATTTCTCTTTTATTTACACCACTTTTTATGCATTTCTTGCGGCACAAATAAAATTAAAATTTTACCACTACCTTGAATGGATTTGTGTGTTTTTTTAAACACAATGAGCCCAGGCCTGGTCAGTTTAACACCCCCCTAAAACCTACCAACCCCCTTCCACAAATGAACCCAAGAGCCCCTTGGCCTGACAGCATAATTCCGACCTTTCACCTTTGATCTTTCGATTTGAAATTGTTTTCTACAATGTCAAGATGATTTCAGACACACTGCAGTTTTCTCGAGCATAAACTCAAGCACTTTCCATTAGCACATTTTAAAGCTTCACAGTCAACCACGTACAAAAAATCCCAACAATCCTGGTTGAAAGTGACATCATATTTGAGATTAAAGCAAATGTTCTTATACAGTAATGTATTATTATTTGTATGATGCTAAAATAGCCCTGCGATTGACTGGCGACCAGTCCAGGGTGTACCCCGCCTCTCGCCCAAAGTCTGCTGGGATAGGCTCCAGGATCCCTGCGACCCTAATGAGGATAAGCGGTATAGAAAATGAATGAATGAATGAATGAATGAATGAATGATGCTAAAATAAAATTCAACAATTAAATTATATGGGAAGTAAAATTGAGATAAAATTAATACAATAAAAATAAATTACATTGAAAATTAATGTATTAATTTTCTCCAGTGTGGGAACCTTAAGGTTATTTTATTGATTACTAGGGATGTCCAATAATAGCGGCAGGTAATACTGGCATAAAATGTAATATCAGTAAACATAATATAATAACTCCTCCTCTTTAGCCACCACCTTATCGTGTTGGAGGAGTTTGCGTGTCCCAATGATCCTAGGAGCTAAGTTGTTGGGGGTGTCATGCCCCTGGTAGGGTCACCCATGACAAACAGTTCCTAGGGGAGGGACCAGACAGAGAGTGGCTCAAAAGACCCTGATGATGATTAAAAACATTGGACTTCGTTTTGTTGTTTGTGCTTGTGCACCCAACAGCAGTTTAGAATACCCACCCTTTTTGGAGTCCTTAAAAGGAAGTACTAGAGAGTGCTCTTTCGGGGTATTCACTTGTTCTACTGGGTGACTTCAACGCTCATGTTGGCTGCGACAGTGAGACCTGGATAGGTGTGATTGGGAGGAACAGCCTCCCTGATCTTAACCTGAGCGGTGTTTTGTTATTGGACTTCTGTGCTCGTCACGGATTGTCTATAACGAACACCATTTTCAAGCATAAGGGTGTTCACATGTGCACTTGGCAGCAGGACACCTTGGGCCGCAGTTCGATGATTAACTTTGTAGTTGTGTCATTGGACTTGCAGCCACATGTTTTGGACACTCGGGTGAGGAGAGGGACGAAGCTGTCAACCGATCACTACCTGGTGATGAGTTGGTTCCGATGGTAGGGGAGGATGCCAGTCAGACCTGGCAGACCCAAACACAATGTGAGGGAATGCCTGGCAGAGTCCCCTGTCAGAAGGAGTATCAACTCCCACCTGCGGGAGAGCTTTGACCAAGTTCCGAAGGAGGCAGCGGACATTGAGTCCGAGTGGGGAATGTTTTGCGCCTCCATTGTCGATGCCGCTGATTGGAGCTGTGGCCGTAAGGTGGTCGTTGCCTGTCGTGGCGGTAATCCCAGAACCCGTTGGTGGACACCAGCGATGAGGGATGCCGTCAAGCTGAAGAAAGTGTCCTATCAGGCCGTGGGACTCTGTAGGCAGCTGACAGGTACCAGCAGGCCAAGCGGTCGCGGCTTTGACAGCCACTGAGGCAAAAACTCGGACATGGGAGGAGATCGGAGAGGCCATGGAAAACAACTTCCGGATGGCTTCAAAGAGATTCTGGTCCACCATCCGCCGTCTCAGGAGGGGGAAGCAGTGCACAGTTAACACCGTGTATGGTGAGGACGGTGTATTGCTGACCTCGACTCAAGATGTTGTGGAGCAGTGGGGGGAATACTTTGAAGACCTCCTCAATCCCACCGACATGCATACACGGAAGCAGTGCCCGGGGACTCTGAGACGGGTTCCCCTGTCTCTGGGGCTGAGGTTACCGAGGTGGTCGAAAAGCTCCTTGGTGGCAAGGGGGTGGAGTTCCTTAAGGCCCTGGATGCTGATGCCGTGTCTTGGTTGACACGACTCTGCAGCATCGCTTGGATATCGGGGTCGGTGCCCCTGGACTGGCAGACCGGGGTGGTGGTCCCGCTTTTCAAGAAGGGGAACCGGAGGGTGTGTTCTAACTATCGTGGGATCACACTCCTCAGCCTTCCCGGTAAGTATGGATGGAAAATATAACAATATAGTATTGGATTTTTCCCTTTAATGAAAACCAATTATTAAAACTGCTGTGTATAGGCCAAAGGGCTCACATACTGGCCGTCACAGGGACATCCAGTGTAGCCACTACGCGGAAATACTTCAAATACTTCAATACATGATGAATCACTTCACGTCCTATGTTATTCCTTGCAGTCAAAACTGGGCTGATGTTGAAACCACAGTCATGTATCGGACAATATTGGCATATCAGGTATTGTCAAAACAAACAATATCTGACATCCTTATTAATTACATCCGACTGCAAGTAAACTAAAATGATAGTTTCAAAATTAGTTATTTTGTAACAATAATTAAGGATTTTTTTTGTTACTGTACAATTTATGGATTGTAACAACAACATAATAAATCACCATTATTCTTTGGTAGCAGACTATTTATTCAGCAGTGATTTCATTTACAAACTAATAGTCCGCCTTAATGTCCACGCTGACTCTGAGACATCCACCAAATGCTCTAGCGTGTCACTTTGCCCCACTTTGTGCACCAAACAAAAGGCATTATGGGAGACCTTTTTCCTGCATTAGCCCATTATACATACCTAAATCAAACATGATGCAAGGTCCTATGAATACATTAATAATGCAAAAAAAGGACTGTTAACCTAACTGTGAAGGCATGTTAATATTGGAATTAAATCCACTCTCTTTAATATTATGATGCTCATGGGAAGCTTGACACCTCACAGATATGGAACATTCCCACGATTGGTATTTTAAAAATCATGAGCTATTATATTTGTCACATTAGTTAATACCTCTTACAGGGCCGGGATGATTTATGAACGCTCACAGTCCACTTTTGTTGCCTTTGAGATTTTTACTCATTAGTCTGAATAATAACTGTCACCAACTCAAGCTGTTCTCTGTTGGCGTTTTGAATAGAGAGAGAGTGCAAGTGAGAAAGAGGCAGCAATAGAGAGGAGAGAGGCCTGAGAGATTAACTCCAATGAGCTCACTCTGAGAGGCCCAGGAACGGCTCAATATTGTTCTAGTGCTGGGGAGATAGAGGGTGTGTGTGTGTGGGGTGCTGGATGGTGGTGTCGCAGGAGGGAAAAATCTTTATGCAGCCAGAGAAATGAACTTGATGATCTCAGAGGGTGCAGGGAGAGGATGGCCATTTTTTGCTCCTGACAATCAAAATTAGATTGGCCAACGCTGTGTCAACACAAGACTCAGTTAAGGCAAAGCAGAGGGTGGGAGGGAAGGGCAACCCGCACTCCCCACAACCCCAGTGGGTGCTCGAGAGTTTGCCACTATTCCTATGAAAAGCACTATGGAGCCCCCACAGTGCTTTTCACTGACTGCTTTGGGCCTGAAAGAAGACAAGACTTTTTATTGCTCACCACTGTAACTGTATAGAATCACAGGAGTGCCAAAATGAAAGGGAAATTCATGTGGAAATATAAAGAGAATCAATAATACAAATATATACAAAAGTTGTAATTCCATTTTGTCTTTGCCTTTTTGATTTTGTCATTACAATTTGACAATTTTCTTTGTTTTTTCCATGTTATCGTTTATTTTCCTCATTTGTCTTTGTCTTTTCTATTTTCTTTTCCTCTTTGCATTTACCGAATTCCTGCCGCAAACTGGTAAAAGCAAAGTCAATTCATGGACCCGCGTACAGCCTTCACAGTGGGCGGGTCCTTAAAGGCATGCTTGGATTTGCCAATCAAATATATCCCACATCAGGTCTGGAAAGTGAAATACTGTAACTGCAAATGGGAGGTCAATGTTGCTGTTTAATTGCTGTGCAATGCTGTTTATTACATGATTTCATTCAACAAACCCAAAAAGGAGCAGGGAGAAGCAGAATTTATTTAATCTTTCCTCTTCCATCTGCATATTACTGATAATTATCAGTAATGGTGTAAATGAATTATAATTTATTTACACCACTTAACATGCTGACACACTGTTTGTCCACTTCCTGAATGTGTGTGTCACCATTTTCTAGTAGGGAGAGAAATGTATCGTAATGGACCCCAATGAGGATAAGCAGCATAGAAAATGGATGGATTGATAGCTTAAAAATGAAAAACTGTTAATTCAGTGTTAAAAACAAAAGTGTTACAAATAAAATACATTAATATACAAATTAATACACATAATTAAATGAATCTATACTCATGAAAAATAAATTGTTAGGGTGGAGTTATAATGCATACGCATGTACTTTGCATGTATTGTCAATAAGTACTGTAGGCAGAGAGGTACTTTACTGATCCTAAAGGAAATGCACGTATCCAGTAGGACCAATACATAACAGTAATACATAACATCAAATATAGTCAGAAAAATATCAAATAAAGTAAAAATGCAGAGACATATCCAAAGTACGGCTTAGGGGACATTTTCATCTGCCAGCTTGTTTTTTTTTGTTCCTCGACATACTTTAAAAATAAAATGAAGTCATTATTATTGAGATATTAGTAGTAAATCTGTCAATTGATGAAATTATTTAATTGTGATACATTTCATTTAGTCCATAGTTAATTCATAATTAATTTGATTTAATTGCAGATAGAAATTGTTTTAACATATAATAAGTAGAGATGTAAATCTCTTAACGGAACTAATAAATACATAACATTTTATGTAAAGGGATATCAGATATACTACCATAATGTATTTTTACTCTTTATTACCTCATATTTGCTCCCAAATGCTGATACTATGTAGGAATGGATAAAGGTAAGATTTGATGACCTTATCGAATGCTAATGTGCGTATTTGTGATACAAAACCTCTCTGAAACACAAGTCTATGCTCATACTGGTGGATGGTGGGTCTGTATTTGTCACGGTTTCGTCTGCGCGGCATGTTGGAACGACCCCGAGGATGCAGAGAGCTGGACGTCAGGCAGTTAAGGTTTGGAGGAATCTTTAATAAGGAGGCTGCAAAGCAGTGGAAAAACCATGGAAGCGAAGGAAGAAAGCAACAAATGACAATGAGCCCACAACGGACTTGCGCACACACCTGAACATAAATAGCATGTCACACAAACGAGGAACAGGTGCGTGTAATTAACAACGGAGGAAAAACTAGAAAGTAAGGAAAACATGTGAAACTAGGAGAATAACAACAACACAGGAAAACCAACTAGAACAAAATCAAAACTGTCACGAGTACAACACACCAATCGTGACAGTATTTATTTAATGCTTTTAATTTGATGTTGTTCCTGTCATAGTTTTACGCAATACATGATAAATGCCGTCTCCTACCCAAATTTTAGCTCGCAGTTTCAAGAAATAAAAAATAGCTTCTAAAAAAATGTTAATTGGGAATGCCAAGCTATCACAGCAGTGCATAGCTGGGATTTCATTCATGATCGTAGCCTTGCAATCATCGTGAGTGTACCTTCCAACGGCAAAAAGTGCCCAAAAGCCCTGGTAATCATTCATTGCTCATAAAGAGGAATTGTCTGCATTGGTGGTATACAAAATGGGAGGTATATGGTAGTAACATTTGTTTTTTGGGGCTGGTAGACAACTGTATTATATTCTCTGGTGGGGCGGCTGACTGTGTCACACTTTGAAACCCCGTGATATACGCTGTTGTAATGTTCATATAATAATATAAACTTAAATACAGTGGAAATGAATTTGCTCCAAAAGGATTTTTGTAAGCCGAATTTTTTTGTAACCCGTACAACATTTAACATGAAAATTGGCTAATTTGTTCCACTGACCCGGAAGACCCCTCATACCTTTTGTATTGTAATACAAATGTAGTGTAATAATAGAACCTAAAAGAGAATGTATATTGAGTTAAAATTCTAAACGTTTCTTACCTTTAATACGCAGCGAAGTGCAGTACGGCATGTAACTGGCAACGATAAACCAATCAGACCACAATTACGTAACACGTACGCTGGCAACGATGAACCAATCAGAGAACATTACGTCATACGTAGCGTTTGTACACTTATCTCCGCCATGCCTCCAGTAGGTATACTACCGGTATGCTGCAAAACAACATTTTTGCAGAGCGCCGGGCGAGTTACGCCACCACATGTGAATGGATAGTGGATCCCTGGGCTAAGGTATCTGCTTTAACTCTTGTCCGAGCTTTCACGATAGCCGGCATCATTGTTGAACAGCTGACAGACAATGAGACTGACGGCCGACAATGATGACAGGGAACCCAACTTGTTTGACGGCAAAATTGCCCAGCTGTGGGAGAAGAGTGGTTGAAAAATACAGTGAGTGTATTGTTAAATAGTAGAATAAAGTTGAACTAAACTCACTCTTTTGCTTCCGTTGCCTTTTTTTGTAGACCGTATGTTTGCGCCTTAAAATAATAAAAAAAATCAGATAAATCTGAAAAATTCAGAAAAAAACAACTTTTGGTAAGATCGACAAACTTTTGTAAAGCAAATTAACTTTTGTAAGCCAAAGCAAAAAAAAATCTGAAAGGTATTTTCGTATCCTGGATTTTTCGTATTCCGGGGCATTCGTATCCCGAGGTTCCACTGTAATTTGAGTTACCTGCCGTCATCCCTACATGCAGCCTCGGTCCCAAGTCATTTTTTATTGGGCTGATAATTGTGAAAAAGTAAAAATAATTACAAGATTTTGCATATTTTGTCACATACTCTGCTCACTACTAATACAAACTAACTCATTTTGCCTTAACACATAACTGAGGTTAGTATGACTGAATATTAGGGCCATGTAAAAAAAAAAAATGAAATTGAGGTTAAAAGTGTAATTTTAAGAGAAAAAAGTTGTAATTTTACTAGAATCAAAATAAATAATAATATACAATAATAATAATAATATTAATGGAGTGCAATGCACTGGATAACCAGCCCTTGTCTATTGTGCAAGACGGCAAATTCATCAAACTTCTGAAGTTCCTCGAGCTACGCATTGCCATGTCCAATTGCAAGTATTTCTCAGATGTTTGCTTACAGCCGCGCCAAGAAGGTAATTAGCTTCACAACAGATATGTGTTAATTCCAAGACAGGAGCTATGCGACGATAGACAACAAATTTTGACTACAATCCAGTTTCTGTGTATTTAACTACATTCTTCTATTTTTGGTTTGGATGATAAAAAACATATTAAAAAACATTCTATGTGAGTACAATCATGCTTGAGTACTAGTGTTGCTGCTATGGATTTTATTATCATGTTAGGTTCTTTGTCCAGTCCCATGTGTGTGATCTTGTGTGACAGTTCCTCTGTCGACACACACCAGCTAAGGGAGCCAGACAAAAAGGTGTTACTCGTGACTGTGTCCAGCAATTGAAGCTTTTCACTGCTTGCCCCCAAGTCACCTTCTTTCTAAACTTTATGACTATAATTGCCATAAAGCTCCTCCCAAATTCTCCCAGCCCCCACCAAAGCTTTCTTGAGGGGCTTTGTGACATGTTCAATATTCCTGTACTGTACTGTTTCATAGGCACTTTCTAGCTTATTTAATGAGGTTGGGTCAGAGTTCATCATGTTAGTGGTTTTAAGGCTTTTACGTGCTGCATTCAGTCTTTTAACATGTCACAGCCAACCTGTACAACTCATCTTTATTTGGCAAAACAAAAAAAGCATCAATCAACATCCTCCTTTGTCCATTTTGGGCGGTGATGAGTGATGATGTGCAAGGCACATTGACGCACTGGAGAGGCAGAGGTCTGTGTGAAGGTTGTTTTATGTCGAGTAAGGATTTGTCAAAAGGTTTATGTCATTGCTGGCGTCAGTCACTCTGAGCTTGTACTGGGTGGTCTTTGTCTGTTTGCATCAGTAAAGAGCTTTGCTCTCGCTCTCATTTGTCCCCTATTGATTCTCTAAATTAGGTTGATGAGAGGCCCTCCTATCAGGTGGCATATTAATTGGGTCAGGCTGGATCTTATATGAAATCCAAATAATGGCAACTCCATCCCTAACAGTGAACCTTTGTCCTCTGAACACTCTCTTTCACCAATTAGCCTCGCCATGGATGTGCTGCCTGCCACCTCCGCTACTCTTTTCAAGGATGCACCACGCCACCGCTCGTTCACATTAACGTGTGTGTGCGTGGGACACATAACTGCACTCACAACAAGGCCAAAAGCAGTCCTACATTTTCAGTATATATACAGTATTTAATGCTTTACATTTCATTTCTGTGCAAGGGGAATTGGCAAATTTGTTTTTAAGTAAATTGAGTACATGGCACTGTTTGGTTGATTCAATCAAAACCGGTGAAAGCTTCTAATGTTGTCTGACATCAACAAATAATTCCTTGAAATTCAAACTTGTATTCATGTATAAATACGTTCTTTGTTTAAGAAACCAAAACTATTGGAATACCACTTAATCTGTATTTAACTGATGTAATTAATTTATTTCTTAATCTCACCTAAAAGCGTCAGACTTGATTGCCGGAACAGGCTTTAATTGCAGGTTTGAATAATTTCATAACAGGTACAATAATCCCTAACACAGGCTTCCATAACCCACTACAAGGTAAAAGTCAAATCTGAACCCTTAACATCGCTTCCCAGTCTTATTTATGTCTTGAATGTCTTGACTAAAACAATAACTACTGTCTAACCACATAGATTAGTTAAGAGACGGACAGTTACACTGTCCAGTCAAAGCAATCAAATCCACATCAGAACAAAGCGCCCAGTTCATCCCTAGCTAATCTTAAACATTCATGACCCAGAGGTCAATCCGGGAACCCCTATTGTTCAATCGGTACATGCTTCCTTTATGTCAGCTAGGTCAGCTGCAATGTGTTCTACTACAGCTATGCAGACAGCACTCAGATCTACGTGTCATTGATGGCAAGTGAACATGCTCCTGCAGATTTACTTTGTCACTGAATCAAACAGATCAGTGTGTGGATGCAGAACAACTTTCTCCAGCTAAAGTCAGACAAAATTGAAATCATTGTGGCCCACAAAAACAAAAAAAAGCGTTATTAGTCACCTTGATACTCTCTCTCTTAAAGCTAATCATCTGGTTAGAACTCTACGGGTAATAATGGACTCAGAGCTGAACTTTAACAGCCACATTAAATCAATAACATCAGAAGCTTTTTACCACATAAAGAACATTGCCAAAATTAAGGGAGTAGTGTCTTTGCCAGATTTAGAGAGACTAATCCTTGCCTTTGTCTCCAGCAGGCTAGACTACTGTAACAGCCTTCTAATCGGGCTCTCTGAACGAGCTGTAAAACAGCCGCAGTTCATCCAGAATGCTGCTGCTTGAGTCCTAAATAGAACCAGGAAATTTGACCATATTAGTCCAGTACTAAGGTCTCTGCAATGCCTTCCTGTCGCTCAGAGAATAAACTTTAAAAGAGCTCTGCTTGTGGACAAGTCTTCTCATGGACTTCATGGAAATCTCTGACATGTTAGAGTCACATGAACCATCTCAAGTTCTAAGAAGCTCAGGGAGGGCCTTCTGTTCGGGTTGAGAAATGTTATAAAGCCGTGAAGAGGGGAGCGGTGCACTGGGAAACAGGTCCATGGTGCAGTCATAGGGACAGTGGGGTTCCAGTGACATAGTGAGGTTATAAAAAAACACACTGAGGGAGTGGTTTTCCTTAGCAGGTGAAGTATTATCTGGACAGCCAGGACGAGATGCTTAGCTAAGACAGTGAGAATGAACGTACTCCAGTTGGTAATTTTGGCGGAGGTGGAAGCGGAAGTCCCATGAAAGTGGGTCAACAGCTGTCTTATGGACTGAGGGAGTTCCACCCCTCACTGAAGGCTGTGCTCCCGCAAATGATTGTCCAACCGGATAGAGAGGGAGATGAGCTCCTCGAGGGTATTTGACTCGTCCTGCCAGACGGGTGCTGAGATGGTCAAAAGTAACCTCTATAATGCCTTTTCATCGCAGCTGCTCACCACAGCTAAGATGGGAAGGCAATAGAGTGGTCTGCCACTGAGCTTGTGCCACGGTGCCCTGAAAAGAGGTGCAGTCCAGTCTCTCATTCCCTGACAGGGTGGTTGAAAAGGTTCTTGAGCTCCTCTATGAAAATGGTCAAGCTGGAGAGGAGTTACAACTTGCGTGGAGAGAGTGGAAAGGTCCTCTGGTGTCTGCGCGTGGCGACTAATCATCTGCCCCTGGGCCTTGAGGGCAAAAAGGAGCTGCTCTTGTTTCGGGGGATCCATGGCAATGGCTGGTTGATTCTGTCAGGCTGCGGGGATGGATCCCAGAATACCGATACAAGGCAAGCTTAGGTAAGGTTAAACTATTTTAATGAGTCTCACAAGGCAAGTAAAACAGGAACAAAAGCCTATGGTGCATAAAAAAAGGAGCATCGTGACTAAATGTAAAATAGAAACAAAAGTGAACTAAAAACAGCCTGCGAGTCTGGCCTTGTATTGTTTGCATCTAGTGCAGAACAATAGTATGCATAACACACATTGTTTCCGCATGGATATGCATTGCCACTACCACTTCTCACATCCGTGATGCAATTGGGGCATTATTTATTCCTGCTGTGTCCCCATGCATCCTGCATGACACCACACAACAGCAGGCATCATCCCTAGTTTCATTAGACGGGACCTATTAAACTCTTTTTCTGGACTTTGTATTGAGTTCTGGACTTCTACAGAGCAGCTTCACACAATAACCTGCACAGTAAGCTTTCTAGATCTTCCAGATTCTGCTTCTTTTCCTGCAGTGTTTCCTGTCTCTTACCCAAACGTTTGTGTAATTTATTCCACCCCCCCGCCGACCCCGTCTGCTGTGATGGGCCACACTCCTACGCGCTCCTGAGGACTTCCAGAAAGCTGCTGAACCCCACTTCCTAATTCTGACGGTACAGGAGTTGATAATAAACTGTGATTTATGTTTTTAAAACGTCCGCTTTTAACAGCTATTAGCAGCTCCAGACATCGGTAAGCTTGTAATTTGCATGCATGCAGGTAACACTGCCGCCGCTCCCAGTATGCACCATAATGCTGCACAGACAACCACTTTTGTCTGATTATTTACACAAAATAAGCACAGTTAGGACACTGATAAATTGTTACTTAGAGCTCGCTCTTTCTGACTTTTCAACACAAACAAGTAATGTTGGAAAGGCGTCTGACTTCAGCAACAGTTTGGCAGATAGTCTAGCTTCCTATTGGCCCATGTTAACAAAATAGTCCCGTGTGAAGTGCCCTTGACAGATGAGCATATTTTTCAGACTAAATTAAAGTCTCCGGATCAGTTCAGAACAACATGAAAAACTTGGAAAATGCTGTGGTGGAGGTTTATACTTCAAGATCGCTGATTTGCTAATTTCACTGTTAATCACAAAGGGATTCCACATGAGACAGATCATCCGATTATCATGCAGAAGCCAGTTCCAGATGGAACTAGCACAGCTGTTGTGGACGGCAAACACGTTGCTATGAAGAAGCCACGCAAGGCAGCATCATTTTCCTGCATTTAGAAGGTATGTGACACACTTTGATTTGCTCTGCCCGCATTGTTTGTGAACAAGTTGCGTTGTGTTGCATCATGACTAGTTCATGCACGTGATACGTGGATTATGCGTCCCAGAACCATTCAACATTTTTGTGCACACTGGCACACAGTCCCACACAGTTTGCACATGTGTCACACCTGTTTGCAATGAATTTATTCAGTGGCCCACACAATGGCGTACCACTTTGTGCACGTGTCATGGTGGCTTTAGGCACATCAACAAGGTAAGCTAATGGTCGCATGTGTGCATTGCTTGTTGTAAATATTACTGCCATACTAATAAGTGTCATTCTTATTTAGAGATAGCCATGTTGTGCTGTGCAGAGATGTCTGTACTGACCAACGCCATAGGTGCTGGTGCTGCCATCTTTAAATGTGTGGACACAAGCATCCTTTTCTTTCATTCATTCATTTTCGATACCGCTAATCCTCATTAGGGTTGCGGGTATGCTGGAGCCTATCCCAGCTGACTTTAGGCGGGAGGCGGGGTACACCCTGGACTGGTCGCCAGTCAATCGCAGGGCAGACACAAGCATTCATTTATGTTAAAAAAATGCAAAAAAAGTGCGGGGTACATTCCTTATTCTTTTTATTATTAGCAATAATTGTATTGTACTGAGCAGCCAGGACAGAGACTCACTCAAAGAGACACCATGTGGTGTTTCCATTTCTGGTTTGCGCATCTTCATCACATTAAATATTTCCCCTCACTGTTACCTTACTAGGGTTTGGGTCACAAAAACACTAAAAACCAAAGAAAAAGAGAGGGGAAAGTATTATTGCTTAAGATTCTCACTAAAGTCTCATCTTGCAAGATTTGCTTGTGACATCAGAGAGAATTAATATTACAAAATAAACAAGCAATGCCATAAGCTAAATAAATGATTTATTGTACAAAAGAAAAATTATAATAAACAACAAAGGCAAAAACAAACAACTGAATAGTTATTCATATGCACAACCATAAAACTACATAGTTGGGGTGATTTCTTTAAAACTACACAAAGAACGGAGGAATGAAAAAACATTAGAAGCGGTGAACCTGTCCAAAACATCATAAATGTCAACATTTGGGTTATGTACATAGAGACTTTTTTTTTACTCTCATAAATTTATATGAAAACACTCTCACACATAGCAGTATACAAACACTAAATTTCAAAATGGCTTAAACAATAGTCAAGCCATGGCGGGCACACCTACTAATTACATCTTTCGACCGGACATGAGCAGAGCTGCTACCATCAGTCATTCTGTCAACGTCAACTCCATCCCAACCTGAGAGTACGGAGACCCTGTGGTTTGCTACGATCTTTGTGGGGGTGTGGAGGAGGGCTCGTGGGGGGGAGGGGGGTTCTTACGGGTTACATTTCCACTTTTGAATCTATTTTTTGAAATGCTAGCTTAGTGAGGTAGACAGACTTTGTAATTAATTTTAATAAATATAGACAATTGACCAGTTGAATCCTTCCCAAACCACTGCCCCTCACAGCGTTTTCCTCCCTTTGAAATTTTCTAGCACATTCCTGCGATAACAACACAAGTTACAGCACACAACATGTCGTCCTCTACTTTGGCTAACAATCCCTGGATACTCCTCCCATTCTGGCATGGGCGCTTTCCCTTAAAACACACACAAAGGCAAATTTCGTCTAAAAGCAAGACATTCGAATCGCGGACGAAGTCTCTTTAACTTTGTAGCAGATTAAAGTAATGGAGGGTGGGCCACTTCCAGTTAAAGCATTCTGTATTCTGTATTTGTTGTTGCAGACATTAGTGACACACATGACTTGTCGCCCAAGGGTTTGGAGATGAGGCCTTTCAGGCCGCTTGCAGATTGAATAGAATGTACAGGAATGTGTGGACAGGCCCCCGCTTCGGACAAAAGTCAGGAAAAGTGTGATGGCATCAAGAAACCTTCCTTGTTGGTGTGTATGGTTTCATCAGCAGACGCTTGAGTCGTTTCGCCTACACTGTACAAGCTCTCTTGTGCTTGGTCAAACACAAATAACACTTTCCCTCCTCATGCCATAGTGCAAAATTTATTGTTGGTAAGGTTGAGTGCCCCCCCCAAAAAGGTGTTTGTACTCCTTTTTTCTTTGAATATATACATATATCATTTATATATGATAATGTCAGAAGGCTCTTCCTTTATCCAACAGCATAGTGCTTTTGTTTACAACAAATGGATATCTCTACTAGGACATCCCGGACACAAAGACACACTTTGAGCATACTAATCTCTACTGTAATCAAGCACTGACAATATAAAGTCTTTAGGATGAGGTGGATCGGGGATTTATTCCAAAAGGCAGTCAAATGTGGAACATCTCTTTTGCAATGGAAGCTATGAGCATTTCTTCTAAACTGGGCCACTAAAACTAAATGAACTGAAATATGAACACGAGCTGTCACGTGACATCAGAGTCGGCCATTAAGCTCTCATACGCTTCTGCATGGGGATTTTCTTTTTCTTTATGTACATCTGTCTGCTATTTAACATCCAATTACTTTTGTTGACATTACTGAGAACTGTTTACTTTGTTTTGATTACTGCTCAGCTTCCAAATGTACAGTTTAGCTCCAAATTATTCACAAACAAGCTAAATTTAAATGATTAAAGTGATTTTTTTGTTTATATGTTTATATTGTTTATATATATATTGTTTATATGTTTATATATATATATATATATGTTTATATTTATTTTTAGCTGGAAATGACAAAAAGCGGCAAAACACTGTATTTATTTCATTTTTGAAATGCTTACTATATTTAATATTTGATGCTCTGGCTTTGTTCAATTTTATTACCAACAGCCTGTTTGTGAACATTGTAGGTGATTATATTTTATATTCATGCAGGTGATGGATTTGTTATGTTTATTGGATACCTTTCCTACAGTTTAAGTAAAATCGCTTCCTGTCATAAATATTAAATAATTAATTTTTTTTATGGCTTTTTGCCAGTTTGTTTGCACAATGCACTTTTTGGAAAGCAACCTCAAAAGGAAAATGCTGCTTTTTCTATGCTATACCTGCATATATTTTATGTTTTATTTTATGTATAATTTATGCATTATTAAAAACAGTTTCATGTAAAACTAGCCAAGAATATTACTATTTTCCCCCAAACCAACTAACCCAATACAAAACATTAAAAGCCACATTGAAGGTTTGAATGAAGCCAAATTGAATAATTTAATACTGTAATACGGCATCATTTTGATAGATGTTATATAGTCCATCCATCCATTTTCTAAGTTGCTTATCCTCACTAGGTTTGTGGGGAATGCTGGAGCCTATCCCAGGCTGGTTGCCAGTCAGTTGCAGGGCACATATATTAAAGAGATAGTATAATATAGTATAAACGTAATAGAGTCACCCTTGGGTGAGAATATAGATAGTATAAAGAGATAGAAGATATTAAAGAGTAAAAAGTAAAAAATGTGAAAAAAGTTCAGACCCATGGGAAATGTAATTCCATATGCATAAGCAAAGTTAACTCAAAAGGCCATGATAGAAGCCAGAGGTTTTAAAAAGTCTTCCACTTTCTTCCAGCTAAAAGATGCCCATGCAAAAATTAAAAATGTACATTTCCAGGATATGAATCCCTTTGGGCTTTACTGTACAAATGTTTTGCACAAATATCTGTTCTGTCTGTTGGTTAATTTGCAGTTGGATTAGAATCATTTCTTCTCTGCCTTCTGCGTTTTGTTTTTTGTTTTGGAGTTTTTACAAGACTCCAAATGAAAGAGATCAAAGCGGCAGTGAAAAGGGTTTGTAGAAACGCGAGAATGTCACACTGAGGTGTTATACATTAAGGGTTTGCTTTTTGGATCTCTGCACCGCTTTACATCTGTAAACAACATTTAACCGTATTTCTCTGTTATTTGTCGTTTTTTGCTCAAGCGTTTTGCCCCTGCTTTTATTTTGTGGCTCAGCGGTAAGTACGAGTGTGTGTGACATAAAGCAGTGTCCAAAATATCTTTAACCCCCTCAGGATTGACAATGCTTGAAAATGTCTCCTGTCATGTCAATCCACTAACATGGACATTTCACAAAGTTGCCATTGAAAAACATACTTTTCCCACTCCACACGTTCACTTCATTTCCATCACTCAGTCCCTGTTATGATACAACTTTTACAAGTTAGAATCAATTCCATTTTTGTCTTTTGTGTGTGTGAAATCTGGTGCCAATTAAGGGGTTCTGGTGCCAGGGGAGTGCTCCATTTGTGTGCTGCGTGTTTTGATGGAATGGTGAACGTGCACAAGCCTGTGTCATCCCCTCAGCCTAAGAGCAACCACATCGATCCACCACCATGCCCGGAATCTTGCCGTGGATGATCTGCTGCTTATCGTTGAAGTAGAGCATGTTAATGGGCGACATCTTGGTCGGGGTGCAGCAAGGCCCTGCCGAGCCCCGGGGATTGGCGTGCTGCACCAGGTGAGTGTGCGGGTACTTCTGCATGAACATGTACTCGCACTGGCCCGAGCAGTAGTTGGCTTTGTAGCGCTTGGGCGCGATGATCCAGTCCCAACCAAAGGCCTCAAAGTCCACTGTCAGAGGGTAGCGACAGCAACGAGACTCGGTGGAGTGCTCGTCGCAGTCCAGGCCCAGGTTTCTTCGAGAACGTTTGGTCGTCTCCAGAACCTTCACTTCCAGGAA
Organism: Oostethus manadensis; assembly: GCA_024372805.1. NCBI lineage: Eukaryota > Metazoa > Chordata > Actinopteri > Syngnathiformes > Syngnathidae > Oostethus > Oostethus manadensis. The sequence continues at coordinate 3,443,986 of QODF01000029.1, forward strand.
AGGCTGCTGGAATCAGGGGGAGGAGGGTCAGGGTGGAAGGAAAGAGGTGGTTATAAGGGGTGATAGACAGGTTAGTTCGTGAATTGTTCACTTACAATGGAAATAAAGTTTTTTCTGAAACTAAAGATAACACTAGCCTAGTGGTTTTCAGTTATAGTCTGTGGGTGACAGAAATGTTTTTGCGGCGACCCCCTCGATTTGAAATACTATCGAGAAACTGATAATATCTATTTATCTGTACAGTACAGACTGAACTCGCAGCGATCCATGCGTGCAGTGTAGTGTTTTGCCCTTACTAACATCTCGGGCAGCGTGCTACTCCCACTTTCCTTCACACTGTGCAGGCATGCCAAAACAAAAACAATCATGTCTGCTATGTGGCCCTTAACTACCAGCACATTACACAAAAACGGGGGTAGCACGTTCAAAAGCTTTGATTTATTACAGCATTTGAAGAACAAACACTCAACGGAGTATGCTGAGTTTTCGTGGCTCACGGGTTGATCATCAATTAAACGGCAGCTAACGCAGCCATGTAGACAACACGTATGTGCGTGAAAGTCAGAAGGCTACACAAAGAACCCGAAAAATAGTGCGACCGCATTGCTGCGGATGCTGCATCGATCCGTCTGTCGATCTCACGCTCCAACCGTCCCTCACTCGTTAACAAGACCCCGAGATACTTGAACTCCTCCACCTGAGGCAAGACCTCACTCCCAACCCGGAGGGTACAATCCACCCGTTTCCGACTGAGAACCATGGCCTCGGATTTGGAGGTGCTGAGTCTCATCCCAGGAGCTTCACACTAAGCTGCAAATCGCTCCAGTAAACTCTGAAGGTCACAGGCCATAAGGACCACATCGTCTGCAAATAGCAGAGACAAGATCCTAAGGTCACCAAGCTGGACTCCCTCAACACGTTGACTGACCCTAGAAATTCTGTCCATGAAGATTATGAACAGAATCGGTGACAAAGGGCAGCCTTGGCGGAGGCCACCGTTCACCGGAAACAAGCTCGACTTACTTTTTTTGGTACCCAATTATTTGTTTTGGATTTAAAAATGATTTTGTGATCCATCAAAGCAGACCTATTAAGTTTATAACCATCATATGTTGATGCACGTAAAAACAATAGTTATGATTAAGATGCTTGTGTAAGGCATAAAGTTATTGCCAAAAACTTTATGATGTACCATAACTGTAGTCGTAGTTGATACTGGAAGAAGAGGGTTTGATCATAGGAGACTTGAATAGGTAAGAAGGAGCAGAGATGGGATCAATAAGAGTGTACGGTGCTGGTAAAATGGGGGTGGAATGACAAGGGAGAGAAGATTGTGGATTGTCCAGATATCGGCCCTGCAAATTTGTACAGTGTACAGTTTCCGTGGCACACTGAGAGCATCATACGGAGCACTACGCATTGAAAGTGCCAATGAATCACGCAAGCACTTTTTGTCTCTCTTACAACGTTATGCTTCATTCCGACAGCATTTTACAGCATCATATGCAAATGATATGCAAATGAGATGATGGCATCATGTCTAGGACAGCCAATAGCTACCTTTCTTACTGAAAAGTTGGCAACACTGCCTGCAGAGCAGGAGAGCCTCTACTACTGGCTAGTTGCTTCAGAGGGAGGTGGAAGCCGCCCCACATGAGACAATTCATCTGTTCTATAAATCATCATTATCATTCATTAGTGGTGATTATATATACCTTTATAATTCAATAAGTGCATTAACATTATTGCGCATTTAGTTTGTTAGCTTCCGTCGCTTGTGAACAATTACAGAAGACATTTTTATTGCATATGTTGATCTAAAATCTGTCCAGCTAGCATGAGGGGTAAGGACAAGACATGTGTAAAAAAAAAGTGCTCAAGAACAGTCAGTAGTTTCCTGAACTAGGACTGTGCCAATATACTGTAGTGCAGTCAGACTATAGCCTATACTTCACTTCCAAACACTCTTTACAGACACACACACAAACCATCATTTACACACACTTTTCTTGGTCTGGCAACTTCAGCATGTTGAAAGTATGCCACCGTGGGTCTTGCAACATGCAAGTTTTATCCTGTCGTCTTTGACAAACACAGCAGAACAAATACAAATGCTAATAAATCCTGAATAATAATGTTAATAAATTTCCTCGGGAGCCTTTACTGCCATCTCAGTGAGAGCTGCGTGTGTGTGCTCTCTCACTTCTGCCTTTCTCCCCACGTAGTAAGGTGACTGTCACATGGCCTCCAAAATCTGACTTTGACTTTGGCTGCAGGTAACTCGCAGCTCGTAACACAAATATTAGCTTACAGAGCAAAGCAAAAAATCAGGTGAGAGACGGCTTGCAACAAAAAATACTCAAAGTTGAAACACTCGTACTCGTAGATACCACTGTATAAATGACAATAAGAAATACCTGCCGTGCTCTAGCAGTTTTACCAGCTGAGTCCAGCAAGTGGCATCTGACACACAATGTACTCCAGTACTCTAGTGACCCATCTGCCAGATCTTTGAAACTAAACGTACCCTTTTCTTTAACAATTTCTGCTGTGGCTCCATAGCAACAACCATGCCTCAGCGGTTTCCAAAACTACGGTATTGGTAGAGGGTCAAACACGACGTGCGCACGCTAATCGAGCGTCAAAAAAGTAGTGGCGTTAAAGGGAAATTCTTCTGACTCATAATTAGTGCAGTAGCTTTGACAGCCCCAATACATATATATATAATTATATCCTGGCATTTATCTTTCTGTACATAAATGACATTAAAATGGCCATATTCCACACATAGTTGAAAATGGTGATTAACCATGATTAATTAATTTGAAAACTGTAATTAATTTGACTGAAATGTTTAATCATCTGATAGCCCTAGTTTAAACACCTAGGCTTGAGGGTGAATAAGGACGGGAGTATGGACGCAGACATAATGAGCACAAAGTGGAAAAACTGGAGGAACCTGTTAGGGGTTCTATGTGATCGTAGAATCAATGTCATGGTTAAATGAGGAGTATACACAGTAAGGTAGTAAGACCAGCAAAGATGTAAAGAGACAAAACATGGTCAATGAAAAAGATGAGGGAGATGAAGTTGGATGTGGTACATATGCTTAGTGGGATGTGTTGACTAATCAAATGAATAAATTCAGGAATGAAAGGGTAAGATGAACGGCAAAAGTAGTGGAGATATCGAAGAAGGTTATGTTGTATGTGGGGAGGAGAGTGATGGATATGGATGTATAGGGATGTAGTGGAGGTTGATGGACCGCATGAGGAAGGATGTGAGAGAACAACAGTTGTCGGATGACAATGTGCATGACTGGGCTAGGTGGAGGAGAGCTGTCCCATGACAGAAAGATTGACCCAGCAGAGAGTTGGGAAATGGGCATATAAAGAAGTGAAACGGTGGTTGTAGTTTTCGATATTGTACAACTGCACTGCATCATACTCAGAGCTGTTTCTAATATTTTAATTTGCTCAAATAATTTCCAAGACTGATGATTATTGAGGGATGTTACATTTTTACGCTCTACATGTCAGGTAAACTATAATGGCTGCATGGTCATTTTTTTAACAATTTGATATCACCAAATATACCATATGTGCTTGTTTATTTTGAACTTGAACTCTTAGGTAAGTCAAATGGTCTCTCGGTGATTCCAGCTGGACTCCAGAGTTTATGTGACGCATGATGATGAAGATGTAAACTCAAATGGCCAGTGGGGTGAGACCACTTGTTGGCCTTTAGGGCTCTTGTTGCAGAAACGAAAGTCCCAGTGGATCAAGGGAACGTTTCTTTTTTTCTTTCTTTGCTTGTTTTATTTTTTTGAACCTGCTGGTGTTTTGGATCTTTTTCCTTTTTTGGTTGCAAAATAATAACATCCACTGCTGTGTAGTCCGAGGACAGCGCTTTTTTGTCCAAAACACCGGCGATGACCACTGGTATTTGACCCAAATAAGTACAAATTTGGTCGTGTCCATTTTGTACTGTGAGCACCATATCCACTGTCATTACAATTATAAAGATGGTAGAAGTCTTTAACAGTCCATTTTGTTACTGTTCCTATTTAATTTATTTTTATTTTTAAATTGGTCTGTTTTGCCTGGGTTTCATTATGTCATTATTTTGTTATCTGAACTTGATTACTATTTCTGAGTTTGAGCTAAAAAACACTTAAAGGGCTGAGTTTACCTCAGAAAAAAAACATAAATTGTCAAATCTCAAACAAATTAATTCAGCATACAAAAAAATGACTTGTTAATTTGCGTTTAATGCTTTTTCTGGCCGCTTGGGGGCAGTAAGAACAATAAGATAAGTTAAGCATTATTTTTTAATTAATTTTTTTTAGCGTTTTGGGGGTCTTTGTGAACATGTTGTAAGTGTTGGTTCATCATATTATGTAAATACTTTTTACATTCTTATTTTTTTTATTCCACTATTTTTCTAAATGTTTCATTAATTATTACTAGCATACTATATATTAAGTTAATTTAGCAATTACTTTTTTAAAAACATTGTTTAAGTGATTGGCTGATTGGTAATCACATTCTTCTATTGCCTCAAAGAGAGATGTGTGTTATCTTCTTAAAAGGGCAACAAAGTAAAGATTTACAATGAACCTAATAAAGTGACATAAGTAGACTGTGCGTCGTCATTGAATGTCACTTTATAACAGGTCCTATGAGTTCTTCCCCAATGTATGTACTAATTTAAAGGTGCAGACATTTAACATTAGCACAGCTAAAATATTTCACACCATAATTACCAGAAATATATTTACTAGGGTTAAATAATTTTTGATAATCACTTCCTATAATTGTACTCTGTCTATGTATGTGTGCTGCATAAATGTTATGAAATGGGTCCCTTGCCCCAGGGACAGGTCTAAGGGTCCTTACCAGCCCCTCCTCCCCGGGTCGCAGTGAGGTAACGGCCAGGTCATTGCCACTCTCATCAAAGGCGTTGATGTCGATTCCCCAGTTGGTGTGAGGCTGTTTGAACCAGTTCTGCAACACGTGCTTGAAGTCAATACTTTGCCAGTGGCCCACCCTGGAGTTGAGTTCGATTTTTAGGGAGCGGATGCGGATGTGGCGGCTGCCCTGCTCTGTGACAGGCTTGAGCCGCAGAATCTGCAGGTAGACAGTGGAGGTCTGCTGCAGTGGTCGCAGGTACACCCACAGCTGGGCCTTCAGCACCTTGGTGAACATGAGTTTGGGGCTGAACTTGAAGAAACAGCAGCTCGGTTTGCCGTTCACCTGCACCAGTGGCTCCGCTATGACAGAAAGCACAGACATTAATATAAAATTACAGCAGATAATTACACTGAAGTGTGAAAAACACAATTGTGAGTGTTGTTTTCTAGGTTTATTTTCAGAAAACATCTGCATGTTTTTTTGTTGTGTTGTTAAAATATATTGTATATACAGAGTTGTCCAAAAGGAGGGTTACAGTTACTTCATTAACTGTTTCACCGTAACAATCACGTTTTAGATATAAATTTTAGAAAACAATACTGAACCTTCATTCTATGCATCCACTGAAAATTAAGGGAATTTATGTCATACTGTGTGTCAGATATACATACATACGTCTGTAACCTGTAACCCTACTTTTGGCCCACCCTGTATGTATTTATTGTTATATTGTTTACAGACATAGGGAATATGGCCTTGGGTACAGGACGACTTTTGGGGCAAAAAACAAAGGGTTTGAATTACTTATTTTGTGCTATTTACTTTATTTTGCTCAAAAAAATTATATGTAACAAAAGGGTTATCCATCCGTCCATTTGGTATGCTGCCTAATCCTGGATTGTCCAGGATTGTCCAGCTCCTCTTGAAGGACCCTAAGGCATTCCCAGGCTACTTGAGAGACATATGCCATGTCCAAGTTTTGTTTTAAAAATAGTCACTTTCACACGGCTGAAGATGATGACCTGATGAAGCCAGCAGGACCGTATTATCTGCAAAACACAGAGACCCAAATCTGCAGACACCAAACCAGCCCTCAATGCCGTGACTGCACCTTCTGTCCATTAAAAGTATGAATAGAATAAATGACAAAAAGTCCTGGCAAAGTCCAATCATCACTGGGAACAAGTCTGACTTACAGGCTACAATGTAGATCAAACCACTCGAGTCAGGTCATCCAATACCCCATAGAGAATTTTGAGGAGCTCAGGCACCCTCCTTGGTCCTGTCACCGAGGAGCTTTCTGATCACCTCAACAACCTCAACCGCAGAGATGGAGAGTCCACTGTAAAGTCCTCACTGGAAGACATGTCGGTGGGATCCAACGTAGTCCTTCCACTATACTACTTTTTCTGTCAGGCTCCGTCTAAGGGACAGAAATGTTTTCGCGAAATACAATTGAGAAACTGATATCTATGTGTTCATCTGTACTGTACAGACGGAACTTGATACTGAAACCAGAAAAATGCAACAACATGGAGAGCTGTGAAGCTTACAAGTGAAGCATACAAGTAGTCAAGAGTCAAATTGCATGTGGAGTATGATAAATTTGGAGGTGTTGGCAGGTCTGCACTAAGATTTAAAGTACTTCCTGCTTGTCACGCCCCACTATTCGAGAAGCACTGGGCTAGATAAACTGTGTTGTAATATCATGTGCGATGTGCTCCATGAATCAGAATTAACATCATGGTCACTTACTCGATGCGTCTGGTCAAGCTGGCTGGGGCGTCTTCTCCAGTTTATTTTGGGTAGGTAGAAAAAAGTTTCTATCACTGCTTGATTTGTTAGCCCTAACAGTTCTTTGTTCGTTGTGATGCAATCTTTTGAAGCAATGTCCTATTTGCCATACACACAAAGCCTTTCCATCAGTGGTAACACTGTATGCCACTTTCTTCAAAAGAAATACTCAATTTCTGTCGGAATGGCTCCACATTTACACCACCAAGTCATGCCGGTGTAATGACTTGCCCCCATCTCCTGCTCCCACGTTTCACTCTCTCTTCTTGCGGGCTCAGCTTCTGAAATCTGTAACTCATCCTCTGTATATTTAAGCTCAAAAATGTTCTGGATCCTCATTTGTCCAAAACTACTTGGCAGCGGCAGCACTCACAAAGTCTGCCATGAACGGTAGTTGCAAACTACTAACTAAACATGTGCTTTCTTCTTCATGCTAACTGTTTTTCTTGCTTCAGAAAGCACAGAAAAGAGAAAGACGTGTGCTCATTTTTCATATAAAGATTGTGGATGATGGGTAAAATTCCAACAAAAAGTGCAGTTTTCTTGAAGAAAGTGTATCCAATGTAGTGGGGAGGACAAAGAACCCAAAAGGTTACCACTTCCACATGGAATGAGAGGAGAACCTCATTTTCACTTGATCTCGGCCATGGCATGTCCATTTCAGCCATGGCATGTTGACTGGGCTTTGCTGGCTCAGTACCCAGTCTTCATGTAATCTAATGTCATGTCTCATTAACATCATTACTGATGCCTAGTGACCAGAATACTACATAAAAATTGTCTTCCAGTATTTTGTTTTACTAATAATATGACATAGTCAACTACAAAACAGCAACATTATTAATATTTTAACTCAATATAGCTAGGCGCGACTATACTGCACAGGTATAGCTATGAAATTCAAAGCATTCATCCATCCATTTCCTAAGTCGCTTATCCTCATTAGGGTTGCGGGCATCTACTGTATTATTAGCTCTCCTTTATCTATTAGCACAAAGTATCAGTACTGACTAGTTTCCCCAATGTTAATACGCAAAAAAAAGATAACAAAGTAAAAAAGAAAACATAATGAATGTTCACATGTCCCAAAATATGAGTCCAAGTCAAGTTTCAAGTCTCTTAAGTGCAATCTTAAGTCCCCATCTCTTTGTAACGGTAGTAACGTTATAGTAAGGAAATATTGTATGATCACATGATGTTAAAATGGTTCTCACAGTTAAGTCTCTCACATTTGCTTTACCTACACACAGGCCGTGCATATGATCGGCTTTTTGGCTCCATCAATTCATTCATTCATTCATTCATATTCTATACCGCTTATCCTCATTAGGGTCACGGGGATGCTGGAGCCTATCCCAGCTGGCTTTGGGCGGGAGGCGGGGTACACTCTGGACTGGTCGCCAGTCAATCGCAGAGCACATATAGACAAACAAAGACATACAACCATTCACACTCACATTCATACCTATGGACAATTTAGAGTGGCCAATTAACCTAACATGCATGTTTTTGGAATGTGGGAGGAAACCGGAGTACCCGGAGAAAACCCACGCACGCACGGGGAGAACATGCAAACTCCACACAGAGATGCCCAACGGAGCCATCAATTCATTTGGTTAGCAATTCTGATTACACAGGGCTGCAAAAACAAATTCATTTACATATTAAAACAAGAATCAGTGATGGTGGTGGCCATTGGCCAGATGGTCACCTTAGATTCCCTTGGGTCAGTCACAATGAAATGATCTACCCTTACATTATATCTGACAAAATTACGTTTTTTTTCTCCACTTTGGCAAGGATTAAGGAGCATGTTAAAGAACATAAGACGTCTGTTGAAATAGGCAGATTTATTCCTGTCATGATCTGCCGGTGTCTGCGCAACTGGCACCACATGTCAGATGTGCACTGAGGTTCATTTACATAGACCTCCATCTGATATAATGACATCCATCCATTGCATTCATACATTCATTTCCATGTAAAGTGTTCATTTATTAAGGGAAATTTATTCCGGCTCTATCAGCCATAATGCGCTAACAGAGTACAAAAGAATATTTTATATGCACCATTTTCCCTGAGCATATTTGACACGAATACCATTGTAGATCGTAAGTGAACAAACTGTCACATACTGTCATTTATCTGCCAATGGACTGTTGTCAGATAAAGAAAAAGCTCAAATGTGCATGCACTTGTCAATCATTGCTCAATCTGAGGTTGCTCAGGCAACTGGCAAATGCTTCCTGGGTCAAAAGGTTATTTGGCACCTCAGCCTAGTTAAGAAATGGGATCAGAGGTCAAAACCGTCAGCCTCTTTACATCTGAGGGGTACTGGGGAGGGGTGACTCCTAATAGCCAGATTGAGTTTGAAGGTCAAGGTCGACCTTCTGGCAATGCTAATATGTCTTTCTCACAACACGCCTTTTCAACAGAGAATCATTGGAAATCAGTGAAGCACAACTGTGCCGAGTAGTGTTTTTGTTTTGATTAGGGTGGAGGCTCTCCAGCCAGTAGAACCAAACTTCAACAGAACACTGCACAGGGCTGTTTTTTGACACTAAACAAGCGTTGTAATTGAATTACGGCCATGTATTGAGGAATATGAATTCACTGAGATACAGATGGACTGTCCATTAGAAGAGTCCAGGCCAGTGTTGAATAAGGGCCAAGCCTTGGACAGACATGGTCCTTCAGCCTGTATGTCCAGGCCCAGTCATTAGTGAGTGTAAATTATAGTGTCTCACGCTGGACAAACAATATGTCAATGTTCCTTTTTTTCTGGGTTGCTGAGGTCACAGCAATTAACTTGTTTGTTCATCAGCACAACATTGCAAATGAACGATTCCCAGGTTTGCTTGGGGTTGATGACGGTTATTGGTTGGCATTAATCGATGAAGATGGCAACAGTTTGCCAGTGTGGAAAAGAGAACGGTGACAAACACTGTGACAGTGTAATTGCTCTCTTTCTTAAGTCATTCTTGAGAAGGAGCAACGTGAGACATGATTAAGTTAGGGCCATTATTAAGCACACATGCCCAACATATGAGGCATGTCACGGCAAACAATGACTTCATTGATGAATTCAATTTGGGCCTTTATAAATCCTGTAAGTGCTCGAGTGTAAGGAGGAGGAGGAGGAGAAGAAGAAGGAGGAGGTGGAATGCCTCCGGCTTTATTACACAGCACATTTTAGCAGAGTGTTTCACTTGGGGAAAGCTGGTGAGTTTTGCTTGTAAAGCACAGAAAACCAGTGGGACACCTAAAAGTCTTCAATTATCTTCGCTTCTGCTGCCATCGCAACTTGGAGCGGAAAAGCACACAAGTAATTGGGAACCTACGTTTATTTCTATTTTTCTTTTCTATGGGCAAAAGAAGAAAAAATGGATAAAAATGGTGACATCTTTCCCTGCTGTTTACCTGACAACAGGGGTTTGGAGCATGTCTAAAGGTGACAGAGACAAGAGAGACAAGATTTGTATTATTCATAGTCATGAGTATCAACAGTTCAGCCTTTCCTCATTACATTAAGCCTTTTTGTTTAAGTACTTCATTTTGTTGTGGTTTTTGTGTTTAATTACATTGCCACGGGAAAATAAAAACCCACAAGCCCATTTCAGGACCCCTTCTGCACTATGAACACACCCTAGTTTAAGAGTTCCACATTTTAATAAATGAGTATATCTCAACCAAATCGACAATGGTAGACCAAATTTACGTGATGTTTCTCCTTGACAGTTAAAGAGACTGTATGCAACAGGACAATGAAAAACTATGAAAACATCACAACCATGGCTGTCACTCACGCCTGGTACTCACATATGTGTCACATACACATACACACACACACACACACAGGCAAAAGCAGTCTCTGAGATGCGACTAACAATTTACATTCCTAATGTTGTTATGATAAGCTATACATTCAATGATAGCTAATGTCAGTAGATACATTCACAAATCACTATCATTAGCTGACAACAAACAGAACTAATGGGCATGTGTGCATTACACTGGGGGTACTTTACATACTCAAAGCAGGTAGAGGATATTGTCAAAGCTGCAGCACATTTTAATGTTGGCACCCTCGGGCAGCTGGGGAACCCCTTGCATACAGTTCCTGTACGGTGTCCAATTACTAACAAACGTCAACTACATGGCTTGATTGAGACTATGTAAAACTGTTAAGCACTTACTGTACGTGCACTGTTCTTCACAAAGTGACATCGCCAACCAGTGGTCCAGCATGCACATTACAGCTCTTTTTTCTTTTTTTTTTTAAATCTTCACCTCAGTTTTTTCAGTTTTGATTTAGCTATTCTCATGTAGTCCCCTAAAGAGCCTTCTTTTCACTTTACATGAGACTTAAAAGTCAGGAAAAGTATTAACAGATGCCAGGTTTTTCCAAAGGAAATAGCCTTGTTTGCCTTTTCTCCCCATGTTTCATTACTACAGCAGCTTATTTCCCTGTGGTATAATTGCAAAATATGCCGCGCCTGAGTTTTACTGCCGACGCGCAGCAGGCCTGCAGGTAAGCCAATTAAGCATCTGGTGGACTCCCTGGGTACCTGTGACGCACCGTTAGCCTGCAGCCTTCTATACGTGCAAGAAACACTCAACGTATATAACATAAGGGTTTTATTCAGCATGCTTTTCATTTTAATACGAGACACCGGGTATTTAAACTCCTTCAAACAACCACGTGCAATAACGCTCCGGCAGAGTTAGAGCTAGTTAAACTGTTAAAAACACATGGTTAAGGAATGTTAAGATGCAGCTATAGAATAAAAATTGTTGGTGTTTAAAGTTATAGAATAGGTTATTTAATATTTTCATGACTGCCAGGAAGACTTGACTTTAGTAGGCACCATGCCCATTAATAAAATGTATATTGAGCATGAAAAAGGTTTGTAAAGTTGCACTTAGCTTTGGCATTAAAATGATTTTACTAGTCTGTACATTCACTTGTTAATCAGAAGTCAAGTCAAGGCAGCTGTAGATTGATTGTATACATTAAGCCACTTATGCTATCCAGGTGAAACTACACAGTCATCTATTGTTAATGTCCAAATGGATAGCATATTATGGAAGGAATCCAGATAGGAGTCTTATTTGCATATATATCTTGTATTTTCTTTCCTTAATGGGAAATGCAAATGTGCCATTTTGTGGAGAGTGTGTGTTTGGCAGCCGTCGTGTTGAATAAATGTGACTCTAGGGTATCCCCACGCACCTCGGCATATTAATCATCGTGACACTTTCACGACCCTTCTAATAAGACAGGGGCCACGGTGCACCCCCCTCAAACAACCCACCCCACCCCAACCCCACTCCCTCTTTGTCACTCGACCAGTCCCCAGGGATGGGAGAAGGTAGTGGGGGAGGCCGGGCTTGGGCTGCCAGTGGAGGTGGAGGGCGTGTGTGTGTGCGTGTGTGTGTGTGCGTGGTGGGAGTGTGAAGTTAGACCCCCTCATTCGGAAGCTCTCCCATGGGACAACGGCAGGCACAAGACTCCTATTAGGACTGAGCACAGTAGCCCCCCAGGAGCAACAAACGACACCTCCTAATGCTTCTTGTTCTAGCTGAGTGCACACAAACACACAAGAGAAACATGTAACAGCACATAAACACACAACATACACAAGCTTCAAACTCAGCCCAATGACTCAGTAAGCTAATTGTTTTTACTAACTCTTTTAGATATATTTTCATTTTAAGACTGCGGGACATCTCCAGCAGGATAAGGGGGGTTGGTTTGGGAGGCAGAGTGGGGAGGGGGGATGAAACAAGTGCAGTGAACTGCAATAAGGTGGACAGCTGGACAGCAGAAAGCACACTAGGCTCTCTCACCGCCTGTGTTTGTGTGCATCTACACGCACTTGCGAGGCGTTAATGTCAGGCCAGTGTTCTGTTTCACAAACTTTTTACATATGTCACATCAGCCCGCACGTACTGTAACAAAGTCATTTTGCTTCCTGCTTTTTTTTTGCTATACTGAAATGAAACAAAACGTCAGTTTTACCTTGTTAAAGAATAGATTGAAGAAGTTTACATGAAAAAATGTGATGAAAATGTGAACAAAAATCAAGATTGTCAGTTTTCAGGAACTGATGGCTGTTCTAAATACCTACTTGGGCAGAAGATGAAAGGGTAGTTATCGTCACCCAGTATACCAGTAGTATGCAGTCAAGGCCAGCAACACTTTTGCTGCTGGCCTAAACACAATCAGACGCACTGAACTACATTTACAACTTGAATTCTAGTACTTGATCCATGAAATTGTACTAATTTATTCCCAACAGTCTATTAGCTTTATTTCGTAGTGTGTCTCTTGGTTGAACTTCTTCCAGTAGTGTATGTGTATTGTCTGCCCGTCAGCTTCCAGCTTCTGCGGGTTGCCATGTCAATCTAATCTACCCAGGGTCAATTGTGGTGGCCGATGTCACTTAAACACTATTAGTAATGTGGCTGTGGCCTCACAGGACCAGCTACAATAGGCCTACAATAATGCCATAGCATTTATCCGTCCTCTTACTGGCACATCCACCCTGCCTGACGGATGAGAAGTGTCCAGATGAAGTTGTAGTGCAGAGGTTTGGAGTTGTCTGAGACCCTTTATCACAAAGTCGTTTCTTTTACGCTTGTTGCATTTGTCTCAGCTCTGAATTTACACACGTCGGGGATCAGAGGTGGAAGTTACGTAATGCTCAAAAGCTAAGTTCACGCTGCAGGGTGCCCTATTCAGGTTTGCGTTTGGTCATCGTTTGGTCATTGTTGTCAACAGACAAAACTTTTCAGACAAAATACCTCAAATGATGGATGTACCAAAGTATAAATATTTAAATTTGCAAATCAATTTTAGCACATAAAGAGCTGGTATCGGAATTATCGATATTTCAATTTCAGTCCACACATCACTTCCACGCAAAGCTGAAAATCAACTCTGAACCCCTGACGTCACTTCATATCCATCCTTTCCTCAGGTCCCATTAGGAGAATACATTTATAGTAACACACACAAATCTTATTTATGATTTATCCATCCATCCATTTTCTATACCGCTTATAAATGTTTTAAATACTTTACTCTCATTTTGTCAAATAAACTGGTTAATATGAGTGTAAAGGTGACTATAGGGGTGTTATAAATCCATATAATATGTGGAATGCTGTAATAATGTTAAAAACTGTATTTAAACTGTTGAAAGGAGGTTTTCTGTGCGCTAACTACAAAAATATTAAATTTATAAATAAGGAATCCTACTTGCCAGGAATCATGGTCAGGCCTGGACCCCAATAATCGCAATAAACGAGGGATTACTGTATCTTCAAACAATCTAGAAGAACCCGGGTCACTTGTAGCATACTCCAGAGCATTATTATTAACTATACATTGATAACTTTTGATATGCATGTATTATTAGGAAATAGTATGAATTATTTTGGACATGGGCCACAGAGCCAAGTGGCTAGCATGTTGGCCTCGCAGTTAGGAGTTTGAGTTTGGATGTTCGTTTGGGCATCTATGTGTGGCATTTACAATTGCATGCTAAGGTTTTCTCATCTCAAAACATGCATAGCCTAATTGGAGTCTAAATTGTCCATAGGTGTGAATGGTCGGTTTGTTTACATGTAACCTGCGGCTGGTTGGCAACCAGTCTGGGGTACCCTACCTCTCACCCAAATTCAGCTGGGTGGCTTTGGATGGATGGAATTGTTGGCATGTTGGTTGTTTTTACAGGTAAAACATGTCCCACTCATCAAATAAAAATCACCTTAACCCAAAATTTGGAAAGTGTATGAATAATAGGAATAATGGCTATTCTGTAGTATCTGTAGAATATAAGTTGTAGAACATGGAAAAGGCAACTTCAGGCATGTGGTTTTGTGACAAGTAAAATTAATCAAGATGTCAAAAAAGTAGGACACCCCATTGTCTCTTGAAATGCTGCACACAAAAGGATGAAAATTTGTCGAAACATGTACCCTGATTGCATTGCTAATGCCTTTATTTTTCTGACGAACACACCACATGGCATTGCTGTCAGAATGACTTGACACGTTTTGCCAAAATACCACAAAATGCGGTACACATCATTCAAGGACTGACATTCACACATGTAAAATTTTTAGCAAAATTGGATGAGAAACATAGACATCATTAAGCTAAAAATCTTTGAACATTTGTTTATTGATTATAAAATGTCAAATTCATGAGTTCATTAAGTCACATGTATACAGATCTAATTCCTGCATCATGAAATACCTAGTACATGAGTTTTTTTTCGAAATACAATGCATTGCAGGAAAAAGCTCCCTAGACTTAATTATTGCACAGGAGAAATGTGGGACTATTGGGACCTTTTTGCATTTAACATTTGCAATTAATTAGTATAATATATACTAGATTCTAATATACATTATCTAATATATTAGAAATTAACTTATAATGTATAATTGCATGAAACAAAACAAGGAAAACGCCATTACTTACTGCCACCAAGTGCTACAGTGTACGCACATTCAAATTTTGACTCTATTGTAAGCAGCCTCATTAAGTTCTCGTGGAACATATTTACATCA
The DNA here is from genome assembly GCA_024372805.1 of Oostethus manadensis. NCBI lineage: Eukaryota > Metazoa > Chordata > Actinopteri > Syngnathiformes > Syngnathidae > Oostethus > Oostethus manadensis. The sequence continues at coordinate 3,459,276 of QODF01000029.1, forward strand.
GTGTGCATGACCTTTTGTACTTGATCCCGTGGTAATAAAAAAACACCTGGTAGACATGTGGACTGATTACTCAAGATTAACGTAAATCATTGTAAACCTTTCCTCACATGACCAGAAGGTCCTGCAGGTGCTTTAAAAAAAAAAAAATCTGACAATATCAATGCAACACCATACCAATGCCTTTATGAGCTTTACTTTACATTATATAACTCCCTAAAGAATTGGGCCATGCATCTCCATAACTTTCATAATGGATGATGCGCTGATAAATACAAGCAAAAAGCTGCTGCTCCACTTCACTGCAGAAATAGGGCTAATTAAATTTTCATGGGATATAAATGAGGTAATCTGCTGTTAATTGTGCTTCCTGCCAACACATTTACTCCCTCAGAGGATGCAACATTATGCCCACACTGCATTTCCCTCACTTAAACGCCTCTTAGTTTTAATGGACTCTTCCATAAACTGATGCCTTGCCTATACGACCACACAGAGGCTGAACGCATCCATCAACAATAATCCCCTCAATGATCTCCATTTTATCTTCTCACTCCTACTACCCGCTCCCTCCTCCTCCTCTGCCATGTCCCTACGCAGGACTTAATTACTGCTTTAAAGTAATTATTTCCTTTATTAGTGAAACACAACATCTGTTTCCAGTCTTTTTAAGTGTTCCTATAAAACCCTTCCATGATTTCTGTCCCTTTAGGATAGAGCTGGGCTGCTTGTTGCTCCCCGCGGACTCGCCGCCTCCGTTCTGCCACCCCCTTTCGTATGCACAGCATGAGTCAAGATGCATCTACAGTAACTCTATTGCACACTCCAAAATCCTTCAAGGAGAATGTCTTATACAGCAGCTGAACAGCAGAAGTGACAGTGCTTGCTTGCTGATTATTATTACGAGTACGTACGTCCTACTCATAATATCAATTATTTGGTAAGTGTGCCTTAAATGTCAAAGCAATAATTCTTTTAAAGCAAGAGAAAAGACAAGTTATGCGGACTGCTACACAGGAGCGTGAGAATAAAGGAAGGAGGGTGGAGGGAGCGAGATTCCAGAGGTCCTGGGGAAATTTTGTCCCTGTATTAATAGACTTTGTTCCCTTTGAAATTTTATTAGCCATAAAGTTGACAGTATGCTGTGCAATTTCAATAGTCCTGCAGACCTTTCTGGAGTTCTTTTAAAACAAAGCACTCGTGCCCCAGCAGCCAAGCAATTGCCGAGCAACAGCCTTCATCTTTTCTTTGGAGTCCCGCCATTGATGGCCGCAGTGACACAAGATGAACAAGTGTCGTCATCAAACTGAGACCTCCCTGGAATAAATAAATCTATAAAAGCCTCACATAGTCACCGCCTTGCAGAAAACACTGGCCGGTGAGTTCAAGACAGTCCGGATTCTCCAGGCTCTGTCCTTTTAGCGCTCTCCCTCTTAATTTTTATGGTTCCTGCACCTTCAGGAAATGACCCTTTTTATAGGGTCAACACTATAAAAGACTTGTTTTTTTTGTGGGAGTGGTTGGTGGATGTGTGTGTGTGTGTGTAGTGGGGGATAAGTGTTCAAGTTACTACCGGTTCGTATTTGCTGTCAAAGAAATAGACCTGATGAGGTTAATAGTCTCCACTTCAATATATCACATAGCTGTGAACCCTGTGACCCTTTTTGTCAATAGGAGAACTTTTCTCTTGAGTGTGTGTGTGACTGTGTGAGCGTGCAACTGTTTGTGAGTGTGTGTGTGTGTGTGTGTGTGCGTGCTCTAGCATCCACGTGTGCCTGCACAAGTGTAACAATATACACTGATGTATTCCAAGGGGCGCATACTTCAGGTAGAGATGCTTTGACGTTTGTTTACTGTTAGAGGTGAAATTCTTGGACCGGCGCAAGACGGACAAAAGCGAAAGCATTTGCCAAGAATGTTTTCATTAATCAAGTTCGTTATCGGAATTAACCAGACAAACCGCTCCACCAACTAAGAACGGCCATGCACCACCACCCACAGAATCATTTCTGCAAAGCATCTTGGATGACAAAGGTAGCTACAAACTCTACTTACTTACAATTTATTGTAGATACTACAGTTATATTTTTACATTGTACCATACTTTTTCATGCTTGTGTTGTATTGACTTAAAGCATAAACCCTACAAGTAGTTTCATTTCACGACTTTCTGACTCTGCAGGACTCTGCAGGACGACATAACAGCGGATGGCTACTCTTTGATGGAGTCACTGATGCTGAAAAATTGTGATTCTCAAAGCACAAAAAATGACCAAAAATATACAATGCATTTCTTCTTAAAGCACGTCTTAATGCAGTCTGTAGTGCCAGAATTAGGAATCAGAGCCCATTTCTGTCTCTCAGGGCACTGATGTACCCCATAAGGCTACTGTCTAGACCCTGTAAATTCTAATAGTTTCTGGCGGTACCACACAGATACAGGTGTGTTGTCAATATGTAAATCAAAGGTAAAAAAAGTAATACATTTGAAAGTGCTACTCAGTGACACAGTGTGTATCTGATGACAGATTTGTAACAGGTGGGCTTGAAACCCCGCTCCTTCTCAAGCAAACCCCCATTGGTGTCAGCATATGCATTAAACTACACTACAACTTCATAATAAGCAAAAACAACCCTATTATCAGCCCTGATAAACCATCATAGCTTTGACATGAGTTACGAACGAGCGTCAACTCCAGAACATACTGTTCCGAGGTGGATGCTTCAGTGCGTTAAGTGCCGCACCATGATATAAATAGACGTAATTTTTTCATGCAATTTCATAGTAATTAGCAACTCTGAAGCATGGACCCTGTCAACCCCCACTGCGGCACCCATATGTACCTTGTGTGAATACTAAGAAGCAACACTGGCACAGGTTCAGTACCGTATGTACTGTATGAGCCCACATGGACATCAAAGGCAGTGTGCATGACCGTGAAAAGGGTGATTGAGTTTGAGGTGCGCACGGAACACAGTATAATGTATGAAGCCCTTCTTCTATCACAGAAAGACAGAAAAGGAAGGCACTTTTAATCCTGTGGGATCCCCCGCTAAGGCGCCACAGGCAAAAAAATAAGGCTTGGTGATGGTGGGGGTGAGGGAGAAAAACAGCGTATGATGAAAACTGCAGCTGGTGTGAAGAGGAAGTGCTGAAATATGACAGATAAAGCAGAGGTATAACACCAGCACACCCACAAGCTCCTATGGATGACTTGAGGCTCTGACAAATTATACAACTGCACAGATAGATAGACTGATTAGTTTGATTACTGGTACTATTACCACGTAGATTTTTATGCCCAGGAAAATGTACAGTATACTTTTCTGTTATACTATTTAGTAGAACTTTTACATGTCCTTGGGCCGCATGGTGACCAAGTGGCCACACAGGCCACACAGTCAGGTGATCTGGAAGATAAGGGTTTGTACTTGAAGGTGAGTAATTGAATGGTACTCAGGTTTTCTTCCACATCCCAAAAACATGCATGTTAGGTTTATTTGTGACTCTAATAAATACATGTGAGTGTGAGTGTGTACACTTGTGCCTGCACAAGTGTAACAATATACACTGATGTATTCCAATGGCCGCATACTTCAGGTAGAACTGCTTTGACGTTTGTTTACTGTTACATAACAAGTTCAACAATGGTATCCTTCATAGAATGTCATTGGGTATGATGATGCGGCAAAGCATCAAAATAAATGCACTGTAACAAAAGTCAGTTTTCACAGCATTATAACTGTATAATGGACAAATCGTTACTGTAAAACCTGTTTCAGCCTGTTGCTGCATTTCTGCAAAGCATCATGGTCCAAATTCAATTCTACAGCAAATAATTCATTCCTGCAGATCACACTACTCTTATTTCTAGCAGGAACAGAATGGGTGTCTTAACGGCAAAACTGGTAAGGTAACTGCACACACTTGACAATTTGAATTTGTATGGAAAAGAAAAAGCAGCCTGTGTTCACTGGACTAGCTACGCCTGCCCTGATAAGCTATTTAACGCTCTTGACTGAATGAAAATGGTAGCTACAGGCCCCGTTACTAATGTCTGTTGGGTAAGAGAATTTCCCTGAGAGAAGCTGGACTAGAACAAATGAACGTTTAGCTTGGTGATTGTAATAAGCTAACGAGAACGGCATCAATCATATTTTCATGAAATGCACACACACATTGTACAAACACGTCATTTATTGGCGACGTCTCCTGGTGACAAAATACCATCATTCTTGTCTATAATGAATGTTTGATTTTCCCGCCCACTGCCAGGAAGAAGACTTGCGTCTAAATGAACACAGCCCACCAACCTGATGTGTACACACAAGAAATGCTGGCGTAAATACAGGCACTTTTTTTCTTTTCTTTTCTGCCTTCAAAATGTATATTTTTCTTATTTGTTTTTTTTTTACTTGCAATTACAGACAAAGATAATATTACCTGTGTCTTTAATATCCACTTTGACAGAGGATTTCCAAACAGTAGGAACAATGTTATGTCCTGAATGTTCAGTAGACTTTGTGAAGAATTGTCAAAGCTTGAAATATCAGATAAAATGTTTCTAATATTATTGAGTGATTGTCAAAAGAAAACTTACTGAAAATGTATAATGATGGTGTGTTCAGATCAGATTTAGCTCAGAAGTCATATTGCGTTTCATTCATTGTATGTTTGTAATCTTTGGCATTCACAAGAATAAATGCAATTTTTGTGACTAAATGTGTCTTGATTTTAAAGGAGAAAATTATTCCACTTTTTAAATTCACAGTATTTAAAATAATTGCAATAATTGTTATTACCGTTGTCTTACATTAGCAATAATAAATACAGTACAGCACTATGACGGTTGTAAGGGGTATTGCATTACTGATACTATCACTGTCAATAATATCACAGAACCTACAAGTTACTGTAGATTCTACAGTTACATTTTTACATTGCACCATACTTTGTCATGCTTGTGTTGTATTGACTTAAAGCATAAACCCTACAAGTAGTTTCATTTCATGAGTTTCTGACTCTGCAGGACTCTGCAGGACGACATAACAGCGGATGGCTACTCTTTGATGGAGTCACTGATGCTGAAAAATCGTGATTCTCAAAGCACAAAAACTGACCAAAAATATACAATGCATTTCTTCTTAAAGCACGTCTTAATGCAGTCTGTAGCGCCAGAATTAGGAATCAGAGCCCATTTCTGTCTCTCAGGGCACTGATGTACCCCATAAGGATACTGTCTAGACCCTGTAGATTCTAATAGTTTCTGGAGGTACCACACACATTCAGGTGTGTTGTCAATATGTAAATCAAAGGTAAAAAAAGTAATACAATTGAAAGTGCTACTCAGTGACACAGTGTGTATCTAACGACAGATTTGTAACAGGTGGGCTTGAAACCCCGCTCCTTCTCAAGCAAACCCCCATTGGTGTCAGCATATGCATTAAACTACACTACAACTTCATAATAAGCAAAAACAACCCTATTATCAACCCTGATAAACCATCATAGCTTTGACATGAGTTACGAACGAGCGTCAACTCCAGAACATACTGTTCCGAGGTGGATGCTTCTGTGCGTTAAGTGCCGCACCATGATATAAATAGACGTAATTTTTTCATGCAATTTCATAGTAATTAGCAACTCTGAAGCATGGACCCTGTCAACCCCCACTGCGGCACCCATATGTACCTTGTGTGAATACTAAGAAGCAACACTGGCACAGGTTCAGTACCGTATGTACTGTATGAGCCCACATGGACATCAAAGGCAGCGTGCATGACCGTGAAAAGGGTGATTGAGTTTGAGGTGCGCACAGAACACAGTATAATGTATGAAGCTCTTCTTCTATCACAGAAAGACAGAAAAGGAAGGCACTTTTAATCCTGTGGGATCCCCCGCTAAGACGCCACAGGCAAAAAAATAAGGCTTGGTGATGGTGGGGGTGAGGGAGAAAAACAGCGTATGATGAAAACTGCAGCTGGTGTAAAGAGGAAGTGCTGAAATATGACAGATAAAGCAGAGGTATAACACCAGCACACCCACAAGCTCCTATGGATGACTTGAGGCTCTGACAAATTATACAACTGCACAGATAGATAGACTGATTAGTTTGATTATTGGTACTATTAAAAGGAGTATGGGTGACATTTTATGTGTCAAGAATGGAATATTTTCCATTTGCGCTTTTTCAGAGAAAACACGCAATCACAAGACCTTTCACTTGGAACAAACACACCCTGTTCTTTTATTTATCTCACGCACACACATGCAAACACACACACACACACACAGATTTTACAAAGTTAATGAGTCACCTTCCTGTCTCCTGGCTGAGACACTAGCCAAGACTGGTTGAAACCAGATCAGACCAATACACCAATACAGTTAACAGGAGGTTTTCTGATCAATGTATGGGCCTCCACAGAAGGCATATGAAAAGAAGGAACTCAGGTATACTTTAGAGACTCAAACTGACTAGACTTTGGCTGGGTGGCTGACTGTCTTCTCCAGTGTTGGCATTACAATTCTTGTATTCACTCTAAATAGAATCAATTGTTAAACATACTTTTTGACCTAGATAGTTATGTCACAGTTAAAAGAATTAAAGAACACGAGTGGTTCACACCCTGTTAAAAGGGCCAGACTGAACGTTTGGTAATAAATAAGCACACTGCAACAATACCTTAATTAATGATAACAAAGTAAAAGAAGTGAAACTAACTTAAACACGGTATAGTGAATATACTTGCAATACATTTGTATAATATACAATGGTGTGAAAAAGTGTGTGCGTCCTTTCTGATGTCTTACTTTTTGGCATGGCCCAATGTGAAAAAGTGAATGCCTCCCAGTTATAACATGACTGTTACACAAAAAATGCCACACCCAGGCCGGATTACTGCCACACCTGTTCTCAATCAAGACATCACTTTAAAAAGACCAGCCGGACCAAGTGAAGTAGACCAGAAGATCCTCAAAAGCTAGACATCATGCCGAGATCTAAAGAAATTCCGGAACAAATGAGAAAGAAAGTAATTGAGATCTATAGTTACAATAGTCACAGCCATTTCTAAAGCTTTGGAACTCAAGGGAACCACAGTGACCTTCTCAGGAGTGTTTGGCCAACCAAAAGTGCAGACGATGATGAGCGACGACTCATCCAAGAGGTCACAAAACACCCCACAGCAACATCCAAAGAACTACAGGCTTCACTTGGTTTAGTAAAGGTCAGTCTTTAAGACGCCACCATAGACAGTCTACAAAAACAGCCTGCATGGCAGAGCTCCAAGATGAAAACCACTGCTGAACAAAAAGAACATTACAGCTCATCTCAATTTTGCCAGAAAACATCTTGATGATCCCCAAGACATTTAGGAAAATACTGTGGGAAATAATATAGTGTCAAGAGACAAAAGTTGAACTTTTTGGAAGGTGTGTGTTACATTTTGCGTAAAAGCAATGCTGCATTTCAGAGAATAACATGATACCAACGGTAAATATGGCGGTGATAGTATGATGGTCTGGGCTTCTTTTGCTGCTTCAGGACATGGAAGGCTTGCTGTGATAAACCATGAATTCTGCTGTCTACCAAAAAATCCCAAAGGGCAATGTCCAGCCCTCTGTTTGTGACCTCAAGCTGAAACAAACGCAGCAGGACAATGATCCAAAACACCAAACATGCCAAAAAGAGACTCATTGCAAGTTATCACAAACGCTTGATTGCAGTTGTTGCTGCCCAACCATTTATTAGGGGACAATCACTTTTTCACACAAGGCCATGTAGGTGTGGATTTTTTCCCCCGTTAATAATAAAAAGTTTCCTTTAAGAATTGCATTTTATGTTTATTTGTGTTGTCATTGACTAACATTTAAATAGTTTGATGATCTGAATTTGAATGTATTTAACGTTTGAACTGAGTTATTTTGGCAAGGAGAGTCATATACAAACAATGATTTTGCAGGGTTTAAATTGTCATTTTACTCATACACTTTCCTACATTTAGGGTGGAGAGATGGACACTAAAAGTATAATGAAAAAAAGTAATGTATATTTAGACCACATAAGGCTCCACACACGCACACATATACTGTATAGATGCATCTTTGTTCACTGGTGGTGTACGAGCTGATTATATGGGGGCGTGTTTTATCCGCCTTGTGCAGAATATATTACGTGTGTAAATGTTGTTGAACCCGGCGATCTTGCAGGAAAAGGTCACACACTCCCCTCGACCCCGAGTGCTTCTCTGTCTTTGTGCACCCGTGGTAGAAAAAAACGAGCTGTGCCTATAAACTTCGCATTTAAAAAGGCAAGTGCGGCCGAGGGGGGGTGCGCCGCATGAGGGGAACAATGGCAGCTTTTTGGACACACTTTTTCTCACTGCGATGAACAGCAGGGAAACCGGTAGAGGCTCCTATAAAAGAGCGATAGAGCACAGCTGCTAGAGTTCAACAGTCATTTTACGAAATGTCTCCAGTGGGTGCAGCAAATATTTAATGTTGACTTTATGACTGCCCGAATTCAGGGCTTGCGCACTTAAGACAACGGAGCTATCATGAATAATGTACTTGACGTTCAGCATGCTTTGTCATGCGTTCACACACATGTGCAATAAGAGGTGTCAGCATGGAGGCAGACTCTTAAGAGCAGCTGCCATGGTCCAAAACATACACCAGTCACCAGGTGGACCTTCGTTAAAATCAGCATTAGAGAGATTGAAGACAAAAAGTCCATCAGGCCATATTGAGTCTGCTTGAGGCTGAGCTCCTCAGGGTGCTTGATTATTGATTTATCAGCCTTAATCCCTATTTGACAGCTGCCACCAACAGCTGATTGAGCCAATTAGTCAAGCCAAACCTAAGTCAATTCAGAGAAATGAGACACAGTAACTCCAATGAGAGGACGGCCTGCGTGCGTAATTACGCACAGTGTCCTTGGATGCGAAGTTGTAAACTGTTACTCACGCTCAGAAGCCATTGTGATGACGGACTCCGTGGTGGCGTGGTACTCATCCTCCTCCATAAACTCATCCTGGGAGGACGCGTCTCCTTGGAAGTCATGATGGTCCAGCAGCTGCTGGAGCGGAGGCGCCTTGGGCAGTAGCTGGTTGACCACTTCCCGGCTGATGTTAGGCGCCTGCTTCAGACGCAGCTTGCTCAAGATCTGCGACTTGATGGTCTCCAGCCTCAGCACTTTGCTTTGTTCCCTCCAAACGCAGGCGGAGCACTCGTGGGAACCGGCGTCCTCATCCAGGAGCGATAGGCCGGCATCCGTGGGCGTCTCGCTGGCGGGAGGCAACAGCAGATTGGGCTCATCGCTCCCCGACTGTCCCAAGGAGATGAGCACCATCAAGCACAGTAAGAAGTTATACCTCGACATGACGATGAGTGGACACCAGGCAATGCAACTTTTTGTTGTTTCCCTTTTTTGAAACTCACTTTACCCGGTTAAATTTCCTCTCTTGGTTGTGCGTCGCTCCTTATCGTAACAAAGTGACATCTAATCCACACCGCGAAGTTGAGCTGCTTTGCAAAATAAAGGGAAAAAATGCGTTCCAGTGTGTCTTGTGTCTTTATTGAAAGTTGATCAAATCTGATGAATGCATAGCCCGACCACATGTAGTATGGATAGTTGTTTTTGGCGTCCTCTGTACAACTTTCAGTCCGTGGAGGTGTGTGTGTGTGTGTGTGCGTGTGTGTGTGTGCGTGAGTGTGCAGAAGTGTCACTGGAAATTGTGCAAGTACGGTCAAAAAGGGGGCTCTTTATATATCTCAGCTGCCCGCTGTCGTAATCCGTCTCCATTGGCTAAGATTGCAACAAAAGGCTTTTAGGTCTGTCACCAAGTCAAGAGGGACAGCGCGAAGGGAGGGTCTTAGGTCTCTTATGAGCGATATGCCTAAATGCAGAAACCGCACGATTATGCCGGAGTTTAAGTAAAAAACAAAAAAGTTGCTGTTTTTAGAAAAAAAGTGCACTCGTACTAGACAATGTGGTATCACTGACCCAACAGTGACACCTGCTGGACAAAAAAGGCAGTTACTGCATCTTTTAGTTTTCTACTGTATCATACTGTATAATGTCATTTGACACGCAGTGGTTTTTGCATGAATGCACGAACGTTAACATAACTGTAGAATAATACTCAGCATTAATCAAATACCACAGTTTTTTACTTTGCATATTTCTCCTGTGACTCATATAATTAACATTTATTTGAATATGAATAATCCTGGAGAACTTAATGTATACATTAGCCAGAACAACGTGCTTCCAACAAACAAGCAAAGACAATAAGCTGCTTTCTGGAAAACAATAACTTTTAAGACATCCTTGGGACATGTTCTGCCATCCAGGGTTCATTCATTCATTCATTTTTTTATATACCGCTTATCCTCATTAGGGTCGCGGGTATGCTGGAACCTATCCCAGCTGACTTTAGGTGGGAGGCGGGGTACACCCTGGACTGGTTGCCAGTCAATCGCAGGGCACATATAGACAAACAAAGACATACAAACAGTCAAATTCACATTCATACCTATGGAAAATTTAGAGTCGCCAATTAACCTAACATGCATGTTTTTGGAATGTGGGAGGAAACCGGAGTACCCGGAGAAAACCCACACACGCACGGGGAGAACATGCAAACTCCACACAGAGATGCCCAACAGAGATTCAAACCCTCAACCTCCTCCACCCAGGGTTTAAAAAAATATTTTATTTAATTCACAACAGGAAAATAACAAGAAACAAACAACCCCAGTAGGTGAAGACACACAGTCACTCCACACCAAACAAAAATGAACAATAATAATGATAATGATAACATTACATTTTCATTACATTAAAGTCTATTTAACAGTTAAAATACATTAATGTAATGGAACCCATATTTCTAAATACTCAGGCTCACTATTATCCAGGCTAAATGCAGTTCTTGCCAATGATATCATCTGACACCAGTCATTGAGAGTTGAACCGTCAGCATCCATCCATTTTTCTAATATTACTGTTTTTGTTCTAATGCATGCTGACAAAAATGCATTATAACATTTTTTTTCTTTGATGGCATGTTACTAAATTGATGCAGAGGGTTGATGCATTTTTGTTTTATTTCAAGCCATTTTGGCTTGTAAAGTTCACCCAACTGGTCCGCATGTGCTTTGTGGAATTGAAAAACGTGGAAAATTGGACCGTGTAACTCGAGGTGTCCTGCAATGGGAGATCTCGGAGTACAAGGTTCATGGCATGCTTCTACGTACCATTCGGTCTTTGTACAATAGGAGCAGGATGCCTGCTTCCCATTGCCAACAGTAAGTCAAGTCTGTTAACAGCGAACATTGGCCTCTGCTAAGGCATCCCTTTGTCACCGATTCTCTTCATTGTTTTTAAGGACAACATTTCTATACACAGCCAAGGCGTTGAGGATGTCCAGTTTGAGGGCCTTTGGAGCTCATCTCCATGTGAGCCTGCCTCATAAGGCTGTGACCTTCAGCGTTTACTGCATGAAGCTTCTGGTTAAGACTCCAAATCTGAGGTCATCATTCTCAGCCAGAAAAAAGTGGATTGCACTTTGAGTTGGGATTGTGGAGGAGTTCAAGTTCAGTCTCTGGATCTTGTTCACATGTGAGGGAAGGCCGGAGAAGCATTTGCGCAGGCAAATCAGCAGAGCTTCTGCAGTAATGGGGTTGCTATACCGGACCGTCATGGTTAAGAGAGGGCTGATCCAGAAGGCAAGGCTCTAAATTTAACAGTTGGTGCACGTTCCTACCCTCACCTATGACTCATGAGCTTTGGGTGGTGACCAAAAGAGCAAGATAGGGATACAAGTGACCAAAATGAATTTCCTCAACACGGTGGCTGCACTCACCTTAAGAGAAAGGTGAGGAGCTCAGTCACCCAGAAAGAGCTCAGAGTAGAGCAACTGCTCTTGCACATGGAAGAGCCTGTTGAGGTGGCTTGGACATCTATTCGGATGCATGCCTTAGATGCATGCCTAATGGACACCTCCTTGGTGAGGTGCTCTGGTCATGTCCAGTCAGGGAAAGACCCCAGGGCAGACCTATGAAGGATCATTTCTTGCAGTTGGCCTGGGAGCGCTTCCACGGAACTGGACGTGAACATGTCAGGTTACAGAACTCAACTAATGCTTCAAATATCACAGTAAGTACTAAAACTTTACAAAGCACAAGATTGGAACCTTGGATTCTTCTTATGCCAATTTACTTACTGGCCATACTCCAGTAAATATCTTCTTCAGACATTGCGACTTACCTTCTTCTCTACCACCACAACATTGTAACCTTGTGTTCTCTTCAAGCCATTCTGACTTTACTCCAGTAAATTACTTCTTAATACATCCCTACTTACCTTATTCTTCTCTTTTACATATAGTATAGTAAGTACTAAACTTGACCTCCACAACATTGGAACCTTGGATTCTTTTTATGTCATTATTTTACTCTGTTCGGTCTTGTTCTATGAAGCGTCTAGGTACTGAATCAATGCACAATGAAATCTCTTCCTACTTGTTAGAAGGCAAGAGACGATTTATTATCAACAGACCGTTTTCTTCTGGATGAGAGATCTTGTCACACTTTAATCTTGTGAGAACTTGTGACACTTCTACTTACTTACCTTATTTACTTTACTGACTTAATTACTTTCTTGCCTATTTATTTTACTTACTTACCTTACTTTACTCTATCAAATTACTTATTAACACATCACTACTTAACTTATTCTTCTCTACCTCAACAACTTTGAAACCTTGTATTTGTCTTATGTCATTCTTACTTTACTTACTGTACTCAGTAAATGACTTACCGTGTTCCTTTACGTTTCGTTACGATGTTACGCAAGTGGAACTGCTGGACAAAGATGGTGGTATTGAAGTGATAAGCATCCAAATATTAATCACCTGTTTGCTGACAACCCACTTATTCCTGATGAAGGGATACCAAACTCTATGAACAATCTACACACGTGGACAAAATTGTTGGTAGCCTTCGGTTAATGAAAGTAAAACTCACAATGGTCACAGAAATAACTTGTATCTGACAAAAGTCATAATAAATAAAAAATTATATGAAATGTAACCAGTGAAAGTCAGACATTGCTTTTCAGCCATGCTTCAACAGAATTATAAAAAAAATAAATAAACCCATGAAACAGGCCTGGACAAAAATGATGGTGCCCTTAACTTAATATTTGGTTGCACAACCTTTTGAGAATCAAACGATTCCCGCAACTGTCAATGAGACTTCTGCACCTCTCATCAGGTACTTCGACCCACTCCTCATGAGCAAACTGCTCCAGTTGTCTCAAGCTTAAAGGGTGCTTTACCAGTGCTCAAATGATGACCTCATGCGTAAAAAAACATAGGTGGATAGTGACAAGCTGTGCCTGACTAACGTTATGTCTGGGCTGACTCCTTTGGATATTATACTTGCGATTTGCAATGACTGCAAAGAGTTGATTTTACGAGGTGGAACCAAGACTTGTTCCTTCAATACATCCAATTCCCAGGGCGAAATCCATCAATCAGAAATTAACGAAGTATACGTATTTTACTAGATAACCAGTCCTTTTCTATCATGCACCAGACACCAGATTTGTATCGAGCCATTACACGCAAATTGACATATCTCAAGCAGTTCCTTGTTGTAACTATGCTGATTAAGATTTTAAGGTTATAAAAACCAAATACCCATAAACTCAGAAAATTAATTTGTAATTAATTTGTTTAAGCAGCAAGACCTGATCAGCAAAATCCAGAGACAAAAAAACAGAAATATATTGATTTGCATATTGTTCGATTATATAACATGTCAAATTCACCTTTTAAGTTGAATTGCAGAAATACAACAACCTTTTCAGGATATTCTAATTTTCTGGGTAGTATTTTAAGTGTGTGTATGTATGTGTCTGTGTGTGTGTGGGTGTGTGGGTGTGTGGGTGTTGTATACAGTATATGGATAATTACCTGGAAGTATACTTCATTCATTCATTTTCTATACCGTTTATCCTCATCAGGGTCGCGGGTATGCTGGAGCCTATCCCAGCTGGCTTTGGGCGAGAGGTGGCGTACACCCTGGACTGGTCGCCAGTCAGTCACAGGGCACATATAGACAAACAAACATTCACACTCACATTCATACCTATGGACAATTAACCTCACATGCATGTATACTTAATGTAAATACTGCATATTTACGCAATGCAACATTTATTTCAGTCATGGCATTGTTAATACATTTGATTGACTATAGCCTAAATCAGTGGTTTACTGGGGGGGATATACTAACTTTGTTGTCTCTCCTACGAAGTTATTTTTTCGCTACAGCATCTGTTAGCGTCATATGCAAATATATGCAAATTATCCGATGGCGCCATCTTACGACTTCTGGGGCAACTGATTTGGATCGATCCGTGTTCTGCAAAGGTGTCGTTTTACTCAAATTATACGAGAGTGTCATTGTATCCTGGTGAATGGAGTGTATCTGTCTAAATGGCATGCAGCGTATAAAGGTTAGGAGGGTTTGACCCTCATGGTTCTCCGTACTTGCCTAGGCGTCGTCATTGTTACAGTCCACTGTTCCTGTTCCCGTTGCGTAGGAGAAACACACATCATCCATTCGCGGCGGAGCTTACATAAAGCACTTGTTTTGAAAGCTTGAAAAATGCTGTCCGTCACTGTAGACAACGGTGGATCTCCAAAGAAGCGGCCGTTCTCGCGTGGAATCAGCGAGGATGACTCACTCCGTAGCTTCATAAAGGAGGTGAGCGCACAATTTTTTGCTTTTAGTTAGGAATGTAAAGCGACTAATGTTCTTAAACGTTTAAAATTCACCCTTTCGGACATTGTTTTTACTACCCACAGCGTCTTCCTGTGCTGTTTTTAAACGTTTTAACCTACTTCCTCCTACTAGCTAGCTAGCTAGCTAGCAGGCTAGCTGGCGTGCTATTTGGTGACAGTGATGCTAAGTGAGATACGAACTGTGCTCACCAGGCTGAGAGCTCGTCCAGGCGTCTAACACGAAGCGACAGCCGAGCAGGAACCTTGAAAAGGAGGCCTGACAGCCAGGTAAGAGTCGCAGGAATAACTCTGCCACTTAGTTTAAAATAAGTATCAGCTTTACTGAGCGTTGTAAGTAACGTCCACATAAAAGAGGCGCACCTGCTCAGTCGCATGAGATTCGGAATCGCGCTCGGATCTCACCAGTTACTTGTCTGTCTTGTTCTGTTTGTCACGTTAGTTGTTCAGTGTTCTGATTTGGATTTATTTCCTACAAATAATAACAATGACTAACTCATTCCAAGTAATGCCACCGTTCAGTTCACCACAGCAGTGTGTTCCATAAAAAAATCAGATCAAAGAAAGCTGTTTCCTTTCCACTTTCTTGTGGTCTCCAATTAACTCCTCAGTTCAATGAGCTGCCGAGTTGGCACTAGTCACTGTGTGCATGGTTAAAGGTAGCAGGCGTCAAGCTGTACACTTTGTATTAACACCACAGGATGGTAGTGGCTGTATTTGGAGTATCATGAGTGGTCAGCTTCTAGCAGCTTTATCTACCTCTCCATGCACTTTAAAATATTGGTTACTGTTGGTGTGGAACTCATGCACTGTTGATTACAATGATGACATCAGTGGAATGAATGCTGGCTAAGCAGTTTACTATTACACCATCGGTTCTGCTGCTGCTGTGCCCAACCACATTGCAGTTTAAGTAAATAAATATCTGGCTATAGTTGAGAGTAATTACATCTAATCTTTGTAGCAGAAGTGACATTGTTGTCATCTTAAAAAGTTCAATTTAAATGGTAATCTAAGATCAAACTGGATGTAAAACTTAGTGCACTAATTGGGGGCTGACTATTGTTTTGGTGGTAAAGCTACAACTACATAATTATGTTTAGTATCTGCAATGTCTACCTTATGTTTTACATTGTATTTATTTTCCTTCCTGTCTTGAGCAAAACAATAAGAAGGATGTAATTATGACAGCTTTAGTTTGCTCTAATAGAGTTCCTTTAAGGCAGAACTTTCAAGAGATGCAAAACACACACAGACCAACTTGCTGTTTCAAATAACCTTGAATGTAAGTTTTGTTCTTGTAAATGTATATCAAAAACACATGGAAAACTAATGCTAAAGAAAAATGAGCAACACATTATTTAAAACTATAGATATTATACTGTAATGTTTGTAATTTTAATGTCACCTAGTTTGAATTATTTTCATAATCTATTTTTATCCTTTTAGCAGTCTGACCAGGAACTCTTCGTGGGACTTCCTGAAATGGTGACATTTTCTTTGTGTACAAATATGTCTAATTATATACAGTATATATGCTATAGTGTTTTATAACTGTTATAGTCATTTTTAACAGACAAATTGTAATGTCACCCCGCCTCTTGCCCAAAGTCAGCTGGGATAGGCTCCAGCATACCCGCGACCCTAATGAAGATAAGCGGTATAGAAAATGAATGAATGAATGATATTGTCATGTCTCCCACTAATGGATTCTTCTAAGCCTTCATCAGCCCACACACAGTCACAGGACACATACTGATTTGGTTACCTTGTTTGCTGTGTAGCTGGAGCTGCAGGCCAGCTATGATGAGGCGCTGCACGAGCTGCGTGGGCTGGAGGTGGAGCGTGAGGCTCTGTTGTTCCAGGTGGACGTCCTACAGGACACGTTAGAGGGCGTAGAGGAGCTGCTGGCCGAGGCCCAGAGGGAGGCTAGAGATGCTCATTTGGTGCGTTGGTGGCCTTTTGGTGCTGTGACACCAACACACACGACATTTAGTAGTTTGGGCAAGACTTTGAATTGTGACAAAAGCTGTTAATGACACTTATCTGTCTGCTCTGCAGGAGTTGGAGCGAGAGCGGGATGCCAGGAGGAAACTGGAGAGTTTGGTCTGCTCTCTGATGCAGAAAATGGAAAGATTAAAAGAGGTAATGTGTTATTTTACACATAAACTTAAATAATACATAAACATAAATTTTACACAAATTGTACACATAAACCCTAACTCAGGCTGCATCATGTATAATAATGTCAGCTGCAATCTGCAGCTGCAAAAAAGAGCTGTCTTCGACTAAGGATTTTCATAGTTGAATCTGGTTTGTTAGATTTTGTCCTGAGTTGATGGCAATCCTGAAAAATAAACACATATCGTTTGCAACTCTCTACTTCAAAGAGGCTAAACAGGCTAAAACACTCACGTAAAAAATAAGCATGGTGGGTGTGCTGTTATTATAACAGTGACACAGAAAGCAAGACAACAAAAACGAAGCAGTCGGCAACACAAAAAAAGTACAAAGTGCTTGAAAAAAAACTTGCCAAAACTTTTTTTTTTTCCAAAAAGTAAACCTATACAACAAATATGAGATCAATTTCAAGTAAAGTTGCAAGATAAAACAGTGCCACAACAGGCTGCTTTAAAACAGAAAATGAATGTCAAAATAGGAAATGAAAGTATACGTAATTAACTACATGAACAAGAAAATAAATGTAAATGAAATAATAAACCAGTGGCTTTCTACAAGATTCAGATGGTCGATTGTATGAGTATGAGCGCCACGGTTTGTTTTCTTTTGAGGTTGAGTATAAAGAAAGCTACATTGTGGAATCCTCCTTGCCGTCTGTTTGAATCGTTTAAAAAATATGACAGAATGAAAGTTCTCGGGTTTCTCAGGTTTTGGATCGGTGCAATACTACTAGTGTCCACGTCTGATGCCACTTAAAGAGGTCAAGGGAATGCTCAGGTTGTTTTTGTGTATGCTCGGATATTTGAAAAATGAAGGGTAACATTGGTAGGAACCCTTCTGGTTTTCAACTCTTGCAGTTTACTCTTTTCTATCAGTGCTGAAAAGGATGATTTTCAACATATTTTTTACTTTACAACTTCTTAGAGGTCTACAATTGTGGTCAAAAGTTTATCTACACTTGTAAAGAAAGGTAAAGGATTTACAATGGCCTTCCCAAAGTCCTGACTTAAACCCCATTGAGAACATGTGGACAATGCTGAAGAAAACAAGTCCATGTCAGAAAGCCAACAAATTGAACTGAACTGCACCAATTCTGTCAATAGGAGTGGTCAAAGATTCAACCTGAAATTTTCCAGAAATTTTCTTTTGTGGATGGCTACCAAAAGCGCTTAATTGAAGTGAAAATGGCCAAGGGACACCAGATATGGGCTATGCTGTGTGTCTATGTTTGACCCATAATGAAGCCATAAAAAAACCAAACTATGTGAATGTTTTTGGTGAAAAAAGTATATGTTCCAGTCACTCTATCAGAGAAAATCAGAGTTGTAGAAAGAACTGGAAACTCAAGAGAGCCAAGACATTACCTTCTTTACAAATGAATGTAAACTTTTGACAACAACTGTACACAATGCAGTCTGCTTTTCAAGTGAGTGGATGGTATAGAAATACCTACAAACTACATACTGTACATTGTAATAACATAATTCCAATTAAATGCATGTTGTTGGCATTACAACATGCTTGTAATGGTAACATTGCTGTTACTGTTTTTCTGTACAGGAAAGAAATACTAAAGACTACACGGGTGAAAGTGAGGTGGATGCAAAGAGAACAGAACACCCAATGAATGGTAATGCCAAGGAAGATGCCTCCCTGTTTGAAGCTGCACCAACATCCAAGGCGGACGAGGGAAGCGTGACGATAAAGATGAGGTGGGTGGCCGATAGCGCCCCCTCCCTCGCACTGAACAGCTCAGTCCTTGAGGACGGGGTGCATAGGAGGCCTTACAAAAGCTGCACCAAAGGCGGACGAGATCCATCTCCAGATAAGAGCGACTCTGACACAGCAAGCACGTATGAGGATGCGCCTGCGGAGACTCCGGATCAGGAGCACATCATTCCGGGGGACACCATGGAGCTACCTCATGACTCCACAACTCACCAGGTGACCAACGAATACAACACTGATAGCATCGACTCCCAAGAGGCCCAAAATAGCGAGAACTGTGTTGTGTCTTAATTTATCTGTTTGGAGATTTAGTTAGAAACCACACACCGTTTTTAGAACGGTCTCATAGCATCAGAGCTCAGGTGGTTCACTGGCTCTTGGTTTTCCAACCTTTTAATGAGGTACATAATTCACATGAGAAAAATCTCTCGGCAACAAAAATGTTTTATGGTTAGCAACCGGTTGGTAGACGGGTTCATTATGTACCAGCATTTTATTCTTCTGTCGCTCAGTATGCGTCGCTGATATAATTTGAAGAACGAGGATAATTTGTGATCTCCCACGACATCCTAATGTCCAGCAACACAGTAGTTGGGAATCACTGCACTAGCTGATATGACTACTTTATCTTATTTGCCAATCATATCTTCACTTTGTGTCTTGGACTCCTATTTTATACTTTTTCGAATTCTTAACTTTTTAAGCTGCCTGTTCGAGAAAGTTTATTGGTATGAATGGACACTGCAATATGTTGCCATTAGTCTGTCTGCAAAGTGGCTTTAAGTTGTTTTTGGGACTAGAATCATCATCCTAGATGCCCATAGTTTGTAAGGTCATTATGTAAAGGGAGGGTACCACTGTTTATTCACTGCCTGACTGATTTTTAAGGGAGCTGTACTTTTTTATGTCTTTTGTACTGTTTCATTTAAGAATTGAGGGAAATTGGCTGCATTTGCACTTTTCACAAGATGGCATAAATGTGCTTTGAAAACAACATTCCCTTTAGAACCAAACACATCAGAGACCAACTTGGTTGCTGCAGGCTATGTCCTCCTAGCTGCACGGAGACACTGCATGTTTGCACAATTGCAGTAGAGCTGAATTTCCTTTGTCCCTTTTTCATGTCTGATTGCTGTAAACCTGCAGTTTTTTAATGTTTAAGACCAGAGTTGCCACCTTTCTTGGGAGCTGTAGATTGCACAAAAATGCATGTCTTGTATTTATTTCCGCATGGCACATAATACATCATCATATTGTTTTTACATAGCGTTTTACAAATATAATTAATTTTTATTCTGATTCATTTTAGCTTCATGTATTTATTAGAAATACACAAGGTTATTTGCAAATCATGCTATTCTTGACTTTATAAAAAGTGTCTTAACCATCATGAAGTCACTCATCTTTAGAATGATTGTGCAATGGGCTTGTGTCATCTTGTGGACCTTTTAAATAAATATACCTGTATATTTGCAGTCTAATGTCATCATGATTGTGTTTTTGTCCAATACTTGATTAGCTGCTGTGTTTTCACACACAGATCTGATGGCTGTATGGTTGATGCTTGTCTGTCACCATCTACAGTACAACTGCGTTTGTCAGTGCAAAATTGACATGTTTTATGGCACATTCTGTGAATAAATCCCTTTAAAAAAAATAAAATAAAAATTTAAAAAATACTTCTTTACAGTCTGCAGTCAAGATGGCATTTTTAAAAGTTTTTTTTCTTGACAGTTCAAGTAATCAAATGTCATGTGCTTTACTTCCACACAATGCAAAAAAATACCCAAAATATTAATCATTTTGAAGTCTTAAATGTTTTGCAGAAAGAGTATGCGACAGACTACAACTGAATACATATATCAGAATAAAAGGTCTTAAATCATGCTGGTGTTTGTGCTTCTGTTTCAAATATATATATAAAAAAACTACTTACAAATATGGTGTCAAATTTTCTTTTTTCCTTTTATTTGTGGATTTCAAGTTAAAACAACTTCTTTGTATAGGAATGAACACAATAGTTGTCCTTTGCCCTGTCGTGGTATTCATCATGCTGTTTCATAGCTGAATATTGCCTATTAGTAAAAAATGCAGACTTCAACCCATTTTTTCCCCCCTTTACATATATAAGGCATTCAAAAGAGGCACTTTGTGAATATGTAGTATTCTACCCTGGTCACTAAGTGTCAGTGATGTTAATGTTCCGTACCAGACTTGATTGATGAAACTGGCTTTTATTGCAGGTTAATAGCTGGTAAAGCATTGACTCCTTTTGGAGTTTTTGTTAATATAGGTTGCTCATTAAAATATATATATATATATATATATATATGTATAAAAAGAATAGTCGTACTCCATTATGGTTTGAACATCACTCCCTCAATCAGTTTTTCAAAAAATAATTATCACTGTTTCATGGTTGACTGTGGCCTATTATTAGTCTGAAAATGCATATCTAAGCAAATGTTACATATTTTTAGCCTAAAGTATTTTCAAGCACAACAACGTTTTAAATAAACTAGCATGAGTCTTCTTTGTCTTAAATGGCATTTTTCCCCCGATTGTAATATATTGGGTAGTAGAGGGGTGTGTTTTCATGTCTAGATGACTCTAATGATTGTATAATTCATGTTTTCTTTTCTCTATAAAAATATTCCATTTCATGGTGGAAATTCACTTATCGCGGCTAAACATGGTCCAGAGCCAAATAACCGCGATAAACAAATTACTGTAAATTCTGTGGTAAAAAAAAATAATAATCAAAAATGTTTTCAGATCCTTCTTAGACCCAATTTTTTTTAATTATAAAATGAAAAACATTTGTGTTCTTACATTTTATTTGTCAGTACGTGTTGCCTTCCCTTCTCCAGGAAAAGTTCTGATACTTTGTTGTAAAAGCAAAGTAATGTAATCCAAATCTGCTGTACTATCACAGTAATTAAGTGTAAAAAACATAAGACAGAATTGTACAGCAGGTGGCGGTATGACATTCTTTGAAAGCAGCAGCTCTTCCGGGGTGCCTCACGAACAGCCCGCCCTTTTTCTGGAGGCCTAGCGAAGCGGGTCGTGGGGAAAAGGTAAAGTTATTTTTATTGTAAATGGGTGAATATTGTAAGCATAAAATGAACTAAGTGTGTTATGTTGGTTTATGCATGCCAGCTAATAGTAACATTGGTTACAGTAATGTTAACAAGCTTTGCTAACGTTAGCAAAGCAGCCATTTGCATTGTGTGTGTGTGTGACTTAGCTAAGTGCTATGTAGCTAACGTTAGCATCGTTGCTGACACTTGCTAATAAGTTAGTTAGTAAGCTAATGGATGACTGATATTATTTGCTGGATAGTGTCAAAGTTAGTGAAATAACCTGCTGTAAATACACTGTTTAAAAAAATTAGAGGTACACTTTTAAAGACATCAGATCTAAACAAGGTGGGTGGGGTGTGATCTTGAATATTTTTCCTGATAATAAGTAGGTGATGTATTAGCAACAAAACGATCCCACATAATTTGATAAATGAAAATCACCATACTATAGAGGGGGTAAATCAAAGACACTCCAAAAATGAAAGTGAAAAAATGATGCAGCAGACTGGTCCATTTTGCCAAAATGTCATTTTAGCAACTCAAAATGGATTCTCAGTAGTTTGTGAAGACCCCACGTGCTTGTACGCATGCCTGACAATGTCGGGGCATGCTTCTAATGAAACCATGAATGGTGTCCTGGGGGATCTCCTCCCAGATCTGGAGCATGCCATCTACTACGTATTGTGGCCCTGTTTGGTTACATATCCACTGCACTTTAAAGTTCAGGATAATATATAAAAATTAGGTTGATCACAAATGGGGGAGTGGTAAAGGTCTGCACCCATGAGCTGAGTTGGTCATACGTCTTGTTGCTACATACATGCTACATACAAGTATAGAGGACAGTGGCTTCTATTTTCAATGTTCAATGTATTGTCTTGTTTTAAAGCACAAGATAATGTGCAGTACTGTCCATGGACAATATTGATTTTATTTTTCATTTGTTGATTTTGATATTATGAACTTGTACATTTTCAAAACTTGTTTTTTGAACAGTAATAAAAATGGAAAATTCAGCATCTTTGTCATTGTTTTTTACTCATCAGATATTGTGCTAAATTCACAGTTAACATGTCAAATTTACAGGAATTTGCAGCATTGTAAGCTCAGTTAATTACTAATATTTGCAGTACTTTCAGTAGATATATAAAACTACAGGCGATTTACTCTGATTTGTGTGCAAGAAGGCACTGTAATTAACTGAAATTACAGTGAATAACTATTGCAATTAACTGTAAAATCTAAATTACAGCACAATTAAAGTTACTGTGGTGATATTTCACAGCAAATTATTACTGTAAAAGTCAAGTAATTCATTGTGAATTTACAGGGTTTTTTTTCTCTGTTTCCATTCAGTATTAAATTAATATGCAGACTTAACCATAGCCTCCTAAGTGGACAAAAAACCTGAGGCTCCAATTCAAGCCAATCAAACAGATTCCAACATCGGAGTGGAATGAAAAATATGTAGGATTACTACTTATCTATTTCATTGCCCATGCAAAAGACACATTTTTGACCCAGAATTCCTATAAAATCAATTAACCAATTATGATCAATATTTCAAGTTAATTGAGATATGTATGTTTTGTAAGTGTGCAGAAGAAGGTGTACATGGCAGGTCAAATGTCTAAAGAGGAATGTGACAAAAAAGTTTGAGAACCATTGTTTAAGTCTATTTACGTCCGGTGTGTGCAATTGTCCTTGGACAAATTCTTGTTTAAAAAAACATTATACATATTACACATTTAATAATTAATAAACATTAAAGTGCCCTGCGATTGACTGGCGACCAGTCCAGGGTGTACCCCGCCTCTCGCCCAAAGCCAGCTGGGATAGGCTCCAGCATCCCCGTGACCCTAATGAGGATAAGCGGTACAGAAAATGAATGAATGAAAACATTAAAGACACATTTGTGGTATTTGTAACAGCATTCTAGCTTTGTCTAGTTACAATTTTGCTGTATTTTACCAGTTTTGTCAGGCTTTGGTAGTCGAGATGTCTGATGCATGGCGTTAAGAGGTGGAACTCACTTTTGTGTGCCTGCTTGATGGGATACTTCACCATTGTTGATGGCTACAGTATTTACAGAATGCATAATGCAAGGAACATATGTGCATCCTTACTGGCTAAAAATATCGGTCATGTATCTAAATTGTAACATTTATGAATTATGAATGAGGTGTGTTATGAAATGGAAGTGGTGATCAGAGGTGCTTGCAAATTGGTGCTCAACCGACTGCAATGAGCGTCAGTAGAACCGCTCCGTGACTAAGGGTGCAAACAGGTCCAAACATCTACGTTTGTTATCTGACAAATTTTAAAGTAAAGTTGATCAAATTTATGCTTGGCCATCAACAAGTAGCATTGTTTAACTTCCATGGAAAGCCACACATCCAACTGCATTTTACAAAGGACCTTTAGTGCAGAAAATGCACAAAGACAGCACTGAACACGGCACTTCTAAAATTTCATTGAAGCCTTTTTCAATCTCTCAGATGAGACCAATATTTTGTGTAGCTCCAAATGCTTTGGTCAAGGTGAAACATTTTTCCAGGTGGCATGGTGCATTAATTTATTTAGTGGAAAATTTATATAGGGAAACATTCACTGACAGGTTTGGATATTAAACTGCTATTAGAACTTAACAGCATAATGTCATTTATTAGGGTAAAGTAAACTACTGTCCTACATAAATTAATCTTCAATGATTATTTAATGACCTTCAGGGCTTTACTGATCAAAAAGTGCACATTATGAGGGTGTTTAAAGAACCAATCCATACATTTTACATGTCCCAGTGTGCTGATATGAGGTCTGATGGGAAATTAATTCCAGAGTAGTTGACCACTACTTTCCCCCCCCCCCCACAAACATATCAAAAGAGCCCTTTTTGTTTTTTCAGATTCAGCTGTCTCCATCGGGGCAGGCTTGCAAATTGGTCTTTGGTGATCCCAAAGATGTTGCAGAAGTCTGAGTCAGTGAGGTATCTCTGAAAGGCAGTAAAGAGTACCGGTACACATTTGACTTTGGGTTGTGGTCTACTTTTGGAGTGGTTTATTTCATTCTATACTGTAAGTAAAACAGAAAACACATAATGCAGTGTACATGTACTTATGGGTAGTGTTAGCAGTCAAGAGTACCTCTCTCTGAGCTGGGTCAACATCTCCAGGTAGCTCACTGACACGCTTGTTGACCAAAACCTCAACGGGAAAACAGCAAACGTTTATATCATTTTCCCCACAGCTGTAAACCTAAAAAGAGAAGATGCGTTTACTCTCACATTTCTACATGTTGTTTTGACATTAATGTGAGTGTACATACATTTGCAGCATTAATGGGAGAAGTGACATTTCCAAGTTCCTTTTTCAGTTGCTCATAACTCTTCCCCTCCTTTGAAAAAAATACACGTCAGTCTGCATCAGCAGTGTCTAAGCCTGCAGCTTGTTTTTTGTCCGGCAACATAAAATAGAGAAAGAAGTCATAATGTGAAGATAAAAAGCAGAAATGTTATACTAATAACTAGGGGTGTCACAAGATCTGTCTTGCAAGAACAGGGCAGTTAGAAGCCAATCCGACGAATTAAAATTAAAACTATGAATTGCTACTATGAATGATAACAGAATATGAAAGTGGCAGTGTGCAAGGCATTAAATGTGCTTAACGCACACTGCACACCTAGCAATCTGGAGTTTCCAGCGTCTGTCATCAAATCACGTGTGGCTGTTTTTTCCATCTTTAAACACATTTTAAAAACACAAGCAATCACCGTTTCATAACACACTTCATACATAGAAGAGATTCGTGTTGACAAAAATGGTCGCTAGATTTAGTGATGGGGTGCGCATTAAATGTTGGGAGTATCCGCAGTGCGCAACTCCATTTGTATCGTCAAAGTACCGCCGTACAATGATGGTCGGAAAGATGCATAAATCCCTCCACAATGCAGCTCCCGAGAGCCAAGAAGGCAGTTTGGACACCCACCTTGCCTTCCTGGTGAAACCAAGACAGTCTGGCTCACCTAACACGCATGGGTGGCTAAAGTGTGGACCGTTGCTCCAACAAAAACACAACCAAAGTGGAAAAATAGAGCAGAACAGCATAATGTAACTAGAAAAAACTGAAATGTTGAGATACTAATATCTAATGACAAGACAATATTGGCTGTGAATAAACACAAACGCCAATTCCGCAATGAGTGAAACATGATATATTGTATCAAAGGAAATAACTTTCTTATATATATATACATTTTTTTATTACTACGTACAGTGGTTATTTGGGCTAAAAAAATTTTGGCATTGGCAATATTATTGTGTCGTTTTCGTTGACCCAATTTTGTGCACAGTCTTGTCTTGAAATATGTATATAACATTTTTCTTAGGCTTTTTATATATATATAATTTTTCTTAGGCTTTTTATGTATATATATAACATTTTTCTTAGGCTTTTGATGTATATATAATATTTCTTAGGCTTTTTATATAACATTTCTCTTAGGCTTTTTATAAAAAAATGTGTAGAAATATTAATGTGGCGCCCTGCATCTTTTGAATTTTCAGTATGCTGCGCTCGGTAGAAAATGTTTGGACACCCCGAGTCTACGTGCACATGAAACTTCATTAGGTACACTTACCATGTGTCTTTTAACTTAATACATTTTTTATACATTTAGCCTCACATATTTATTAAGACAACCAAACTATAATACAAAAATGTCAATGCAGTGCAGTTAGACCACGGCACACTACAACAAATAAACATGTATAAAATAGTTATATTTATATATAAACACACACACATATGCACATATATACCATTATTGCACATATATAGATTAAAAAATAATATCTCACGAAGAAACTGACAAAATTTCTTATTAAGTTTCTTAAAAGTAATGTTAAAATCTCGTTTTGTGTTATAAACCCAGTCTCGTGTATCGTCCCGTGACACCCCTAACAAACATGCTAGTTTTAAGTTGCACTTACACTCCATTTAGAAGGATCCCAAGCAGTGAACCACCCAGTAAAGGTGGGAGGTTCAAATCCTTGCTTGATCAAAAAAACGGGGGTGTCTGGATCTCTGCCCCCAGGGTGTGTGCGCAGGTACTCCTTAGTGATGAGCACAGCCTCTTTGCGTTCCACACTGTTTGACTCTTCACCGATCCAAACGAACACCTGATGCAAGCCAATTACCACGTTGTTTATCATATAATATTTTACAATACTACCCACACATTTTTGCAACTATATTTTATTATATCTTGCCAAGGGATGTTGTAGACAGTACTTGGGCATACTTTGGAATAGACCATGTACAACCATGTATAGCAGTATTAATTTACCATCCACTTAAAATGAGTGAACACAGTGATTATT
Organism: Oostethus manadensis; assembly: GCA_024372805.1. Classification (NCBI taxonomy): domain Eukaryota; kingdom Metazoa; phylum Chordata; class Actinopteri; order Syngnathiformes; family Syngnathidae; genus Oostethus; species Oostethus manadensis. The sequence continues at coordinate 3,486,460 of QODF01000029.1, forward strand.
GCTGGGTTTCAAACACGTGACCTCAAGGCAAGCATAAGTTATGGCTGCATACAGTACATACTTGCAATATTTTGGAAATTAAAAGATTAACGTTGCATGTTGTTGAAATGGTTTGTTCCAATTGTGTGAGTGTACATAGTGTAATGCATGAAGACATAAAATAGTTTAAAACAGGACAATCAAAAAGCAGAGAAGGCTTATCTTCAGCCCCAGACATCTAGCACATAATGCTTCCAACATGTCTATCTGCATTCTTACACCAACTCAATGTGCATTTTTGTGTCATTGTTTTGCTACACTGTTTGGCCAAGAGCTTCATAGCCCTGTTTTAGCCGAATTTTTTTTTGCATTTCACATATTTGAGCTGCAACAATGTTTTAACTTTAATTTTAGTATAAATCGTGCTTGTTGTTGCTTACTGTAATCCATACTCGACTTCACTCCACAAGAGCTCAGGGTTAGAAAATGCAGAGAATGATGGCATCACTGACATCACAAGAATGGAAAATGTATGCAGCATTTTTGCTGTGAATTTACATTCTAGTTAGAACACGTTTGGTTGCCCACCCCCAAGACACATCTCTTTGAGGTGGGGCCGACAACAACCGAATGGGACGTCACTTGAAACCCAGCAGTACTTCAACTGGCAACACAAAGATAATTGTGTCTCGCATACAGTCACGCATGGTGTAGTAGCGTCATGTTGGGGTTGGAATTTATCTTTCCCTCATTGAGGGAAAGATAAATTCAAACATGCACAGTGACGCTGTGAAGCAGAGCAACTGGGCAGCATGGCAGTTTGCCAACATGATAAGGAGCCCAAAGGCACCTCCAAAATGACATGTGTCTTGCTGAGGAAGCTTAATTTATGAAGTTGCTGGAGTGGTCAGGTATGTCTGAGCACCTACGGTGCATTTTAGAGGAAGGAAGGTGGAGTAGAGCTAGGTGTCGGACATCCACCAGCTCCACTACTGATGTCATCATGGGGGAAGAGGATTTCAGTAACAGCAGCTCTGGTAAATTCCATGCCCAAGAAGATTAAGGCAGGACCAGACAACAATGGTGCTCACACTAAATAGTCACATTTTCATTTTATGCCATTGTTCATTGTAAAGTGGACTCACTTGTATTGTCAGCTTTTTAAACAATAAATGTTGTGTGTTGACTCATTTACAGTGGTTAGCAAATCTATACTGCAATACAAGCTGTATACTGACTGACCTAAACGACTCCGTTGACAAGATATCTTGGAATAACATGTGTGAGATACTGTAATACTCTAATATGTTGCTTTTCCGTACCTGGTCCCACGTGTCTAGTAACATGACATCATCCTCACTAAGGTCATCCTGTGTGAACTGGGTCACTTCGGTCACAATGAAGCGTCCTGACTTATTGGAACATTCAAACAGGCGTGACTGATGGTCCAAAACGACCTGCTTCAGTCTGCAGGCACACCCAAACAAAACCACAGCACTCGAAGCTTGTAATTGCTGTCAGTCATTTTATTACCTCTTGTCACAAGCATAAGGAGCTCTTCCTCCGAGTATCTCCCAGAACTCATCGGCCTCTTGACCCTCTGCAACAATCTCTGCATGGAAGCTCGGTGTCTTCTGTCCAATCACAGAGCTGAATTCCTTTGCCATGGCCCTCTCGTCTCCACTGGCTCCCTAAAACCAAATTCAGTGCACAGGCAACTGTAGCAGTTTGAATTTGAGCAGAATAAAAAAGCAGCCTGTGTTCACTTGACTAGCTACGCCTGCCCCGATAGGCTATTTTACTCTCATTGCCAGTAACATTGGTAGCTACAAGCTCACTTAGTATTGTCTCTGGGGTAAGATAAATCATCTTGAGAGAATCTAGACGATGCTTAACAAATGAACATTTAGCTTGGTGAGTTTATTTAGTAACGTTAGTGACAATAACGTTTGAATTGTGTAACGTGTGGTGGGGTATGGTGTTCAACGTTTGGTGGCAGCTAAATTTGTTCGCTTATTCAGTTGTGGTGAGGTGCCCTACATATTATTGACTAAATATGCGCCACATTTCAATTGACTAAATTTTTACACAGTTTTACACATTTGGGCGCAGAGCATCTACTGGCTTCCATGGGGAAGCTTAGACTGGGTTGTTCCACTGCGCAAAACTGGATGGTCATTGGATCCCTTTTTTTGACAGTGAAATAAGCAAATCAGCAATTTTGAAATATAAACTTAAATACATGCATTTTTTGTGACTACATGTGATTTTATGGTGGGTAATTTTTCCACAGTTTTGATTCACAGTTTTATAAATGAATGCAATAGTTCTTGTCACGGTAGTCTAATATTAGCAGTAATAAATGCAGTAAAAAATACTCTAAAGCACTGTTACTGCAAGGAGTGTTACAGTACTGATGCTATTACTGTCAATACTGTATTTATTAATATTACCATTTATGTGATTTACAGTAATCCGTGTACAGTAATCCCTCGTCTATCGCGGGAGTTAGGTTCTGGACACCACCACGACAGGTGAAAACCCACCAAGTAGAGTATATACTGTAAATCTACAGAATATTTTTTTCATAATTATTCCTATTCTTTTTTTATCTTCATAAATGTAAGCTTTCGTAAACCCTCCCAACATACCTATTTAAACCCTTTACCTAAACATTTCATTCATTAATTCATTTTCTATACCGCTTATCCTCATTAGGGTTGTGGGTATGCTGGAGCCTATCCCAGCTGGCTTTGGGCGAAGGGCGGGGTACACCCTGGACTGGTCGCCAGTCAATTACAGGGCACATAGAGACAAACAAACATTCACACTGACATTCACACCTATGGACAATTTAGGGTCGCCAATTAACCTAACATGCATGTTTTTGGAATGTGGGAGGAAACCGGAGTACCCGGAGAAAACCCACACACGCACAGGGAGAACATGCAAACTCCACACACAGATGCCCAACGGAGATTCGAACCCTGAACCTCCTGACTGTGAGGCCAATGTACTACCCAATGTGCAACTTACTTGCCGTTTGCTGCCAGCAATTTACAGTAGATTCTATTTTTTTTACAGTGTACCTTTCCACACCACAGATAAAGCCCAGACTGACTCTTGAGCAGGAACACATCATTGGAGTTGAGGGAAGAGGCCAGTGCTGAAACCTCTATGGCTTTTGTATTGGTCGGTTCACAACCATGGACCTGGAACAGCCTTACTGGTGGCTCAGGCTCAAAAGACCCCTTTCCGGGTGTAGTCCCCTGACAGAGAATACAATTATAAGTAATAACAACATTGTCTTCTAAACAAAATCTCACTGGGATGTTTCCAGGACATTATGACCCAAAATAAGCATCCAGAATGCTAAAGGGAAGATGATCTCCATTGCCGCCTAGTCAATCACTTTCATACTGATTTTTGCTTTTTTATTGTGTATATACTCTTTAGCCATAGAGGAAAAACAGTAATGGTTATGAATCATTCAAAATGCATCACAGGATGGCTAGCCATACAAGTATTTCAATTACTGTATTGATCCAAATATGCTGTAAGATCCTCTTTTTTTGAAAAAATGTCTTTTTAAGGCAGAATCAGACATTGCACTGCATCGTCCAGTTTTTCTGTATAGGGCCCTTGAATGAAATAGTTTCCATTGTTTGTGGGGAAAAAGGCAAACGTTGTTATTGTGAACTCTTTCATTTTAATTTATTTGCTGAAAAATTATGACATTTTTCAAGTGGTCGTTTAATTATAAAATCTACCAACTTGCACACTACACTCTAGTCCTCCATAAAATATCTGATGGGATACATTGTGGTTGCCAATATTCATTCATTTTTGTCAAGTTTTAGGTAATGGTTCCCATTCATACCTCAAAGATGACCATTTTGCCTTTGAAAATGGCCAAAAAATGTTTTGGTTCTTTCCCCATGGTAACTCTCACTTGAACCAGCGCGCCGCCGTACTTGTCATCCATATCTATGGCCAGAAGGGCAGAGGCTGCCAACACATTCTGCATGGCATGACGTCCCTGAAACATTGAATTGTGTCACAATGTGACACCTGAAAATGGGGAGACTTGCACAATATACTTGAAAGTATAGTGTTGAAGCCTCACCTGCCAAATGTAGAGCAGGTAACTCTTCTTGTTGTTCATCAGGTAAGTGTAGAGGATCAAGTAGCAGTCTCCTCCATAGAAGTAGCCATAAGACTGATGCTGCACAGGTTCCAGCTCCAAATGATCAATTCTCCACACCTGGGGCAATCACAGAGATGCGCAATTATACTATGGGCACAATCCAATAATGTAGTTCCTGTGACATCACTGGATTACTTTAGAACATGGGTGTTCAATGTGGGGGTCGTGAGACAGAAGACAAAACATACTCTATGACAGTGCCCTCCATCAGTACTAGAACAGTGAGGCCAATTTAGTTATTTTTATATTTGGACACTGACACAATTGTTTTTACCTGTTTACTGAAACATATTCAGGTTATACTTATATAATGACGTGGACATAAAAGTCCAGACTTTCAGCTTTCATTTGAGGGTATCCACATTAAAATGGGATGAAGGGTTTAGGAGTTTCAGCTCCTTAACATGTGCAACCACCGGCCGCACGGTGAATAAGTGGGTAGCATGTTGGCCTCACAGTCAGGAGGTTCAGGGTTCGAATCTCCATTGGGCATTGTGTGGAGTTTGCATGTTCTCCCCGTGCATGCATGGGTTTTGTCCGGGTACTCCGGTTTCCTCCCACATTCCAAATCATGCATGTTAAGTAAACTGGTGACTCTAAATTGTCCATTAGAATATGGATGTGAGTGTGAATGGTTGTATGTCTGCCCTGCGATTGACTGGCGACCAGTCCAGGGTGTACCCCACCTCCCGCCCAAAGTCAGCTTACCCGCGACCCTAATGAGGATAAGGTATAGAAAATGAATGAATGAATTAATGAACATGTACCACCGTTTTTTTTAAAGGGACCAAAAGTAATTGGACAATTGACTCAAAGGCTATTTCATGGGCAGGTGTGGGCAATTTCTTTTTTAGGTCATTCTCAATTAAGCAGATAAAAGGCCTGGAGTTGATTTGAGGTGTGGTGCTTGCATTTGGAAGATTTTGCTGTCAAGAAAACATGTGGTAAAAAGAGCTTTCCATGCAGGTGAAACAAGCCATCCTTAAGCTGTGAAAACAGCGGCAAAATCTTTGCTTGGTACATCCTGATGAACTCATCAATGCAAAAAGACCTGGACGCCCACAGAAAACGACAATGATGGATGATCACAGAATAATTTCCATTTTGAAGAGAAACCCTTTCACAACAGCCAACCAAGTGAACAACACTCCCCAGGAGGTAGGCCTATCGATATCCAAATCTACCATAAGAGAAAACTGCACGAAAGTAAATAGAGAGTTCACTGCACGGTGCAAGCCACTCACAAGCCTAAAGAATAAAAAGGCTAGATTGAACTTTGCTAAAAAGCATCTAAAAAAGCCAGCGCAGTTCTGGAATAACATTCTTTGAATAGATGAAACCAAGAACAGCCTATACCAGGTTGATGGAATGAAAAAAGTATGGCAAAGGCGTGGTACAGCTCATGATCCAACGCATACCACATCATCTGTAAAACACTGCGGAGGCAGTGTAATGGTTTGGGCATGCAGTGGCCCGAGGTCACTAGTCTTTATTTTTGATGTGACTTAGGACAGAAGCAGCCGGATAAATTCTAAGGTATTCAGAGACATACTGTGTGCTCAAATGCAGCCAAACTGATTGGTTGGCGTTTCATAATACAGATGGACAATGACCCAAAACATAAAGCCAAAGCAATCCAGAAGTTTATTCAAGCAAAGAAGTGGAATCTTCTTGAATGGCCAAGTCAGTCACCTGATCTCAACCCAGCTGAGCATGTTAAAGACTAAACTTCAGACAGAAAGGCACACAAACAAACAGCAACTGAAACCCGCTGCGGTAAAGGCCCGGCATAGCAGTAAAAAGGAGGAAACAGCGTCTGGTGATGTCCATGAGTTCGAGACAACAGGCAGTCATTGCCAACAAATGGTTTTTACCATGTATTTGAAATGATCATTTTATTTACAATTATTGAATTTGTCCAATTACTTTTGAGCCCCTGAAATGAAGGGCTTGTGTTTAAAAAATGCCTTAGTTCCTCACATTTGTATGCAATCATTTTGTTTAACCCACTGAATTAAAGCTGAAAGTCTGAACCAAAATTAGAAAAATGTTGTCCAAATATTTTTAGACCTAACTGTATATCTTTTATTTTGTGCCTCATAACCCACTGGCCAATATACAAAACTGTAGGCATTCTTGCTTGTTTTTCTGTGTCAAATTTATGAATTCATATTTTGGAACTAGCGAACAAGCTGTGTTCATGTGGCTAAAAAGTCCAAGTAATAGTCTTATATTATAGCTAGCAATGCCATGTACCTCCACTTGTCCTGATCCATCATCCACCATCCGCTTCTGAGCAGCAATCTGTGGCACCTCGTGCATCACAGTGACATCAAATTTCTCCAGTGTGACAGAAGCTGAAGCAGGGTATGGAAATACAACTGTAGTAACCACATGCAGTACCTTGCCTCTTGCAAACAATGTCACATACCAACTTTTCCCTTTGTGTGCACCTTGCCAAGACCTTGAGTCTGGCCCGTCACAGACCATGTCTGGAACAGCTGTTTAAAGAGAGCCGACTCTGCTCCGTCATTCATGACCTCCACATTTGTCGTAAGGGGATAGTTTTTGACCTTAATAAATTCCTAAAAAGACCAATCAGATAATAAGAGAATAAGAACATACTTTGCAAGAGCATGACGGACATGTGTTCCTCACTCACCATAGCTTTGCTAATGGCCGTCTGTCTTTCATTTTTGGTAGCTTTCCTCCCCTTCCATACAAACACCTTCGTCCCACCATGATCCAGGATGTAGCAGTCCTGTATAGATACTTACTGTTATGTATTGACTAGATGTAATCTGTACTCTCTACTTTACATTTAAAGAAATAAACCCACGTCATGTCTGAGCAGATCCTGAATCAGTGGTCTTGTTGCAACCTCTGTGATTGTAATACGACCTTCAGCATCAGAAACACTGGCAAAGTTGGACAAAAAGTCACACACATAAACAAGCAAGAGTAAAAATAAGACACGTCCTTTGTTCCGAGAGCAGCTCACTGGTAAAGAGTGACTTTTGCCCTCTGCTCGTGGTCAGGGCTTTCATCAGGAGGTCCGTCTGTCAAAGTACAGCTTCTCTCTCCAAGAACACCAGTCAGCATGTCCATAATGTCGGGAGAGCCGTCCTCTGCGTCTCCCTCTATCACTTTGATTGCCGCTCGGCCTCCTCTCTCTCTGTCTCGGATGTCTTTGGCCAACAGCATCCCCTTCAGGGTCCAAAAAGGCAGTCAGCTACTGCAGTACAATTTTATGTTCAGTGATTCCCCAAAAAGCTGGAGGCAAATGTGAATTGCAGCATCACAACTTAGTATTACTGCTTTCTCAGTAATGTAACAATCGTCTAATTGCTGCAAAGTAATTGTAAAATAATGTAGTAATTGCCGCTCTATGTGTAGTAAACCAGTAATTACCACATTGCACGCTGTAATTGTGTCCTGTGAATTGCCATGATTCTTGTTGTGTAGTGTTGTGTCGGTCACGAACGAATCGGCTCTAAGAGCAGGAGCCGTCACTGGGAGCCAATCGAGAGACAACTCGTTCTTTTCTAGTCTATTTTTCTGTTAAATTCTCACCAATAGGGCCGGGGTTAAACCACCACACGAAGGAAAACTATTGCAATGCCAATCTTTAGTAAAGGCACAACTGTTACATGGATACTGTTTTTTTGTTGTTGTTTGTTTTGTTTTGTTTAATTTTGTGTTGTTTGTAAATAGTTAGAAATCTATACGAACTCGAACTGGACTATTGAGATGGGTCTTGTATATTATAATTTTGTTTTAATTTATTAGTAATTATTTTATTTTTTTTACAAAACACAAATTATTGGGCAATAAACAGACTTTTTTGACACAAATGTGTTTTTTAAAATTATCGTGTCTGTGTGGACATGGGTTATTTGAGTAATAATCCTATCTGACAACATTTGCATCTGAAAATTAGGGAAATTTTTTAGAAAATAAGGGTAAATGAGGGAAAGTATGGAAAACTGTAATCTTTCCACCTAAATTTCCACCAACAATCATTTTGTGTAAAAATGTATTTGCTCGCAGCCATCTTACTTTGAGTCTTTCCTGTTTGTTACTCTTTGGTCCATTCCACTGGATGATGGTCTTGCCTGTGTCCAACAAAAATACATCGCCAAGGTTGAAGCTCTTCCAGCTCAGCTCCACCTGGAACGAGTTAACAGTCTGAATCTTTCTACACAAGGTTCTCTGTCCTCAGGTGTTACATAACTCGCTGAAAGCATAGCTCACCTCCTTTGCGATCACTCGTTTCTTGCCCTTCACATGGAGCAGCCTGTTGACGTCGTATGTGTTGCTTTCGGTGTGCCTCATGCCTGATGCAACTCCCCCCTTCTTGTAGCTACATGACACATGGTGGTGGTGATGATGTTTGGGGACATCTAGGCTACATTCCCCACATTCAACACTATCACTCACATTATTCCCTGCTTGAAATAGCCCTTGAAAACATCTGACTCATGGCCCTGCACCTCCCTGTGTTGGATCGGTGTGGAGCCCAAAAAGTCATCCAGCTGTGTCGTGTAAACTGCTGCTGCACCTTGTTCATCCTGAGACGAATGTGAGCCAATCCAGAAGTGGATATCATAGCAAAGAGAGCTCTTCACTTCCTGGGTCTGGAAATAAGACCACGATTAAAGACACATACAAAGCAGCATGGAGACCTTTATATACAGTATGACATGTTCTTGGGACCTGCAGGCTAAACCCCTGACAAAGCAGTCAACATTTAAAGTTGCTGTGCACTCAAAACTTGCTTATTGTTTGTTCTGTTCAATCACCATCATATCATAAAAAACATGTAAAAAGATAAATATACAATGTTAAGTTAAAAAATAACAAATAAGACCTTGCACCCACCCAGTTATGTGACAACAATCTTTATGATTGGACACTCACATGATTTTTAGATATTAATACATAAAGTCATCAACTTAATGTTTTATTCATGTGGGGTAATTTGGCCCCCCAAATATTGTCTAGCTTCTTGCTTTGCAGCTGGTCTGTGTAAAAAGCAAAACAAAAAATGTTCAAGGTGCTTCCTACATTCATTAACAAGCATGACGGTGGCAGACAAGAAAGGTAATGATTGTTACTGGATTTCCAAAGTTTCTGTACTTGGTCAGTATTATCTGTGTAGCAGAAATTGTGTGCATATTTTACAAACAGAACATTAATAATGACTTCCAAGAGCCAATCAATAAAACCATGATATTCCTGTCAGGTCTCTTTTTTCCCAAAAATCAGGATTAAATCATCAATGAAGAAAAGACCAAACATTATCCAAGATAAGTTGCATCATCACTATACCTGAACAATGTAACAATTACAATCATGGAAGTACCATTTCACCGTAGACTATTTCAAAATACAGCGTATATGTAGAATAGAACATCCTTGTAAAGCTCTGTGCAAGTTCGTAGAGCGTGTATTTTTAAAATACATTTCTTTAAAAAAAAAACATTTTTATCGTATTTATATATTTAATATTTACAGTATTTATTTATGGATAAATTTTAATAGGTAATTATTTAAAATAAACTTAATAGAATATCTGAACATAATTTTTTTTATTGGATGGCCAATTTATTTATATATTAATGCGTTTGTCCAAATTAAATTCAATTTTTTTAAATCATTCACTCACATCAATCATAGCTCATCGAGAGAAACTAAAAACAATAACTGAGCCATCTTTTACTTACACAAAGAAGAACATAGCAGTCACCCTCATAAAAGTGTCCATAAGATTTTTCAGGGACTTGAACAAGCTCCATTTTCTATTGCACAAAGACAGGAAATCTGTTTCCAATATTACTTATGTAAGAGTAGTCATCTTCCAGTAGGGAAACTACACAAATCAAATTACCTCAATTCTCCAGATTGTAATCCCAGGGGTGTGAGTTACGGCTCGAAATGCATACTCCATGTCGCAGTTCTTTTGGTTGTTGTCTTTTGTTTGCTTATTAATTTTACCTGAATGTGTTTGGTGAAACACATTACACTAAATTACTCTTGATATACAAGCATAGGAAGGAACGTAGAAAAGGAAATGAAAACTCATCATGATATAAAACATACCTTTCAACGGACAGTCCTTAGTTCCCTGATAACTGGTGCTCCAATCCTCTTCGCTTTAATGCGCCTAAATGATTTGAATGAATTTGCGTGTTTTGGGACCTTTCACAAAGTTCTGCCCAATCACGGAAGAGGACAATATGCTGCAGGCAAATTAGTCTACAAGAGAGACGAGAAATTCAAAGTGCACACATAGACACTGACATTTGACACAAACATGTAATTGAGACACATCAAATGATATTATTGAATATTTCAAACTTGATTGTATTCAACAAAGGTTATGCTTATGCTTAAGATGTGTTTCAACTACAATAACATGAAATATTTATAATTATACTGTATTCCTTCTACTTTATCCTTTATTTCTTCTTGAGCCACCACCTCATCATAGTGGTGGGGTTTGTGTGTTCCAGTGATCCTAGGAGCTAAACTTTCGGGGGCTTTAATACCTCTTGTAGGGTCACACATGACAAGTCCTAGAGGAGGGAGCAGACAAAGAGTGGCTCATCAGACCCTAATAAAGAGACCTACATCTTGGACCTAGATTTCCCTCGCTCTGACGCGGGTCACCAGGGCCCCCCTTTGGAGCCAGACCTGGAAGTGGGGAACGATGGTGCCCGTCTGATAGCTGGACCTGTGCCCATGGGGCCCGGTCACCGACAGTCCAAAGAGGTAACGTGGATCCCTCCTACCATGAGTTCACCATTTGTGAGAGGAGCCAACGGGGGAGCTTGGTGGCTGCTGATGGCGAGAAACTTGGCGGTCTGATCCTCGGCTGCAGGAGCTAGCTCTTGGACGTAGACTGTCACCTTTCTGGTGGGGAAGGAGCCTGTGCTGGTGCGTGAGGTTGAGAGCCTCCGGCTAGAACCAGTACTCTCGAGAGGGGCTGGACTTTATTCCATTCTGGCATTGCTGGCAATGAGAGGCGATGGGCAGGAGCGTCAGTTCTTGTTGCTCCCTGAGGGCCTGTACGTTGGTGTTTAACTCGGCCAACAAAAGGGTAGTTGGCATTGGCATGTAAGACTCTCACATGTGGGAAGCCAAGTGGCCTGGATGAAACAGCTTCGTGTGTGTAGTTCACACTGTAGTGAGGAGGATTATGTTCCTACGTGCCCATGACAGATGAAGAAACATGCTTTGAAGCGATCTGCTGTCCCAGCATCCCAGGACAAGGATAAGAATCCCAGGATAAGAACAAGCACATCCGGCTTGGTGGCTGTAGGATTGGCTCTCTACTTTTTTCAGGTGATCTGGTCCTGCTGGCTTAATTGAGCCTTGATCTTCTGCTCTTAATAGAACGGTTCGCTGCTGAGTGTGAAGCAGCTGGGATGAGAATCAGCACATCCAAGTACGAGTCCATGGGAACAAGATGTGCCGGTATGAGCTCCTGCCCCAAGTGGAGGAGTTTAAGTACATTGGGGTCTTGTTCACAAGTGAGTGAAGGATGTAATGCAAAATCAAGAAGTGGGCTGGTGCGGCGTCTGCAGTGATGAGGACTCTGCATCAGCCCGTGAAATGGTAGCTGAGCCAAAAACAAAGCTCTCAGTTTCAGTTTAACGGTTGATCTACATTCCTATCCTCACCTATGGTCATGAACTTTGGGTTGTGATCTAAAGGACAAAATTGCGGGTACAAGTGAGTTATCTCTATAGGGTTGCTGGGCTCTCCCTTATGGAGGAGGTGAAACTCAGTAGAACAGTTGCTCTTCTCCATTGAGAGGAGACAGTTTAGGTGGCTTGGACTTCTGGTCAGGTTGCCTCCCAGTGGAGGTGTTCCAGGGCACACCCGACTGGTAGGAGGCATCGGGGAAGACCCAAGACACGTTGGAGAGACTATGGGCTCTAATCTCATAGACCAAGCGAAGCCTGCTCTTGCGCCTGGCCAATGCACGCGTTTTAAGCGCATTTTGCAATTTTGTGCCACACACAGCTTGGCTTAAGTATCCGTCCCTCCTACCGCCGCAAGTGGCAAAAAGGAAGAAGAGAAGGCAAGACTGGATTTAACACCGCCGGGTCAAATTTTCACCAATCAAATGAGCTCCTCTCCTCACTTTTAAATGTGCCGCTGACTAGGCGAATTGCTTCGTTGAATAACTTCTCCCAGACGGAAAGTGATATTTTGGTCCGGGATGTCCAAGTTTGCAGTGGCCGAATATATGGTCACGCGAGCAGACCTCCACAGGCTGATGAAGCAAAAGCAGCCTGGGAGGAGATTACAAGTATCGCAAATCAGGTTTGCCATGACATACTGAGAACAGTTGGCCCGTGCAAAAAAACGGCTCAATGATGTCAGATGAAAGCAAAATAAAAACTATCAGAGCACCGAGGCACACGGTGGCCACCGGTAAGGTAAGCATTTATTCCCCACTACTAAAGACACTCGTATTTAGTAGCCTATATTTGTAATATGAATATGTAATATTATATGTAATATGAATAAACAAAAACTATGCATAATGGGGATGAAATCCTTAGCAATTGTATGTAAAATCACTTGTGTTTGCATGTGAGATGAACTTGTATTACCCAATTAATTATGATCATTTTTGCAATTCTCGGTTACACAATCAAAGATGTCAATACGTTTGATTAATCTTTTATTTACAATTAACCACATACATATCAAATCCACTGGCCACCAATAAAGAAAATGTAAAGGAGGCGGGCGGCGATTCGGGGACAGATGAGGTGGAGACGACGCGACATAGGCAGACGGGATAGTCAATATAGATCAAAATGTATATGCTGATTCAGATAGTTACTTTCAACAGTGGCTGTTGTGATTACTAAATGCATTCAAATGTGCCTGACATTGTGTAAACCGGCCTGTGGGGTTTTGGTGACGTGTGTGCATTCTGCGCCAGTTAGCCAAATTACAACTAGACCGGCTGCGATTCGCCTTGTGCCGAGAGTAGACCAGGTTGGAGCTGGCGAGCTTTCAGCGCACCTCCGGCGAAGCCTTTTGACACATAATTGTCACCAACCCCAGGTTGAATCAGTCGGCACCTCCCCCTGGTGCGCCGCCACACCCATTGCAGCGCTCCTCGGTCTACCAAATTGGTTGCACACTGTGTTACATCGGACGAAATTACCACTGCGCAGCCTGCGCCAAGCTGCACGACCCACAATATTAGAGCCCTTTTTCTCTCAACTGGTCTGGGAATGCCTTGGGATCCACCAGAAGGAACTGCATGAAGTAGCCAGGAAGGGATGGATGGATGCATATTATTGTATTCGGAATAATTCCACGGGAAGGAATACTATATGTACTAGTTTTATTACTAGTAGTACTAGTAATACTAGTACATACTAGTACATACTTGCTCTTGCAAATACTAGTAGTACTAGTTTCTACTAGTATGTGTTATTTCTGTACTCTGTACGCTCTCTCTACTGTACGCTTTAAACTACTAGAAAACTGTTACTAAAGTTACATAAATACATTAAAGACAATTATATATTTCCATTTTAGATCACTACAAGAGCACTATTCACCAACATGAACATACCACACTACTCACCATTTAGTACAGTTCATTGATACAAACACTAGGTACACTAATAAACTTACTGGAAAATAATGAGGTCAGCAAGTTAGAAAAGCTGATCTTTACAGCATGCATCCTTTCACCAGATGGAACATTTTAAATATGCCTCACAAAAGAAATAACCTTGTGGAATATACTGTACAACATTAATACTTAAGACTGTTTTTTCCAGGACTTTTCTCCTCACATTTGCCTCTTCTGGAAATGATATCATGCAAGTTAAATGAATGACACTGCAATTTGAATGTACTGGAAAAGGATTGTGAACAAAGTGTGCCACCTAAGTCTTTTTTCCAACTGTGTGGGGGAAAATACCGTAATAGGTGGCTATTGCTTACGTCTTTGTCTGATCTTTGGAGACAATTGCAGAGCACTTCAATACAACTAATCACACCAAATTACAGTTTTGTCTTGCCTGCAGAGTTACATCCTGTAATTCAAATTGTTGTAGTGTGGTAAAGTCTAAAGAGCAAGAAACATAACAGACAACCTGACAGGAAGCTATCGTTCATGTGAAGTAAGAAATACAACAAAGAATCCTGTATGCATTGAAGGATGTCATCTGGTAGAATTGTTAACATGAGCATCCTGTCAGCATTCACACTAATCATAGTATGCAGTAAAAACATGCTTCACTTACCATTCCTCAATGGATTGGAAACATATTATTCAGAACATGAGTATGCTTTATAACCTGATCACTTTGTTGTATTGGACTTTTAAGATCATGGACTGAAAGGCAATGATGACATAAAGAAAAGACAATTTCCAAAGTGCCTGGCTTCTCCATTGTCATGCTTTATGTTGCTCACAGCCACCAGGAGGCATACCCTCAGAGCTTAAATGGTTTTACCAAGTCGAACAACTTCAATTTGTATCTACATTTTCAATAAAAATACTGTTCGGAATGTAATTGAGAAGTCAAAGTCCAAAAGGGATGACAGCAATCGGAATTATAGTTCAAAGCAGTAGTTTGTGGTTATGGAGTGCAGTACTTACCGGCAACCTACAGAGGCACTTTTGAGTTGGTCTCAACCGGTTTGCAATGTAAGGCAAAACATTATGTCAGCTGTGGGTTACATTCATGAAGACCCCCTCAGATATTGCTTCAAATAAAGATCCATATGGGGAAACACCTGTCTTAGTATTCCATCCAAAACAACCATATTGACCTTAATATAAAATAATCCCTGTTTTATAAAACCAGTTTGGAAGATATTCATTCATTCATTTTCTATAGCGCTTATCCTCATTAGGGTTGCGGGTATGCAGGAGCCTATCCCAGCTGACTTTGGGCGGGAGGCGGGGTACACCCAGGACTGGTCACCAGTCAATCGGCAGGAAGAAATTCCTGAATACAAAATCACAAGAGATCAGAAAAATAATCTTTTTGAAGCGTTTCGTATTGTAGTCATTCAAAAAATAGGTTATCATATTTCTTAGCTGCTCTACAAGTTATTAAACAACAGTATCTTAAAGGTCCCTCTTCAGCATGAAAATGTTGTTGTAAATGAACAAAATGACGAGATGTCTTTCTTTATATATATAAATATAAAAAATAACAATTTTACATTCAGGTCAGTATGATAATATAGAAATAATAAAAAATGATCATTTACTGTATTTCCCCCCGTACTACTTAGTAAGGAATTTCTGGATTTTATTATTTTAGCATAGCAAGCACATTTACCCAAATTGGAACTTTTATTTTTATTTTCCATCCATTTCAACAAAAGTTCCAAAAGGTGATCACAGTAGATACATTTGAACCTCCTGCTAAAAGCGTTTACCGTCTTGGTTTCTGAGTGAGTCATCAGGTAGAAGCCACAGACAAAACAAAGGGGACAGGCCTATGCCTTCCATCTCAACCAGATGTGTCAGCTCCTCCCAGTGAGCTCAGATGGCTGGATATTCCAGCCCACCTCTGGGAATCTGCTGGCTGCTCCACATTTTCATCAGTCTAGGAAACAGCAGGAATAGACACAATGAAAGGACTCGTAGTCATGATTAGTCTGATGTGCTTCACAAGCGCACAGCACCAAGCCCTGATTGACTACTTGGAGCGGAGGCTGCTTGCCATTGAGGTAAGGCACTCACTATTGAGCTCTGTGCTCCACCGGAAAACTTCCAGGAATAGGGCAATGGAATGCAGATGTGGGAAAATCCTGAGGAAAAGGTTGGAAAAGTCAGCTCTCACAAACGTGTGGTAATGGGAGTTTGGGCTAAATTATGCTCCATGTATATACTTTTGAGATAGGGGGATGTAAGATGAAGCAAGGCAGAGAGATGAACTTAAATACCTACAACTAAATGGTTGAAACTATACAAGTGGGAATAAAGTTATCAGGCAGATCAAGAAAGTCAACAACAACATCCTGTATGGGAAATTAGAATCGCTCCAAGCATGCGTCATACAGTAGTTGTCGACAGTATTTTGTATTACTATTGTACTTTGTCAAGTACCATTGTATCGTACAAAACACAAAATTTCTGAATATTGTTCTTTCATATTCTTTGCTGTTTAACTATTTATAATCACCTGTAGAGAAAATGCCTTCATTTATCATCTCTGCTGGGAGCTCAGGTTTCCTAAGCTGTTCAATATCAGTGTAAGAAAACATATGAATGCATATCTTTTTTATCCTAATACAGTCTGTACTTAGTTTTGGAACACCCCAGTTTTCATTTGATTTGGTTTTTAACCAAAATGTTGCCTTGGTTTTCATACACTGTCTCGGTTTTTGTACAGTACTGCGTGCAACAAACAGTTTGCCATGTACTGTATCATGCCTTGGAACTGAGTACCCAAATGAAGTATCATACACATTGGTGACTCACTGTTCGTTCTTTTTTTATTTAGTGGAACTGCTATACAATCTGCCACGGGGGCCAAGGAAAGTAGCCAGTGCCTCATTCTCTGCCATCGTCAAAGTTACCACTTATGTTGTTAATTGGCCATCATATGTATTTTGCATTGTTTTTTGGCATGTAAAACTATAAATATTGTATATAAAATGTAATTTTTGTTCATATCTGAAATTGGTTATTTCTTATGGGAAAATTGCTTTGGTTCTCACACGTTTCACTTTTCATCTAACCGTTTTGAATGCAAAAATAACAAACCACTGTACTTCTCTTCCAAACTGTAGACTTGTCAGTTCTATGTACTGTATAGGACATGTTTTTTTTCAATATGTCTAATCTGTTCATCAAAAAACACTAGGACCGCATCTCCCTGTGGCACGAACAAGTCACCCGCTATGCCTCAGAGCTGCGGGAGCTCAAACAGCAGATGGTTTTCCAGCTGGAGAACCTGGACAAAGAAAAAGAGACACTCTGCGTGAACCTGGACAGCATGGGAACAAGAGTGGACCGTGTCGAGCGAGAGCTGGATTACTTAGAGTCCCAGAATGGGGCTCAGCCCTGTGTGGATGTGGACGACAAGCTGATAGAGCAGCAGGTGACACAAGTGCAGGAGAAACAGAAGACTAAATACTTCAAACTCACTGGTGAGACTATATTGCTCTGTGTTTATTTTTATTTACTGTTAGTGGCAAACAATACAGTCAAAACACAGTATAGTTAGTTGACACAATCGTTTTGTTCGGAAAAAAATTCAATTAGCTGGTGCAGCAGGCCATTTTGGTGTGGGTAGACTTTGGGGAGCACAAAGAGATTGGGCAGGTCTTTTCAGGTTAGTTTCAGTGATAGCAAATGAGATAATACTTTAAAGCTGAGACTTGGGACACTGCGACATTCGCTCCTATGCTAAAGTACCAAGGCTTGCTCCTCCCGATTTCGGATCATTATTTGCAATAACAGTGACTGTTTCAATTATTAGATTGGACCGGGTCCAAAGCCCTGCCCGTATCTCTTCAATTAGTATGCTAACAAGCTAAATGCTTAAATCAAAATCCAGGTTAAATCCCTAAATATACCTCAGACACGTATTTTAAGAAACAAAATGAATACAGTGGATACCACTAATGAGTGGCTAGCCACTGCGTTGTTCCGGTTGTCTGTAGGCGTCTGTAATGACACAAAATAATTGATGAGACAGGACATGACATTACATTATCTTAACCATGCATGTGGTCAGTCATGGCATGTCCGACATGATAAAGTGAAAAGAAGTTCTTATCCTATTCCGTGGGGAAGTGGTAAGTGTGAATTACCTTATCATGGTCAGGTCTGGAATCAATTAACCACAATGCACAGTGTACTGTTAAGACAATTGTAAGATAAGTGTGTTTCTCATGTTAGACTGCAGCGACATGATCTCCACCATAAAGGCCATGAAGATCTTAAAGCGAGTCGGAGGGTCAAAGGGCATGTGGACCAGAGACACTGGCGGGGGCTCGGGGAAGGTCTTCATCTTCAACGGGACCGATAAAGACACCATCTTCGAGTTTTCTACCGTGCAAGATTTCACTCGCTCGCAGGGCCTGTCTGAGTCAAGGCAGCTGAAACTTCCCTCTGCCTGGAGTGGAACGGGCCATGTGGTCTACAATAATCACGCCTATCTCATCACACAGGCGGAAGAGGTGACGCTGGTCAAATATGACTTAAGAAACAAGTTGGTGGCTGATAGTGTGGTGTTCCCAGTCCAGGACCATGTCCCAGTATATAACCTGAGCCCTGAGTCGGTGATGGACTTGGCCGTGGACGAGGAAGGCCTTTGGGCCATCTATGCAACACGTCAGCGTGAGAAGCACATCTCTCTGGCCAAAATAGATGCCATCTCTCTGGGCGTTGAGCAGATATGGGACACAAACTGTCCAAGAGAGAATGCGGAGGCTGCCTTCGTCATCTGTGGGACACTTTACGTGGTTTACAACACCAAGCAGCACGGCCGCTCGCGTGTGCAGTGCTTGTTCGACATTAACGATATGGTGAGCAGTGATGACGTGCCACCGCTTTACTTCCCTAAACGCTACGGGGCTCACGCCAGTCTCAAGTACAACCCAATAGAGCAGCTGCTCTACGCATGGGACGATGGCTACCAGATTCTCTACAAACTTGCCATGAAGAAGAAACTTGAGGTTTGACACCTCAAATAAAACCTCAAGCTGACACTTTGGTAGCTATGAACCTACTGGCCAATGAACTTTACCCTTTTTTTTAATCCACATCTTATGGGTTTTGTGAATATGTATGTGTATTCTTCAACTACTGACAATCTTCTGCCATACGGAAGGATTAGGAACCTATTTCGCTTTTAGTGACATTTTGATTCATCGTAGAAGTTTGGCTCACTAACTTCTTAATGTACATCCTGGCTGCGATGGACGAGTGTAAATAGCTGCAAGCACTTCCTCTGAATCCAAATTTCCAGACGGTTCAGAGTTAAGCCACTGTACTTACGGTACATTGCTTCTTCGTTTGCCTGTTTGTGATTATAGCTCATTAGGGAAAAGCCAAGCCGGATTGCGTTTACATAAAGCAGTTATAATGAAACACAAATATGAGTTAAATCCCCGTTGGATTAGTTACATGCAATCAAATGTAATAGCAGTGCTTCAAAACAAAGACAACCTACATTTGAGAATTTCAGGCAATCAGTGATAGGGCATCTTTTTAGCAGGCGGTCTCAAAACCACATCTGTATTGGTTTTAGTGGTATCTGCTAGCTGGCTAGCAGAAACACGTGTATGTATGTATGCAAAATGTTTTTCACCAAATAAAACATTACTATTATTGCCGGCTCGTCAATTGCGCAGATCAATCAACAGCAGATTGCGTGGGAACATTTTTGGTCTTGCTGGAAATTATATAATGATGGTCATGTTAGTTGAATACTTGGAATCCGGACACATTTTACTCAACATACTCACTGACAATCTCAAGTCATCAGACCATAAAGCCCGAAAAGCAGACAAATTCATCAATGATGGCACATCTGCACTAATATTGAACGTCCGCCCTGCCTCTCCCGCCCCAAATTTTGAGAAGTACTGGTTTAAACACCCATCCATTTTCTATGCCACTTCTCCTCAGTGGGGTCACGGGTATGGTAAAGCCTATCCCAGCTGAATTAGGGCGAGAGGCGGGGTACACCCTGGACTGGTCGCCAGCCTATGGTTTAAACACAAAAATGTCGACCTTAAATCTCAAGTTTTTAATATTTTATTCTATTGAATCAAATTGCTTCACTTATTGAAATAATGAGTACACCAATGCAAATTTGGATCAAAAAAAATATTGAAAACAAAATTTAGTCGTACTAAAAATGAGGCTGAGGCTTATTACAAGAAAACTAGTGGTTTCACACATGAACATGTATGAAATAGTATTGAAGTATATAAATTAAAGCATAATACATTTAAAATGTGTTTTTGTATCATTGTATTTATATGATATACTTTTCTCCTTATGTTGTTTCAGAGTTGAAGCTATTATGAGTTTCAAATCCAGCAAAACTAATGAAACAAAATGTTTTCGCCAAATGACGGCACACAATTGCAAAAAGGACTGCAATCAAAACCATGAAGACTGATATAAACAAGTTTATTTTTTCCAACTGTCAAACAGTAGCCATATTAAAACGCTTCATTAGGAGAGAATAAAATTGGGAATAAGAAAATTGCCACACACAAAAAAGTGTAAAATCTGAATACAAGGCAAACATTGCAACTTCACCAGCATATGTACAAAAATGAGAAATAAAATATGTTTTTGTTTTGTTACGTTTTCACTTCGAAACTGGACAGACAAATAGAAAGTTGGTATTTGCACTATCCCAAAAAGCAGTATGTAATGATTTTTATCTAAATTTGGCGGCTCCAAAGCCAACATCAGTTTTAAATAACAAGGGTTTACTGACTAAACTAGACTAAATCAGTGAAGGCTTATACAAAACATTACGACTAACAAGGCAGATCAGGACATTAAGTTGTTTTTACATATCAAATAACCTTCAAACGGATACATATCCAAACATGCCACCAAGTCAGGGAACTTATTGCTTATTGTCAAGAACCATTTTTTTTTCTTCCCACAATTTAGATTCTCAGATGAGGAAGAGGCATGGTGACATCCCGGAAGAATCTGTGTACGAGGGCATTTTTGGCCGATAACCGTTTGTTTGGGTCGTAATGCAGCATTTCCTGTAAAGAGAAACGCAAACAATCAATATCTATTATACTGCTATGGCCTAAACTAGGAAAATATAATATTGCACTGCAAGTAGATCCAAAAATGGAGAACACACTGAAGATATCCTCCTTGGGTGTGTAACGATTCTGTTTTGTAATTCGATTCGTATAAATACCTTTATAATGAACAGTGGAGGTTTCCTGTTGTTTTTTGTAAAGGAAATCGGGTATAAATTAATTAAAATATATACACAATTAAACAACAATTAATGATATATGCATTAAACCATCCATTTTCTATGCCGCTTATCCTAGGTTTGCAGGGGTATGCTGAAGCCAATCCCAGATTACGTAGGCGAGCG
This sequence comes from Oostethus manadensis, assembly GCA_024372805.1. Lineage (NCBI taxonomy): Eukaryota > Metazoa > Chordata > Actinopteri > Syngnathiformes > Syngnathidae > Oostethus > Oostethus manadensis. The sequence continues at coordinate 3,507,751 of QODF01000029.1, forward strand.
GCGGGGTACATCCTAGACTGGTCGCCAGCCAATCGCAGTAGGTTTACCTTTTGCTGCTTTTTGTGCCTGGACGGTCAGAGTGTGAAATCTTACTAGCCTTTGCAGAAAGTTGGGGAGATTTGTCGTGTTTCTGTGACATTTTACCTGACCTTTACATATCCTACAAACAGAGAGCGACTTATTTAGAACATTTCCCCTTTGCAAGCCAAACTGTTTTCACACACCGAGCTGCAACAATGCCTTCATTATTTCTTGCTCGCCAGCTCTACCATCCGCCATGGCGCATGGCCATGGTGTCACCAACCGGCAGACTGAGTCGAGTAACGATTGCACAATGCTCTATTTCCTAGTATCGATGCAATTGATTGATTGCCTTTTAAACTATGTTAGATTTATACTGTATATATTGGCCAGAAATGGCAACTTGCTGAACACAGATTGATGTAGTTGGATCATACGAATGTAAATCGATACATTGATGTAATGCGATGAATCGTTACACCCCTAATCCTCCGTGTCAGAAGTAAACGGATACAGTAAATGAAAGTGATGTTCTCACTCTGAGCAGCTCTCTACCATCCTCATCTAGGAGAGGAACCACTTTGGAAAGATCCTGGCGGGCCCACTTGGGGAACGACGGTTTGTAGTCTGGCATGGATGTGACTCCCGGCCACGTAGCCTCATCAGGGGTGCCCAGGGTGCGGAAGATTCTGAATAGCTGGTCAATCTCTGAGTCACCGGGGAACAGCGCTCGCCTGGTGATCTGAAGAAGACGGTATTTTCTTACAGGCTCAAAGTGGGGAAAATGGCTATTCAGCATCTTTTACAAGGATACACCTCATTTGGTTGAGTGACATCCACTTAACTGCTTAACTATTTGGCTGAAAGTGGTTGAGGCCAAGGGGAGTGGGACAGCAGACATTTATGTAGACTTACTTTAATAGCAGTTGAGGGAAAAACTAAGTAAAGGTCAACTCGCTGATTATTTTAAAGCTAGCAACAAGATGGAAAGATCAAATTCCTATATAATGAACAAGCTAGAAATGTGCTTACAGATGCTGAATCACAAGTGAGAAGATACATCTTTTTACACAATAATATATGATGGGAGCACAAGTCTACTGCTTCTTTGATCCTCTTTGGCAGTGGTTTTCAAACTGGGGGGCATGCCCCTGGGGGTGGCCAGCGTGGGGTTACCACGCAGAAAATCATTTTATCTCCAAAAGGGGGGCACTGCAAAAAAAGTTTGGGAACCACTTCTGTATGGGGAGAAATAATTTCTTGTTTTTGAATATTACCATTAAAAGGCTTGGGAAAATCTCTCTTTAAATGTTCCGTCCTCCTGTTCTGATGCCAGTATTGTGCAGAATAATGCTTGGAGCTATTGCCATAGCATGGATGTGACTTAACTTAACATAGCAGGCTTCATAAAACGACTCTGCTGGTCGCAGTTAAGTACTGCACTACTGTCAACAAGTAGGTCCACAAAATGGACGGCATTCTAAATGATCATTTAGAATGCCCTCCTTTTGGTAAACAATTACCATTTCAGCAAAGATACAGCCCAGACTCCAGATGTCGACAGCTGTGGAGTAAAATTTGCAGCCTAGCAGGATCTCAGGTGCTCTGTACCATAGTGTTACCACCTGACACACAAAGCAAAACTTAGTACAAGTACAGTGAGGGAAAAAACTATTTTAGCCGCAGCTGATTTTGTAAATTTGCCCACTAACAAAGAATTGATCAGTCTATAATTTCAATGGTAGGTTTATTTGAACACTGAGAGACAACAATGACCAAAAAAAAACAAAAAAAAAAAAAAAAAAAAAAGAGTTATAAATTAATTTCCATTTCCATGAAGGAAATAAGTATTTCATCCCATTGAAAAACATGTTTCAGTACTTGGAAGCAAAAACCTTTGTTGGCAATCAAAGAGGTCAGCCGTTTCTTGTAGTTGGCCACAAGGTTTGCACAGATCTCAGGGGGGAATTTGGCCTACTCCTCTTTGCAGATCCTCTCCAAGTCATTAATGTTTCGTGGCTGATGTTTGGCAACTCGAACCTTCAGCTCCCTCCACAGATTTTCTATGGGATTAAGGTCTGGAGACTGACTAGACCACTCCATGACCTTAATATGCTTATTCTTGAGCCAATCTTTTGTTGCCTTGGCCGTGTGTTTTGGATCATGGTCATGCTGGAATACCCAACCACGACCCATTTTCAATGGCCTGACTGAGGGAAGGAGGTTCTCACCCAACACTTGACGGTAGATGGCCCCATCCATCCTCCCTTTGATGCGGTGCAATTGTCCTGTCCCCTTGGTAGAAAAACGCCCCCAAAGCATGTTACCACCTCCATATTTGACGGTGGAGAGAGTGTTTTTGGAGTCATTAGGCAGCATTCCTTCTCCTCCCCCTTTAAACATGGCGAGTTGAGTTGATGCCAAAGAGCTCAATTTTGGTCTCATCTGACCACAACACTTTTACCCCGTCTTCCTCTGCATCAGTCAGATGTTCAGTGGCAAACTTCAAACGGGCCTGTAGATGGACTTTCTTGAGCAGGGGGACCTTGCGGGCACAGCACGATTTCAGTCCTTCACGGCGTAGTGTGTTGCCAACTGTTTTTGTGGTGACTATGGTCCCGGCTGCCTTGAGATCATTGACAAGTTCCTCCCGTGTGGTTCTGGGCTGATTCCTCACCGTTCTCATTATCATTGAAACTCCACGAGGTAAAATCTTGCATGGAGCTCCAGACCAAGTGAGATTGGCAATTAATTTATGTTTCTTCCATTTGCGAATAATAACTGTTGTCACCTTCTCACCCAGCTGCTTGGCGATGGTCTTGTAGCCCATTCCAGCCTTGTGTAGGTCCACAATCTTGTCCCTGACATCCTTGGAAAGCATTTTGGTCTTGGCCATGGTGCAGAGTATGGCATCTGGATTGATTGATTGCTTCTGTGGACAGGTCTCTTTTATACAGGTAACGAGCTGAGAGGGCTGCTAATGTCAGCTTGTTACCTGTATAAGATCCACCTGGGAGCTAGAGAACTTGCTGACGGATCAAATACTTATTTCCTTCATGGAAATGCAAATTATTTATAACTCTTTGTGTAATGCATTTTTCTGGATTTTTTTTGTCATTTTTGTCTCTCAGTGTTCAAATAAACCTACCATTGAAATTATAGACTGATCATTTCTTTGTAAGTGGGCAAACTTACAAAATCAACTGGGGTTCAAATAGTTTTTTCCCTCACTGTATATATTAAATATGTTTGGAGATGCTCTTGGAAATTGATCCCACCGAAACCCAAAAATCTTCACTTACCTCATGTGTGTATGTACGTACAGGCACACCGAACGCTCTTGCCAGGCCAAAGTCTGCCAACTTTATCTCCCCCTGTGCATTAATGAGGAGGTTCTGAGGCTTCAGGTCCCGATGAAGAACCCTGTGGGAGTGGCAGAATGCCAAGCCCTGCAGCAGCTGAAAGAGGTAACTCTGCAGATGAAAGAAATGTCAGCAAGTCAATGTTTAGTCATAGCCAAGCTGGTGGATTTACTCACTTAAAGGCTGACATGGACCTGATGATTACCTTAATGAGAGGAAGAGGGATACCAGTGACCGAGGAAGAGTCCATGAACTTCTTTAGATCCTGATTGAGGAACTCAAAGACAAGGTATAGCTTGTTTTCTGTGTGGATTACATCATGCAACCTTTAAAAAAAAAGCATTACAAGACTTTAAATGAAAACACTGAAACAAGACAAGAATATTACATTATTACACGCAGAAATTAGCACTTACTTGACTATATTTGGGTGACTGAGCTCTTTAAGGAGAGAAATCTCTCGGATGGCAGTGCTCGGAACACCCTCAGTTTCCCTGAATAGAAAATATTAAATTAATATTCAGCCAAAACCTTAAGCAGGCCTAGAACCATGAATCACAGGAGTGCCAAAATTAAAACGAAATACAGGTGAAAATATAAAACTAGTCAATAATTTAAAAAAAATGTAGTCATATCATTTTTCTATTTTGTATTGAATACAACAATACAACTTGAATACAACAAACCCTGTGTAGCATAAAAAGAATATTCAAGAGTCAAAGTGCAAATTGAGTATGATAAATTTGTACATGTTGGCAGGTCTGCACCAATGAAAGTACACCACATTTCACCACAACTCCCCTTAAGGGTTCTGCCCAACTATTTGAGAAGCGCTTGTCTTAGCTACACTAGAAAACATTATTGCAGTGTAGTTCTACACCAGACATTGTTCAATTTAATTTGTTATTTGGCAAGGCCTACTTTTTGATAGTTATTTTACTGCACCTTTGCAAACATAGGTGTACCTAATGTTGTAAAAACTGAGTTTATGAATGAAGCCATTGTATACAACATTGTGGTAAAAATACCACGGGTGATACACATAAACACACATGTGTTGTGTTTTTCATCTTTTCACATCAGGAGTCGCCAGAGTGAGTCAATCGCATGAATTGTTTTGGACCGGGTGCCCTTCCCAATGCAACCCTGCCATTTATGTGGGCTAGGGGCCGCCAATAATCCTAAACTGCAGGGGGATGCCACATTTGTGTCTTTATTTGTGGCAAGCTTTAATCATCATAATTATTAATAAATTAATCCCTGAGTGTAGTAAATTCATTAAATAGGAGAGTTTCACTTTTGGACTCGAACTAAAGAAATACATTTTCAAATACTTTATTTATTAAAGTGTAACTGTATTTTTTTTAATAATAACAGAGAATGTTAGCACTGTGAGGTCAAATAATGCGTGATGAAAAGCATGATTGAAAGACCCCATCTGGTCCCACTGTTAGGTCACCACCACTGTCACCCGCATCTTATGAAGGTAAAGCTGGGTTGGCTGACCTCCAGGGCCCGGCGTACCAATGGTGCTTCCCTCTGAGCAAGTGACTTACGTGTCCAATCTGATCTTCTTTAAAGCAACAGTTTCTCCTGTGTTCTTGTTCTTGGCTTTGTACACCACTCCGTAAGTGCCCTCTCCTATCTTCTCGACCTTCTGGAACGATTCCATCTGTGCGCAGAGCCTCAACCTGTGCCTGGAGGCTAAAGCTAGCAAAGCTTCGTCTTTGTGTTACGAGCTAACCACGAGAGCGCGGGGACATTCATTCACCAAAGTGCTGCTTTTCTTGTCCGGGCTCGTCCACTGGCTCCACACACGCCGGAGGATGAGTACACTCAGGGATAAAACATTCACTAAAAGAAAGAAGCGGCAAGCCTGTGTGCGCCTCTATGTTAGTTTGACCCAAATCGCGGTAGTATAATGAGTCAATTTGACTTGGTGTGGCGGTTGTTGTCGTCCTGTGAAAAACACAGAACCAACACAGCGACGTTTCCCGCGTTACCCTCCGGGACGCGCGATTTGCGTTCCTAACAGCCCGTTTGCTGTGGAGGGGCGGTGCTTCCGTGCCTAGTAATCGCTGTTCGCTACGTTTTTCGTGTAATAGTCCAGAGGGAACATGTAAGTCTCTGATATTTTTCAGTATATTGTCTTTTAAGTTTAAAACATTGGCGTTAGTTGCGGTAAGTAAACCACACACGAAGTCAATAGCGTCGTAAAGACCAAAATCAAACAGCTATCGTTCTCACGGGTCATGTGATCCGATGACGTTTTACGTAATCAGCGCCATCGTCTCAGCTCATGGCAGACTTGGTCGATACTATACATTTTGTATCGACCCGATACCGATACTTACTTTAGCTGCTCATTTTTCAAGCGCATTGAATGATTTTAATTTTTGAACTCTAATGTGTTGATCATGAATATAAGTACATAAAAACTACAGGGCAAACCTTATATTGTCAGAAATATGTATTTATCAACACACTTATCCGTGAGCAATTTAACTATATTTAATTCAACAATATAAGATAAGTTAGCATGTTGGCCACACAATCAGGAGATCTGAGTTTGAATCTCGAATTACCATCTATGTTGAGTTTGCATGTCCACCATGTTTCCTGCCACATTCCAAAAACATGCATTTTAGCTTAATTGGCGACTCTAATAGATGTGAACGTGAGTGTAAATGGTGTGAATTGTTTGTCTGCCCTGCGCTGGACTGGTGACCAGTGCAGGGTGTACCCCGCCTCTCGCCCGAAGTCAGCTGGGATAGGCATACCCACGACTCTAATGTGGATAAGCGGCATAGAAAATGGATTGATGGAAAGCAATATCAACCAACTATTTCCTTCCCTTTATTACATACAATTATTTGAGCAAAATAAGGTCAATAATACAATGCAAAATAAGTAACAAACAAAAGCAGAAACTGCAAGTAGCTCTCATTCAAATAGCCCTTTCATCCCAAAACGCCCCCCGCCCCCGCCCCCCTGCATTTCCTGGGTTTGCAAACAATACATTAATATATACAATATATTTGACCTATACAACAAAGAACACACATTTGTGAAAAACATAAAGGAGGACTGACAATCCTTCTCTATCCTTCTCTTTTGTGTCGACCTGATACCGATATGCAGAAATACAGATATTTGGTTCATCCATCCATCCATCCATTTTCTTCCGCTTATCTGAGGTCGGGTCGCGGGGGCAGCAGCCTAAGCAGGGAAGCCCAGACGTCCCTCTCCCCGACTACTTCGTCCAGCTCTTCCTGGTGGATGACAAGGCGTTCATCCACCCATTAATTAATTAGCTCAAAATGAAGGAGGTGTTGATCATTAAAATCAACTGATTGGCTGGAAAGAAAACCTGCAGGGTCTCGGACCTCCATGGCACAAGTTTGAGACCACTGCTCTATTTGTTGTAGTTAGCGCCCTCTGGTGGTTGTGTTAGTTGTGGTAAGTAAACATACATTTTGCATTATGCTGTACATGGTGCTATAACTGCACTCAATTTTCCTTAACTGTAAAAACTGTAAGTTCGTTTGATTATATTATGTTATTATGTGATTATATTATGTGTAGTATTCTGGTAACATTTTATATAGACGGATAGATAGAATAGATAGATAGATAAAATAGACAGAATAGATACTTTATTAATCTCCAAGAGAAATTCACATATTCAGCAGCTCTGTAAAATGTCAAATTAAACTTAATCACAACATAAAACAACCACGGCAAGACAGGAGAGATAAGAAGAATATGAAAAAATTAATAAATATAAAACTATTGAAAATTATGCACACTTGATGACATATTTATTTGTTTTCTTTTTGTGTTTGTGGCCGATGTACAGTATATGCACGTGCAGCCTACCTTTTTTTTTTTTATCAACATGCGACTGAGTGTGAATGTGTATTATTATACAGATATAGAAAGTAAAATACATTATATGAGTGCAAAGATTTTCAAAGTGAAAGGCCGACCTGGAGGCACCAGAAGACTTCAGCAGAGTCACAACAGCTTCAGAAAAAAAAAAAAAACTTTCACTTTTCAAGCTACTTTCAGTTATGTGAATGTCAAAGTTGATGGATTTTTGTAACTGCAGTCAAGAAGTAAAGTCATTCCGGTGTGAAAAGAAAACGCTACAAAAAGTAGAGGAGGCTCCATCCGTATCCAATTCTGTGAGACGATGGTGGCACACTTGGAAAACTGCTGTAATTATCCATTCATCCATTTTTTTTTTGCATTCCCAGGTCTGTTTTGCAGGTTCTGCAATCTCAGCAGTGAAGCCCAAACTTTCTCTTCCCTGTCCATCTTCTCCAGTTCCACCAGTAGGACACAGGGCTGCCAGACATAATTCTTCCAGCATCCACTTGGATCAATGATTTTCAAACTGGAGGGCGCACGTCCTACAGGGGGCCCGGCACTATGACAGGGGGGGGCACAGTGGTATCATGAACATGTTTAATTATTACTGTATTTTTCTGACTACAAGCCACTACTTTTTTCTCTCCCTTAGAATCCTGCAGCTTTAATAACTAACCGCCTTGTATGGATTTTTATTTGGCTAAGGAGCTTCATGTTTTCTCGTTACAAAAGAATTTGAACGTTTTCTTGGCATTCTTGCATGGCACTAGATGAACTTTGGACATTGCCCTGTGCCATACTGTTGGAGTTAGAGGAACTGAAAAACAAAAAACTTGGACAATGTACAGTAGTATCATCAAAGACTTGCTTTGATGACTCGGGACTACTCGGACTTTACACTGATGACTGGAAAATACATGAGATTTCAGTGAGTGTGGTGAGTAAATGGTGTCCCCCCCATTCATAGTTTTCAACTAACGTGACCATTGTTATATTATTTCCAGCAAGACAGCACATTTTCCCACAATCTGCTGCATTGACTTCATCTATTGACATCCAATCAGGTGTAAGAACAAACAATTGTGTGGCATACATTTCTGTGGGCCACACCCTGATGGAGAATGGTAGAGTTATTTACATGCACACACGTGCACAAACACAACATTATATCATTTGTTAGTGTTTGTCATATTTAATAGAGTATTACATTGTTAAAATGACATTTTATTTGCTAAACACTAAACAGTGCTTATGACCTGCAAGGACTTGAGAATTTAAAGCCTTTAATTTAGGACTTGACTCGACCTGCTCAAACTTGCTCCCACCGCCGGCAGTTATTTTAGAATATGAGATAGTGTTTACAATATTACCACCTTCTGGCCAATCTTTTATTGAGTTGTGATACGTTAAAAACAAAGTAGACAATCCAGATGTGAATATAGAGTACAAATAGTCTGGCATATATTTTTGATTTTAAGGTGTTTTCATTATATTGTAATACTGTAATTTAGATATATCACGGCATTCTAGGAACTGCTATAAATTACAACTAGTACATCAGTCTGCAATGTACTACACTGAGCATACATACTTATACATATTTCCCTGGAGAGTCCAGAGGAGCAAATTCCTGCCTAGTAGTGGTATGTACAGTCAGGTGCTGTGTGGCAAGGATTTATTCCTTCCTGGACTCCTCTGTTAGCACATGAGGGGTCACATGCGGTGTTGCCTCAGAGTCTGGCTCGCATGAGACTTTTCAAAATGAGAAGCTGTGAGGAACCACCAATCACTCTCATCTACTTTGAGGAAATCTAATGTCTATTGTGTGTTACTTATTGAATGCTGTTTCCCTAAAATGTTATTTAGTACGATGTGCATAATCTATACAGTATATGAAACTTTTTCCACAGAGGGCCACAGACAGAAAAACAAAAGATGCAGGGTGCCATTTTCATTTTGTAAAAAGGCTAATCAAATTGTATATTTATTTAAAGACAAAGCTTTGTGTTACTATTACTTATTATCATCAACATTTGCACTTTTTCTTTAGCTTTCTGTATTTTAATTCTGCAATGTGCCGCATTTCTTTTTTAACTTTGTAAATTTCTGAACATAGTCGATAGCAACCTGTATATTATGTTCATAGTACATTCATCTGTAAATATTACAAATATTCATTGTTTCTTTCTTTTGCATTTTATAATTTATATAACTTTACTTTAATGCCCATATCCTGCGCCTTTGCTGCTTATTGCACTTCTGGTTAGACCTAACCTGCATTTCGTTGCATTGTGCATGTGCATGTGTGCATGTGTAATGACAATAAAGTTGAATCTAATCTAATATAATCTAAACGGCCCATTTGTTGATCAGTTTCTTTTATTGTACAAGCTAAAAATGTACAAAGCTAAATGTATTGTAATTTACTTCAAACAAATTTCACTATTGTTTTTACATCTCACAATTGAATTTAAATAAAAATCTAAAGTTTAAATGTTCATCTTTAAGTACTTCAAATTATGATGATAATTTATTCAACGTAATTTCTTCATCCCTTGAAATAAGGGTGTTATTTCAAAATGGTAAATGCCATACTTTTGCGAATAATAATTTTGGTGTATAAAGGCAAATTGCTTGCAATACTTCTGGATGTAACGTTATAAAGTATTTGAACAATTTCATAACGGGATTTAAGTGTTGTGACTTCCAGCATAAATGGATGCTTGTTGTCATCTGAATGTGACTGCATCAAAAAGGGAGGGATTTGGACTAGTAAACAAAGCACGTGTCCGTCCATGCCTCACTGACAATTCATTCTCAGCGTAATCACAGCCTGAGGTGGACAACGAGGATGTAGAAGAATGGTGGAGGAACTCAAAGGATGTTATTGAGTTGCAATCTGCCCTCTTCATCTTGTGACGGGCATGCACACATAGCTGCCGAGTCACACGTCACATAGAGGCATGAGATCCACAGTAGGTCCCAATTCAGTCCATTCCTAATTCATATTAAAAAATTAAATTTTTTACAGTAACACAGTTTTCACAGTTTCATTTCAATTGCAAATTTTTGAAAAGAGTAAAACCGAGCGCCCTGATGTGATTTCAACCAAAGTTTTGTGGAATAATGTGCCCCAAAAGGCAAACAAAACTGAATCTGAATCAGAAAATCCATCAAAAAGTGTAATAACAACCACAGAACCTGAAATGTAACCCTATATGACATAAGGTCTTGATGCTCAGCAGAATATGAGTAATACAAATAATTGTAAATTAATTATAAACACAACAAAAACATGAAACCAAAACTGGTTTTACACAACGCCTGGTTCCAGATTTAAAACACCTCTCTGTTTCTTCATTTCTTCATTGTGTGTGTCCCAGGCATCTTAAAAAGGTGAGTAATAAATTTTGGGCTTTCTTTTAGTAATCCGCTTCAGAAAGTCTGAAACGTCAAAAACAGCAATTTTTCCCATACAAAAGAATGTAAATCCAATTAATTATTTCCAGAAAACCAAAAATATTGAGAAAAAATACATATTACACAGAATATTTATAACATAACATAAACCAATGAGAAAAAATATAAATTACTAATGAAATTGCTAAATTCAATAAACATTTAACGTCACTTTTGCCTTTGTTGAAGACTCTAATTACCGATTTCTACCGAAGACTGATGCTCGACTTTCTTTGGCCCCATGGTGGGTTATTTATCAGGCTCAATAAAAAAAACACAACATTTTTCAAATGAACGCACTCAGTGATGCTTGCTCAACGAGAAACAAATAGAGACTGAGACACCAACGTGCTGGAAACTTTGTTTGGGTGCTCAATTGCTTGAAACGATACGAGGGCAAACGCACCATTTGGCCATACGCAAACCGAGACCAAAACAGAAAACTGGCATAAAGTTTCATTAAAAATTGCTATAGAAAACTAAATCGGAGGAAATGTATAGGGCGTACAAAAAACAATGTTTGACTGTATTGAATTGAATTACACAATGGTTAAGTTATTTGTACACTTGTATGATAATTATGCATGTTAAGTGTTGCTTTAAATGATGTGTACAGTATTGGTGATGCATGTTTCATGTTGGCGACTGTTTGAGCTAAGTACAATTGAATTCACTTCATTTGTTTTGCAGTCCACTTTGGAGTCAAACAGCCACAAGGAAAGGATTGTGTTGGACTTCCTGTCTGTATTTGTTTGTGTACACTAACTCTTTTACTCCTGAACCATTGCACACCAAAGGGTGAACATTTGGCAAAACATGCACCCCTTCAACCGCCTGTGCTGTTATTGTTTGAACAAAAATTCCAATTTAACCTACTCTGTCAGATTGACTTGAAATTTCTCGCACAGCCCAGCACGCTGAAAAAATACATACTGCAACTTTAAGGTGATTCATCAAATCACCACACAATTTGGTACACACCTTAAAGGGACTGACAAGCACGTGTGGGTAAGATTTGAGCATGATTGTTTGACAAACGCCTTTGCAGGGGCACAACATACATTGAGGAAATGTGTTTTACATGCATGTTACTAAAAGCCACAGTGTGTGCCTCGCATGTCTTCAATTCAATCATTGGCAGACATTATGACTGTATGTATTGTACAAAACTTGACCCCTGACATGCATTCCACATGTTGGATGTCAGTTATCAAGTAGGTTCGTCAAAAAGCACAACGATGCTTTCATAATTTAAAAAACAAAGTGAATTAATTTCTGTGCAATAAAAAAAGCCACTGCATGTGTTTATCAGCAAAAGGGGGCGGTACCTCTTTGTGGACTGGCAATGATGTCATGAGGGAGAGAATCACTTTTATGTTAATTCAAGTCCAGGAGCTTCTTAAAGAGGGTAAGGAAACTTTTCCAAAGTCTGTCTGGGTGTTGTGTCGGGGTTTAGGAGCGGCTGGTGAGGTTCAGGGGATCGGAGAGAGGAGCCAACGACAAGATGAAGACTCTGATTTTGCTGCTGGTTGTTCTGGCCTTGGCATTTGCCACGGCACAAAGTGAGTTGGTCAAGCTTGTTGCTTCATAGTTTGTCCTCATGTAAAGCTACTGAATAATCTGATTAGAGTGACTAAGATGTGTTTTTTTTAACTAAATAAGTAGTGTTGACAATGACCATGACTAATGTGATTCCACATGTTGTTTCTCATTCTTTTCACGCATGGCTTTCTTTTTGACTTAATGATTGTTTGTGCAACTAATCAAGTGGGAAATTGAACAATTTATGTGTGAAATAGATATATTGAATGAATCTGTATCTCTAAAAGTTGCTTTAGACCTTGAATTAGATTTATTTATGGAAACTAGTCAACATTTTCATTGATTTCTTACATATTTCAGTCAGAAGACACTTGTTCAACAAATTAACTAAATGCAATTACATCATGCCAGTAAACAAATAATTTTAAGTTCAAGTTCATAGGTTTGGCTCCAGCACTTCACTGAGGATGACACTAACCTTCATCATCATATGGAACTCCATCAGTTACTACAAACAACTAGTAAAACCGTAAAATCAAAACAAGCAGACACACATCGACGTATGGGTGTGGGATCCCTCATTCCTGCAGCTAAGATTAGTGATATTGCGACTCAGCTGATGATCACATGAAAAGGATTTAGGGGGATTGCAGGTCGTGTGACTCACGGCTTCATGAACACCCACACTTCTCAACTACAAAGTCATGGAGCAGCAGTTAACAGATAACTGCTTTATTTTACTACATCCTACTAATATCAAGTTTTAATTAAAAAAATGGTTTGCACTCTGGCACAGTAGGTGGCATAGAGAAATACATAAGCATCACCTAGTATGCTTTGAATTACTAAAAATTTTTTTCATTTATTGTTTTTCCAGAGCCTCGTAGTCAATTCACACGTTACCGCTCATGGAACTCACGCATGTACCCAGTGTGGAAGGATGGAGACCCAAGATTTAGGAACTGCTGGGCTGGTGAGGACAACTCCCTATTGAAAAAATCTACAAGTCATTCTCTCAACCAGTATAACCAATAGAATTCTGATTTTTTTTAAGGTGGAGAAGTTACATTTGATTTGAAGAATGACGCCCCCACACTGGCTGGAGCAAAAGCAACATTTAATATTAATCTTAATTTTCCTCCAAATCAGACAGTCCTCCCCAATGGGCAGGTGGTCTGGGCACGTAACTGCACTGTTAAGGGTGAGTTCACAAATAGATAGGGTTGATTTGACACCGGAAAGCATAGATTTGTTGACACCGTCTTGTACATCAAGCTCAATTTTAAACATTGTTGATGCACAGTAGTTTTGGGTGGTGTAGGATTGCATGTCATCATATCAAGAGCTGTTTTGATGGCCGATTTTTGGCCACCTGTTCAAACAAAATTAATTTACCAAGCTATAACATCATTTCCAGGTCAACAGTATCAAGCAGGTCAGTCTGTCTATCCCGACCAAAATGAGGAGCAGAGTGCGGTTTTCCCTGATGGTACACCTTTTGCCGCTACCCGGGACAAGAAACCTCACTATGTGTATGTTTGGAAGACGTGGGGTAAGGCTACTTCAGTTCTAGTTATATTTTTTTAAATACAGAGAAAACATATAAAATATTATATTGTTATTAGGGATGAGCAAGTACACCGATATCTATATTTGTTCACCCATCTAAATTGGTGGTTTACCCGGAAATGGGTAGGGCTTACCCTGGTACATTATTTGAAGTATGAAATTGGCATGGATTGATCAGAACTTGCTATATTGTTATTTGAAAACTATTTACAGAACAGCCTCAACAATGAAATTCATATTGTGTGTGTGTGTGTGTGTGTGTGTGTAAGTGATCTGTAAGACTTAATTATTTAATCATTTTTGAATGATCTGTGTGAAGATGGTGATTCTTGAAAACATACATTGATGGCAAACAGGGAAATAATCTGTTTACTGTATTTTATTCAAAGCACCATTTTCAGTGCTACAGGCAAAGTTTTCCAACTGGAATTATATCACCAGCCTAATTAGAATTAAGCAAACAGAATCAGCAAACGGGTCAGTCGCTGCATGTGACTGACCAATCACAGAGCGTGACGAGTGAATGCATACGTAATTACCCATTAAGGATTTTCCTTCAGCAAGAGCACCAACAATGACAAACTACTCGTTTTATGCTTGTTGTTATGTTGAAGAAAATGTAAAGCGTTTGACTGCACAAGCACAAGGAATTAAGTCGGACATTCTAATCATAATAAGTGCTAATGACACCAAAAAAAAGTTTGAAAAAAAAGATAAAAACATAAATATCTTAAATTCGTTTTTGTCATGCCACTGTGATTACGCCCCCAAATGAGTTTTCTAAACCGCTGCCATCTTGTCTGTGACGTCACATCGGGGACACTTTCCGGCAACCTGACTCATCGCCTTGTTTACTTACTGAGCGCTGGCGTAGTAGTATCCTTAGTAAAACCTGTGTGGAGTCTTTGCTCTTTGCTCAAATTCTATCAAATTTGCTACATTAATATACGTGGTATAAATAGATTATCTGTCAAATAGGGGGGGGGGGAGCAATACAATATAAATGTAACAGTTCTCATTCATGCAGACTCATGCATAGTACGAGACAGATATTTGTGACACTAAGAATATATTTTTTGAGGTCCTTACATCAACTTCATAATTCCTGAGCAATGCTTCATGTACATCGAGCATGTCTTTTTAGGTGTTTTTCATCGTGACAAAATGAATTAATTGAATTTTTTTCCAAGACATGCATAGCCGATGTTCCTCATTGGTAGTTACTTTGAATGTTGCATATTATGTTAGCAGGATCTTTCAAGATGGTGCAAAAGATAGTGTTTACCCAAAAATAATGAATGAAAATGGTGACTAATTTTCATCAGCATCTCTTAACACAACTTCTTGCAGTCCTTTGCCACTTTCTTGTGTCATTTCCAGTCAGAAGAAACCAAACACAAGTGTGGCTTCTGACTCTGGCTCAAGTTTAATCAGTCTGTGGTAGTATTATGAGCAAATATATCTTAATTATGCAACATCCTGCAATATTGCATCTTTTTTGGTAGATGTAGTTGAGTGAATTCCAGCCCGATTTTTGATAGCAACAATTATCTATAACTCCAAATATGAAAATACAGCCATTAGGACAATGGCCAATTAGTTCTGACATAAAAGTTCCTTTAATAGATATCAGTAATATCTCAATAAAGTAAGGTAACAATGTAATTTCTGAAAAAATGCTGTGTTTCAGGAAAGTACTGGCAGGTGGCAGATGGACCTTCCTCCTCCCTTACCATTGCTACAGACAACGTCGCCCTGGGATCCTACAACATGGAGGTTGTCATCTATCACTGTCGTGGAAAAGACAAGTTCATTCCCCTCGGCTATGCCTCCACAGTCTTCATCATCACAGGTGACCCACCGGACCATGGTTATCCTTTCTATCAGTTGTATTTATTCACATTATGGTGTTCTATCTCTTCATCTCCAGACCAAATTCCCTTCACCGTATCCCTCGCCCAAGTCAATGACATCAACCAGGACGACTCAAACTTCATCCAAAACCGGGCAATTGCGTTCAGCGTCATCCTCCACGATCCTAGTCAGTACCTGACTGGTGCTGATATCAGCTTCACCTGGGACTTTGGAGACAGCTCTGGAACTCTGATCTCCAGGGAACGCACCGTCACGCACACATACCTCTCAGTGGGCACCTTCAATCCTCAGGTGGTCCTGATGGCGAGCATCCCCAACGGCTGTGTAAACCCCTCTGCTGGTAAGATTTTAAATATCACACATTCCCCACATGACTCAGTGGGTGCAATTTCAGACACATTTATGGCATATTCATCATCCCCTTTAAAAACGATGTATGGCCATTTAAAAGTAATGACCCGGTTAAAAAAACAAAAAGTTCATATTTGCCATTAAAATGTACACTTTATAATGTACATTCTGCTATTTATTTATTTTTCCCCCTCTTTGCGGGATTACATGAGTGGGGTGAATATTACAAACAGCTCTCAGTAACCACAATAATAAGCATAATGTTACATTATTGCGTCTCAGACAAAGTCTATCAAAAATAAGCAATATTAAAAGTGTTTGGATTTCTATGTTGTATCTCATTGCACTGCCTGCACAAAAAGTGGAAATCAAAGCGAGATTACATATTCCGAAACACCTGATGCTTTTATTCTTAGAGCAATATGCTTATATTGATTTACAGTATATGTGTACTAAAATTTGAGATATTATTATTAGATATAAAAATATACTGTATATGTAGCAATCACAAATGTCTACTCACAATCTCTACCAAGAAAGCTCAAATCCTACACCAGTCTTTCCCAGAATCTCCCTCCACAGAGCCCCACATCACTCTCAACAGTCAGCGGCAAGCATTAGCAGAGTAGCAGAATGAAGGAAAAGGTCTGGAATTTCAGAGGACTGAGTAGCCATGCCACTGGCTCACTAGGGCGCTTCAGGCAGCCCATGCTACCTAGGAAGGAGAAAGCTGCGGTTCGTTGTGAACGCTGGTGTGTCCGATGCTGAGCAG
The DNA here is from genome assembly GCA_024372805.1 of Oostethus manadensis. Taxonomy (NCBI): domain Eukaryota; kingdom Metazoa; phylum Chordata; class Actinopteri; order Syngnathiformes; family Syngnathidae; genus Oostethus; species Oostethus manadensis. Next base: position 3,524,575 of record QODF01000029.1, read on the forward strand.
AGACGCAGCAGCAGCAGCAGAGCAGGAACGGCAGTGTAAAAAAGACAGTTTGAACTCTCAGCATCACACATCCCTTGCTTCTACTGCAACAGACGTTTCTGTGCAAGGATAGGTCCAATGAGTCATCTTCACACGTCACCCCTCGTGTATCATGAAGAAGTCAAGGTCATTTTTGCCTGCGGAGGACAAACATAATCATTTATGTTTTTTGTTATGGGTCGAATGAATGCTGTATACTTTTCTTTTTATTTTAAAATGACAATTTTTTACCTTGATTTCAGATAATTCATCAAAGATTTCAATATTTCGCAGTCTAGATTGTGTAGCGTAGTGGTTCGCATAGATGTTTATATGCAGTTATTTTTACATCTATTCCCACCTTATAAACCAAATAACAAACAAAGAAATGGATCGTGCTGGTGCACCTAATATTGGCTAGTGACTTTAAATTCATTCACAAAGTCACACTGTCATTAAGATTCATAGATTATACATTTATTTACATTTATTACATCCATTTTTGCATGTCATACTGTAGAAGAATTGAGTTTACAAAGGAAATTTTTCAAAGTTCATTTTCTCTTCCCCCCAGTGGTTCCTGTTGATGCCTCTGCTGCCTCAGTTGTAGTTGTGACCCCTGCAGCTGATCCACCTGCAGCAGACGTTCCTGCCTCTGACACTGACCCGGCGGCAGCAGCAGATGCACCTACCTCTGACGCCACCCCAATGGAGCCATCTGAAGCAGACCCCAACACAGATGACACAGAAGATCCAGAAACAGAAGGAGAGGCTGCTTCTGTCGCACCTGCGGGAATTGACACAGCTATTGTTGCAGCAGAACAAGATCCAGCTGCCACTGCTGCTACGGCTGCAGAAGTCGCTGCAGAAGACACAGATGGTGATGTTGCCACTGCTGAAGAGACCTCAGATGCTGCTGTGGATGGAGCAACAGAAGAAGTTGCACCTGTGGTTGACACTACTGCTTCAATGGCACCTGTTGCTGAGGGAGAAGAAACCGCAGTAGATGTAGCAGCTACAGTCCTCCCTGAGGCTGATGATACTGTTGCCGTTACTGTAGCAGAAGAAGTTGATGTTGCTGCTGAAGATGCTAATGTTGCTGCAGAGATGATCCAAACCGAAACAGAAGCCGCCACTGATAATGTTGTAGTTCCTGCAGCCACTGAGAGCACAATAGTAGAAGAAGCAGCAGAAGAGGCAGCTGGCGCTGAGGCTGAACTAGCTGAGACCGACAACAATGTTGATGCTTCCATAGCTCCAGCAGGTGTGTCATATTAAACATATGTATTAAACATTTTATGGATAGTTTACGATCATGGATTACTACAACCTGTATGACTGAGAATCTACACAGATACTGTTTAATATGTCATTTTGTAAAATCACTGACATTTTTCAAAGAAAATACTGCATGCACACCAAATACTTACTAAATAACAACAACACTTTAGTCAAGTTTGTCAAGTCTCACCTGAGCATTTGTTGCCAGGCTGAATTAGTCGAGCAGAGATAGATGTGACAGACAGCCACAATGGAAATTACTCCAAAAGCAGCCCTATGAAGACTATGACATGCATTTTATACACATTAATTGTGTAATTGAATTACTGCTTTGTATCAAATATAAACACAAAAGATTGGATTTTGGAAAATTGGAACGAAACCCCGTAATATACTCTTTTACCTGCATGCTGTAATCTTACTCAACATTACCATAGTGCGTGTTTTTACCGCAGGTGATGAGGAGGTGATTCCAACTGAAGGAGAAGTCCAAGGTGAGGTCGAGGCCGATCCAGCGCAAGTGGTCCTCGTTGTCAAAAGACAAGCACCAGAGGTGTCAGCTGACTGCGTGGTCTACCGTTACGGCTCCCTCTCCACCTCTGTCGATGTCATCCGTAAGTCGACACATGTCATGCAGTTGGGTTTTTAGTAAACACCAACAAAATGATGTGGTCGCTTGGTGTTTTCTTTTTTCACCATGTAGAGGGCATTGAAAGTGTGGAGATTGTACAGATGACCAATGTTGTGTCACTGGCAACTGAGCTGGATCAGAATGCAGTGGATGTCACCATTAGCTGTCAAGGAAGGTGAGAGTGATGGTTTTAATTATGGCTTGAATCGCTCATACTGAGCACTACAACAAATATTTTGCTCCTTGCATAAAACTAATAAAGTCTAATTAATTTTAGAATCTCCTAAAATCTCTAAAGCAATACAGCGCAGTTCTACAACCACAATAATGAACTTTTTTTGTAATTATTAGGAGATCCTAGGACATTTTGTGCCATTCATTTTTTTTATTTTCAAGCCATGTTGGCTACGTTGAGTGAACGCTGAAAAGTCAAATTTGCGACATATTGGTTCCAAATGACTGAAAATGCCATTTTTGATCCTATATTTATATTAACTAATGACATTTTGTATGTTAAGAATTCAGATCAAACTACACGTTGTATTTTTTTGTTGTTGTAATTTGTCCATCACATGGCGCTACTTTTTCCCAAGCCAAAGCATGCAATAGTTTCCAATGAAAACAGCGGAGCTATGTAAACATACTTTAACATGTTAAAACAACAGAAATGTAATTCATATTTGATGTGTAAATTTCGGGCTGGATTCACTAGATTAAAATGGGAACATTAGGTATAATGCTCATTAACTGCTGCTTTTGGAATCTGACATTTTTGCCTTCAGGATGTTGAAAAAAAAAAAAAAATCAGTCACTACATTTACATGCACAAACAAATCTGACTTATTGCATGATTTAGGTGAAACTAGCTTTTGAAAAAGCAGGTAAACACCTTAATTGGATTGTGTTTAATGTTTTAAGGTTCGACACATACGATTGGATGATTGAAACCAGATCTTGCATGTTTGCACTTTGATTGATCCATCATTGGCACAGGCGTTTTATGTATGCGCCAGTCTCCTTGGAGGCTCTTGGCGCCACGCTTAACAACAATAAATTCACAAAAAATAAGATGAAGGCAAAGGGAGAGGTGATTTTTGCACCAATAAGGAGACAAATTAATTGTTTTCTGACCCTAAACTGTTTCCCTCAGTTTACCAAGCGAGGTCTGCACAGTCATTTCGGATGCCGACTGTATTGCACCAGTTGAAACTGTCTGCACTGCGGCCGCGCCCTCTCCTGACTGTCAGTTGGTCCTGCGCCAGTTCTTCAATGACTCAGGTGTTTTCTGCCTCAATGTCTCCTTGACCAATGATGTCAGTCTTGCTGTGGCAAGCGCTCGAGTCAGCGTGGCAGTTGGTGGGTGAATGAAACGTTTACGAAAGACACTGCTTCATTAGGTTGTTATGTTCCTTCCTCATTAGTATAATTTGCTTCCCATCACAGCCTCCAGTGGTTCCCCAGCTGGAACTGCTGCTACAATCCTGGGTGTGATGGTTCTGGCCTGTGTGGTCTGTTGTATTGGTTTGATGTACAGGTGAGTTTTGGGTCATTTGGAAAAACTCAAATGTGATATGATGTGATACAGGAGTACAAAATTCAACAAAATCTCCAGTGCGAGGGAACAAAATATGTATAATATAATTCAGTTTTGAGTTCAGTTTGTACAGTACAGGTAAAGAAATAGATATTATGTTTCTCAATCCTATTTCAAATCGGCAGGGATGTGAAAAAATGTCTGTCCCGTAGTGGGGGTATGACAGAAAAAAATTGAGAACCGCTGGGTTAAGTGGAGACTCTAAAATATCCTCACTAGAGTCGCGGGGGTATGCTTGAGCCTATCCTAACTGATTTTGGGCGAGAGGGAGGGTACACCCCGGACGGGTTGGAGGGCAACTTTATATTATATTATATACCATCAAATTTGAACAGGATGTACAGATATTGAGGCCCTGCCCATGTCTGTATGATGAAATCTCATTATCTTCTGGCATCAAACAGGCGCTTCAAGCAGTACCAGCCACTGAGCGAAGACAATGATGGAAACAGCTCGTCAGTAACATCCGTGCCTTTGCTGCTGTGGAACTTGCTGATGCGACAGTCGCCTGGAGAGAGCCGCCCACTGCTTCAGGGGAGGATTGTGTGAATATTAACTTGTTCATGCAATAAATGTTTTTTAATAGCATTTACTGTAATTATATACTCTGTGGTTATCTTGAAATACACAACAGAGCCCACACTGTTTTGAAGCATTTATGTTTAAAAAAAAAGACACAGTTGTTCCAACAATTTAGATGGTGTTCATATTTATTTTGACCTTCAGTATTTGTTAAATTGGCTTTTTGTATATTTAACCTAAATTAGAAAGATTTGTTAATTTGCTTTCAAATGTAATCAGCTCTCCCATATCACAGAGCACATTTGTGTTGTAACATGAATAAAATGTAACTTTATCACCAGTACATGTTTTTCCTTACTATTTTTCTTTTTCTATTTAAATACCGGAAGATCAGTTAAAACCACATTTTGCAATCAACTAACCCTTGAGAGCTCTTTTAAATAGCCACACGCATTTGTCCCAAACAACAACAAAAATTGTGAGATACTGTACCTGTGACCATATTACTATGTTTTTCCACTTTAAACAATTAAAGTAAGTAAATATATCATATAATACTGTATTTATATTGTGTGTTTTCTAAATCTTGTTTACCTCGCAGCACTGTTTTTAGTGGAAAAAACAAATAATGAAAATAACACACAGCTACTGTGATCCTCCTCCCTGAGTCACCACCTTATCGTGGTGGAGGAGTTTGCGTGTCCCAATGATCGTAGGAGCTAAGTTGTCGGGGGCTGTCATGCCCCTGGTAGGGTCACCCATGACAAACAGGTCCTAAGGGAGGGACTAGACAAAGAGTGGCTCAAAATACCCTAATGATGAATGATACAATTGGACTTCGTTTTCCCTCGCCCGGACGCGGGTCACTGGGGCCCCCCTCTGGAGCCAGGCCCGGAGGCGGGGCACGATGGCGAGCGTCTGGTGGCCGGGTCTGCACCCATGGGGCCCGGTCGGGCACAGCCCGAAAAGGTAACGTGGGTCCCCCCTCCCATGAGCTGGGTGGCGGCCGGAGGCAGAGGCTTTGGCGGTCCGATCCTCGGCTACGGAAGCTATGTGTCGGTACGTGTAATGTCACCTCTCTGGCGGAGAAGGAAGCTGAGCTGGTGCGTGAGGTGGAGAAATTCCGGCTAGATATAGTCGGACTCACCTCAACGCACGGCAAGGGTTCTGGAACCAGTCCTCTCGAGAGGAGCTGGACTTCATTCCACTCTGGTGTTGCCAGCAATGAGAGGCGACGAGCAGGGGTGGCAATTTTGTTGCCCCCCGGCTCCAAGCCTGCACGTTGGAGTTTAACCCAGTAAACGAGAGGGTAGTTTCCCTACGCCTTCGGGTGGGGGGACGGGTCCTGACTGTTGTTTGCGCTTATGCGCCAAACGGCAGTTCAGAATACCCGCCCTTTTTGGAGTCCTTAGAGTAAGTACTAGAGAGTGCTCCCTTGGGGGATTCCCTTGTTCTGTTGGGTGACTTCAACGCTCATGTTGGCAGTGACAGTGAGACCTGGAGAGGTGTGATTGGAAGGAACGGCCCCCCTGATCTTAACCCGAGCGGTGTCTTGTTATTGGACTTCTGTGCTCGTCACGGATTGTCTATAACGGACACCATGTTCAAGCATAAGGGTGTCCACATGTGCACTTGGCACCAGGACACCCTGGGCCGCAGTTCGATGGTTGACTTTGTGCTTGTTTCGTCGGACTTGCGACCACATGTTTTGGACACTCGGGTGAGGAGAGGGGAGGAGCTGTCAACTGAGCACCACCTGGTGGTGAGTTAATTCAGATGGTGGGGGAGGATGCCGGTCAGACCTGGCAGACTCAAACGCATTGTGAGGGTCTGCTGGGAATGCCTGCCAGAGTCCCCTGTCAGAAAGAGTTTCAACTCCCACCTGCGGGAGAGCTTTGACTATGTTCCGAGGGAGGCAGCGGACATTGAATCCGAGTGGGCGATGTTTCGTGCCTCCATTGTCGATCCGGCCGATCGGAGCTGTGGTGTCAGTGGTCGGTGCCTGTCATGGCGGTAATCCCAGAACCCGTTGGTGTGCACCAGTGGTGAGGGATGCCGTCAAGGTGAAGAAAGAGTCCTATCAGGCCGTCTTGGCCCATGGGACTCTGGAGGCAGCTGACAGGTACCGCAAGGCCAAGCGGTCTGCAGCTCTGGCGGTCGCTGAGGCAAAAACCCGGACATGGGAGGAGTTCGGAGAGGCCATGGAAAACGACTTTCGGATGGCTTCAAAGAGATTTTGAACCAACTCTATACTCTCGGCAGGGTCCTTGAGGGTGCATGGGAGTTTACCCAACCAGTCTACATGTGTTTTGTGGACTTGGAGAAGGCATTCGACCGTGTTCTTCAGGGAATACTGTGGGGAGTGCTCTGGGAATATGGGGTATCGAACCAACGAATCCAGGCGGTTAGTTCCCTGTATGACCGGTGTCAGAGTTTGGTTCGCATTGCCGGCAATAAGTCGGACCCGTTTCCAGTAAGAGTTGGACTCCGCCAGGGCTGCCCTTTGTCACCGATTCTGTTCACTACTTTCATGGACAGAATTTCTAGGCACAGCCAGGGCGTTGAGGGGTTTCAGTTTGGTGGCTGCAGGATTCGATCTCTGCTTTTTGCAGATGATGTGGTCCTGTTGGCTTTATCGAGCAGTGACCTTCAACTCTCACTGGATCGGTTCGCAGCTGAGTGTGAAGCGGCTGGAATGAGAATCAGCACCTCCAGGTCCGAGTCCATGGTTCTCGCCCGGGAAGGGGTGGAGTGCCATCTCCGGGTCGGGGATGAGGTCCTGCCTCAAGTGGTGGAGTTTAAGTACCTCGGGGTCTTGTTCACGAGTGATGGAAGGATGGAACGCGAGATGGACAGGCGGATTGGTGCGGCGGCGGGAAATACTTGCTCCGCCGTCTTCGTAGTTAAATCAGTACTTCCGTAGGCAAGTAATCTTTGTTTGATTTTTTCCCAGACCTCTACCTGGGCCTTGGGTGTGTCTTTTTGTTGTTAGACCACACAGTTGTTGTGGTTGTACAAACTCTTTGCTTCGCCCTTAGTTCTACTCATCATTTTTGTATTTTTGTGGACTACGTTGTATTTGTAACCTAACAAGCAATCTGCTAAATTCCTAAATTCTACTCGTCATTTTGTACCTTTTGGACTAAGTTCTTAGCCTTAATGCTATTCCCTGTTTTGCTACTTTTCTTCCCCCCAAGACCCGAATAAACTCTTTGGACTTGCTGCACGCTCCTCTGTCTTGCATCTTGGATTCCCACCTACACCAAAACATAACACATCTATTTTGATTCCCGCATAGTCCATGTGGTACACTTACATTGTGTGTTATTTTTGCTTGCACCGCGAGTGAAGTTGGTATTTGGGTCGATAAGCACCTGTTGGTTAACATGTAAGGAATCCAGGATACTGTAGTCCAAATTGAAATCTTAACAAAAATGACTAGATAATCGCAGGATTACCCACAGGATGGTTCAATGGTTTTCTATACAACATTTGTTGTTAGGGCAATTGTGTCATTTTTGTGTAGTTTTGCCATATCAGGCTAACTTAAAGAACAGAGATGATTTTTTCAAAGTAAATATATTCTACCAAAACCAACTCATATTCATTCAAACCAGCCAAAATTGCTTGAAAATAAAACAAAACTGAACGGCACAAAATGTGTCTGGGCTGTCTCACCGGTAATATACCGCCGAGTATAATATCCTGCCAGGAAAGAACTTCATAAAATATGTACAGCCATATCATGGCAAGAGGGCTCCACACTGTCTGGAGATGCATGTGTTTGACAGCATGCCCAAAGCCCTGCATGCAAGTGACATGCACGTCACATGACACACCGCAGCCCTGGAGGAGAGGCTGACGTCGGTACGGGTATAACAAGAGGTCAGCTGTGGACTGGCTCTTTTTAATAACATTGCAAGCGTATAACATGAATCACATTAAAGGATGTTGTGCTCTGTCCACGACGACGGATTTGATTTGGTAATTATCAAGAAGCATTTCTCATCAGGAGGCATTTTGATCTCTTTCCAACACTGTATTGCCATGCTTTTATTTCCAAATCCTCTCCATACATATTCTGCTGCAATGCAACATTGCATTACTCTAATTACCAAACCAAACACTGAAGCTATTGATCACTCCTGGCTGATAATAGGTCTCTTGGTAACTTTTCATTTCCATTTTCCAACTGCTGAGGCAATATGCAGTGCAGAAAAGAGAATATTTCACAGCCCAGTTCGCAACATTGGATCCTTTGGAACTGCAGAAAGGTTATTCTCAGTCGATGCCATGTAGGCATGTTATGTGCCGTCTTGCAAATGAGATCTCCTTAACTCAGCATCCATAAATGTTGCTTCATGCTCAATTTGCTCTAGGAGCCTCAAAGACTTTATATATGCCCAATTGTCTGATATCAAGACACCCATTTAGATATGAAACCCAACACACACTCTGTGGAGTGGAAATGGAAACAGACATTCTAGCTCGATCCTGTCGATGATTGAATTTATGGTTCCTCTGGGGATTCTCTAAAAAGCAGCAGGATCAATCCTTAATGGAAACATCTGGCGTTTGGTTTGTATTACCTTTGTATTACCGCCACAGCTGAGTCCAACAAAAACAATTAATACATTTTGTGGTTTTTGAATGACTGTGAGCTCCTGGCATGCCAAAGTCATACAGTCCTGAAAGATTCATACGTGCAGGTTGGAGTTTGATCCTTTAAAAAAAGCAGAGCAGGACAGGGAGGGGAGTAAGTGACCATAACACAAGTTGATTAGGTTACAGAAAACAAAGATGAACATGGGCCATTCATGACACACAAAACCTGACCTCGGCAGCAGCAGGCATGTGTAGAGCATGTTGGAGGAAAATTTAATGTAGGTCTGTTACATTTGGATAAAATATGATGATGCTATTATGGTGTAGATGCTTCAGTGGAAAAAAACTCAATTCATTTTAAAAATTAAATTTAAAAAAAAAGAATGTATTAATTGGAAGTGAATAGTTATGTACTATTTATTTATTCTTATTCTATGTTCTTATTTTTATCTATCTATCTATCTATCTATCTATCTATCTATCTATCTATCTATCTATCTATCTATCTATCTATCTATCTATCTATCTATCTATCTATCTATCTATCTATCTATCTATCTATCTATCTATCTATCTATCTATCTATCTATCTATCTATCTATCTATCTATCTATCTATCTATCTATCTATCTATCTATCTATCTATCTATCTATCTATCTATCTATCTATCTATCTATCTATCTATCTATCTATCTATCTATCTATCTATCTATCTATCTATCTATCTATCTATCTATCTATCTAAGGAGAAAGTGTTACTTGTGCTGCTGAGCCTCACCCAGTTGCCACTGAGCATGCCCAGAACGATGTCATCTTTATGCTCCAGAGAAAGTCTGCCTGCAGAGCACAATTAAAGTTATTAGAGAGCACATACGCTGCAGCAAGTGTATCCGTCACTTCTAGGACTGTGAGCCACAGCCTGAGCCAACCAGAAATTCAAAGGATTACTGTGCTAATATCTGTTATGCAAACACAAGTACACATTCACAGATTATATTTTACAGTAACTGAATATCACAACACTCTATTAGTGTGCCGGTGTTTTGCTGCATCTCTTACATGTAACATCAATTTAACACAGTTCACTTGATATCAGTGTGGAGACCAGTCCAGGGTGTACCCTGCCTCCCGGCCAAAGTCAGCTGGAATAGGCTCCAGCATACCCGTGACCCTAATGAGGATAAGCGGCATAGAAAATGGATGGATGGATGTATATACAGTATATTTTTTGTAAGTACGACATAAAAAAAGCATGCTGCAGAAAATACTTTAATAAAAATTACAAAACATATATACTGTAATCATCCTATGGTGTATTTGACTAAAGTGGAAGACTGTATGTAGAGCACACAGGCTACTGAATAACTGCAGAGTCATGGCAGTGCCCCAGACGCCCAGCATGTCCATTAAGAATCGAGTTACTGTAAAAGGAAAGTCAGTGGAGAGAGATAAAAGAGAGGGAGGGAGAAAAGAATAAAAATATCACTGAATTCCAACATTCCTATTACAGTATTGGCATTTGGACACAGTGATGTAAAAGTAAATTGCATTAATGGAATCATGCGAGGAATGTGGATGGCACTATTAAATTCAAAAATAGCCAAAGAGGACGCAACTTAGATGAGAAGCCTTCTTTAGTTATTAAATGAGGGTGTAATGTGAAGTCCTCTCTTTACACGGGTGGGGCTGTCCAGCCAGAGAGTGCTGCTGCAAGGACAGCAAGGCCATCTCTGTCTCTGAAGGATAGGGAGTGGCCAGAGGCGACATGCTGTAGAGTGATGGAGAAAGGAAGAGGTGGGGTGAGGAAAAACAAGGCAGTGTGTGAGTATATAAGGCTCCGCACTTGCTTGAGGACAGTCTCCAAGCCTCCCTCAGCACTTTTCTCTCTCCTCAGAGATCAGACCAAGACACCCACCATGAGCCATTCTTCCATGCATACCTCCACTTCCTACAGGCGCACCTTTGGAAGCCCACATCCTATTTCCTTGTCCTCTTACTCCAGTGTGTCTTCTCGTCCGCCCATCTCCGGGGGTCGTTACATGCGCTCAGTGTCACCCATGGTGTCATCTCGCTCCACCACCTACCACCAACAGCGTTCCCGTCCCAGCGTCCAACCCCAACGCCTTGCCTATGACAAGGTGGATTTTACCATGGCTGAGGCCATCAACCAGGAGTTCCTCACCACTCGCAGCAACGAAAAGGCAGAGCTGCAGGAGCTCAACGACCGTTTTGCCAGCTTCATCGAGAAGGTGCGCTACCTGGAGCAGCAGAATGGTGCACTGCAGCAGGAGCTAAGCCACTTCAAAGGCCAGCAGCAACACGGTCAGCCCAACCGCGCCTCTGAGATCTTCCAGGAGGAGCTGAGGGAGATGCGGCGCCAGATGGACGCCATTGGCAAGGAGAGGGACCAGTACCAAGTGGAGAGAGACAACCTGGCAGAGGACCTGGCCCTGCTTAAGCAGAGGTTGGTACCACCATAGACATTAGCTTTGATACAAGGATACACAAACACTTAAGTATTTGTATGTTATGTACAGTATGTAGGCTATGTATGTATACAGCACCAGACAAATCTGACCGATAAATCAAATTACGGGACCGAAAAACATACATACATGTTAGTACTGTACATACAGTAGATACACACAGATGGGCTGACGGACAAACCAAATGACGACAGATACAGGATACAAAAAACAATCAATAGAGAGTCATGATGCTGTAAGGCGTGGCTCAGCACACTGTAGTACTACTACTGAGCATAGTCTTGCAGTACAAACAAAATTACTGTGTAAGTTCTTTAATGATTTTCCTCTCATGATGAACATTTTCATGTCAATCGGACCCACTGGTGTCAGGTGACGATTTTTGCTCTCTCAAGGGGCGCAAATGACTAAGGGTGTCCTTCGAAGGGTGTCCCGGACCCCTAAAATACAGTACAGCATATATATTTTATCCAGGATTCATTTGCTTTCAAAGTTTTTGTTTGTTTTTTACTATGTTAAGACCCTCAAAAAAGTGACTTAGTTGCTAGAAATAATAATAATAATCAGAATACTAATAACAAGAAGAATTTCAAGAGGGCCCGACAAGTTTCAGGGATGGGTTCGAGGTCTAAACTCCAAAATGCAGGCATTTTAATATGAACAAAGGACATGAGTTTAGTGATACTCAGAGCACACAAATAGGGGTGGGGCCAATCCTCAGTGGCCAGTGCAGGGACAACTGAGAAGAAGGTGAATTCTACTGCACATATGCACAAAATACAGGAGGTCAAAAGCAGTGGCAAAAAACCCAAAGAAAAAATCTTACTTGAACAGGGACAGCTGCCAACAATCTGATAACGACTAGAGGATTTTGCATCCAAAATGATATGGTGATGATTCCAGATCAAGGCCTTCTAAGGCAGGGGTTAGCAACTTTTACTATCAAAAGAGAGATTTTGCCCCCTCCCTAAAGAAAAATAGTCATCAACTTAAAACAACATCTTTTAAAATGTTTGAATCTTTCTTCATTTTATTAATTATAACAACAAAAAAAGCAAATAATAGAACTGCAGAGTGCATGTGTAATGGATGCCAACTACTAGGGTTATAATAATTATAACAATACATTTTACTCCCTTCCCCTTCCAATCACCAGTCAGAACTCACCCCGGATGCATTCACAGTATTACATAAAGTTGACTATTTTTAACTCATTTAAAAAATGCACACTTTCCCCACTGCGAAGGAAAACCACAGCACAGAAACTGAAGAGCCACATGTGGCTGCGGTCCCGCTGGTATAATAGGATGCTGCAATTAGGGGATGAGGGAAGGGGAGCGGATAAGGAGGGATCTGGAGAGATACTGACCAAAACAAGTGAATCCGTGTGAATTGTATTTGTTTCAGAAGACTTTATTGTGTGTTGAAAATTAGAAGGTGTTTGGTACAATATAATATTAAATACATATATTGAAATAGCAAAGCCTATTCTTAAAAAATGAGGCATCGCCGGCATCACCCTCCAGCCATTGCAATCACATCCCCACCCCCTGAATCGCTTAACTATCTTAAGTCCTCCAATTGCTCTCTGTGTGCTGGAAGCTACCCATTGTGTGACTACTATTTCTGTGTTGCTGTGTTTACTGTGTACACATTCATCTTCATTTGCATCATGTGTGCACAGAGGAGATGAGAGTGACAAGACAAAGGGTAGGGTCAGTGGAGGAGCAGGAAGGAAATGGGTGCAGCAGAAAAAAAAATCAATGTGACTCAATTAGGTAAGTTTTCAGTGTCCCTTTGCTCTGATTAAATGGTGCCAGAGACCCCATTAGGAGAAGAGGCCCCCTTGTAACATAACATGAATTAAAGATGAGCGATGCGATGCTTTCCCGTTAATCTACTTAAGCCCTGTATGACATTGGCTGGACAGAACAGATGGAACCAGAGACATTGATCACATGGACAACCAATCAGGTTTAAGTATGAGCAAACTTTCACCACAAGGAAATACTGATCTGTCTCAGGAACTATTTGCTGGCGCTTTATACAACACGTCAGAAATGAAATAACACCTTAGGGCATTTTGTTTTTAATACTAAGTTCTATTGGAAATAGAAGATGGGCTGCAGGGTTAACCTTCTAACATATTGAACTGCATTCGTTGAAAAGAGCATCTGGTGTTCCCACTGGGTGCACTTGCAAAACCTTTTACAGGACAGTAAATCAATAAATTGATTATTGAAGGAGCTTTTTCCCCCAGCAGATTAAAAACATTAGCGCTAAGTCAAAAACTGTGTGTATATGTGTGTGTGTCCTCTAGGCTGGATGAAGAATCCCAGAAGAGAGCAGATGCTGAGAATAACCTTGCAGCCTTCCGCAAGGTAAACACGCAAAATGATATCTCATCTCTTAACAAGCAAGTCAAATACTGTATGTTTTTGCCTAAATTAAGGTGATTTTACGGTCCACCACTCAGAGCCAACCCACTAAGATCAGGAATTGTGGTCACAAATAATCAAATTAATATAATATAATATAATATAATATAATATAATATAATATAATATAATATAATATAATAT